>CM046833.1:12626015-12966015 GCA_025618425.1 Heliocidaris tuberculata
ACCCCTTTTCGGCTCCTTTGTAGATGGAAAAAAACCGGCCCCTCGCTTTCGTGTCATTGATACAAGATACACTGCTTCTATGTAAATGTATAGTTAAGGGAACGTAGATACAATGTTTACATTTTGGATTAGGAATGGTGAAACTTCGCCTTTAATAAGAGCATTAGATAGCTGATACCAAAATTATTTATTGTCATAGAACCGGGGAAACCATTTTGCCCCCCCCCCCCCCCCGCGATATATGGAAGCATCTTCCCTATTGCTCCAGGCCCTTATGGTAGACAGGTTTCTAATGACAAAAGTAAGCAACTGCTTTTCAAATCTGTCAAAACCCCTAACAACAGAAAAACACGTTCTGACAATCGGGTTTATAGAGTCTTTATTCAGGAAGGCCTGTTCATGTTTACATTGTAAGAAGAAGTTGAAAGTTTTTGATGAAGAATTTGGAAAATGTTCTGTTTATGCTTAATGAAAAAAAAAAAAAATCTGTAACTTAACGTGTGCTTCCTTTTGTCAAAGTAGGGCATTATTATCCAGGGAGATTTTTATTCATCCATTATTACTTTACAACAGCAATGGCTGTTTTCTAAAAGAGGATAATGCATCAATATGATAAAAACTATTTTTATACATAAAATTTTGTTATGGAATATCAATTTTGTCACCATGTTGAGCAGCTTCAAAATTTCTCAGTGCCCCCCATTTTTTTTTTGCGATGTTCCCGCTTTGACAAATATTTCATCGAGCTTTGGTTTTTAGTTTCGATATTTCTCATTGATCTTAACAATAATTGGTAAATTGTCTTTTTTTTTATAGCTAATTGTGATTTTGAGTCTGGTCTTTGTCGATGGACACAAGCTGTAAACGACAACTTAAATTGGATCCTGCGTTCCGGTTCTACGCCCTCATCGTATACCGGACCAAGTTCTGACCACACCACTGGATGTGAGAATAGAAATTATTATTATTATTATTATTATTACTTTTTTTTTAGGAGATAACCCTATATTGAAATATCACGAAGGTGCAGCAGGGTGAATGGGGGAGCATATGATCTGACAACTATTCCATTACGATCTCAACGCAAAACGTGTTTGGTTAGAATACTCTTTGAAAATTTGAAAACTCCTTAAAAAGGCAAAAGATGTTACAAAACAAAGCAAATATCGGGTATTATAAAATATTGCCTATGCTGTGATGAATAATGGGGGAAACAGCAGTATGAGGCAGAATTGGACACCCACATTTTTTCCGGTATCGGGCCAATTACTCATGGACTATTAGATAATACCCTAGTCCGATACTGTCCGAAAATAAAACCTTCCTCGCGTTTCTGCAATATACTGCTACGCAGTTTAAATTATTTTTGTCTATACTTTGTTTTCTTCCCCTGAATATCTACAATTCAGCCGGCCAGTACGTATATGTTGAGGCATCCGGGTCATCAAATAGGGTAGCCCGTCTAACGAGCCCAAGTATCCGAGCAGTTGGTGGGGCAACGATGTGCCTCAGTTTCTATTACCACATGTACGGATCGCACATGGGCACATTTAAAGTCTACGTGTCAAAGGTTGGTGATCCGCTCGGTAACTCCCTCTTTCAGATGACTGGGGATCAAGGCAACAGCTGGAATCTTGGACAGGTTAATATTTTTTGTTGTGCAGAAGATGACGTTCATGAATGCACCTTATTTAGAATAAGGTACATTCACGTACACATTCATGAAAATATTTTTATTTTTTGTTTACATAATACAAAAATACGGTACATCTTAAACCCTATCGATTTTGAAATCAATTTTAATAAATAAAGAAACATGTGAAAATAATATAGACAAATATATTTGAGCAATAAATAAATATTATGTTTGCCAAACATCAAAGATACTGGATGGACTACATTCCTGTGTTTAAGAATGTATGTCTTGTAATTAAAAGTATGGTGATTTTTACCAGTTGTTTATTAAATAGTACACTACTAAAATACAAGATGAAATTATCATACTATTGTGCAGTAATTGAAGTCACATCAATGAAGGATAACCACAACAAACAACAACAAGGTTACTCTGAATATGAGGTGAATACAATGATTTAGATCAAAGTGGAATATTATGGGACATAACATAGTACTATATGATTTCCCTCTTTCCCCTTCTTACGTAGGTATTAAACAAAACAAGAACAAACCACACACAAAAAAGAAAAAAAAAAAAAAAGAAACAACACAACTTCCATAAAAACAAAACAAAACAAAAACACTATATCATTCGGACTTTGTAATTTTTGAAATATATATCTTTGGAAATGTCAGTTGTCTAAGAAAAAAAAAAATTGACACTCTTCCACTTTACCTTTTTACAATTTGTAATCGTCAGCTAGATAAGAACTGTAGTTTATGATTTATTATTCATCCACATAATATGTGAGATTATTTTCTGAAAAACTTAGCTTTTCTTTGCTTCTTACATTTGATGGGGCATTTGTTATACAGGTGAACATTATTCGCGCTGACTCGGATGCCTTTGTTGTCACAATGGAAGTCACGGTCGGTTCCCAGCGTTCGAAGCGATATTGCAATCGATGATGTCATCATTTCTACAGGATATTGCCAACAAGGTACGCCAGTTATGGTTCATATTACATACCTGCATGTTTTTATAAGAGTTTTATAAGATAGAAGGGACGAGGTATATCCGTTGTAACAAACATAACTGAAAAATCCTTTGCAAAAGTGTAATGACATTTACCAAAGTTTTTGGAAATATTGCAGACTCTGCAGCCTGACTGCAAGAACATAATGAATTTTCTTCAAGAGTGTCCAGAATGCCTGTACTACAGTTTATTTCTCAAGGGGTAGTTTTTACCAACGACATCAGGTATATGCAACAGTTTCAATATAAAATTAATAGATAATATAAGGGCGGGGGGGGGGGGGGGCTGAAGCTACGCACTTTGTTTCCAGCCACTAAAAGTAAATTTTGTTTAGAGGTTTATGCAAATTTCTTTATATATCTTGGTTCTACATATTCTGAAGTTAAATCGCTGAGGAAATTATGACGGACGAATGTCAGTAACATTCATTTCAAGCCGATGACGATGCCCGTGTCCAATGTTGTTCAACAAAATGAAAGGGTCCTAAAGCTACACACATGTAATACATGTCTGCAAATTTTGATTTTGAAGCCGACTGATGTAAATTTCATCCCGATTTCCAAATAGTGATAATATCACAAAAATAAATGGAAATTTTCTCATTTTGGGGGCAAATCTCAATGATGTCCTCGTTGTTTAGTCACAGAAGAAATTTGGCCCATTGAACGTGTCGCATTGCGCGTATTTTCGGGTGCGTAGCTTTAGTACCCGCTTAGCTTTTAGGATCCCTTGCCATACATGGAATCAAGGGATCATCAGGTAGGCAATTAAGACAGAAAGTTGATTATTATACAAAGCTTTTGGAAATTGAATGGAAATACTTTTGTTATTTGGTTCCGATTAATTTTCCGATTTGCACGCGTGGCACGCATGTTATTGTTCCAAAATTTGCACTCGTGGCGAATGAGAGCTTAAGTTCTAAGACAGCGAATGATCAAAAAGTTGCTTTAAAGCCCTCCCCCTCCCATCTAGATTCTGAGAACCTTTAATAGGTGACGTCGTTTTTTAGTTTGCGATTTGCTGGTTCGTTTCCAGTATCATTTAAAAAAAAATATTTGTAACAATGCCTATGAAGAATTTGGTATTGTTCTCTCCACCGTAAATCTTACCATTGTATTACTCATGCATGCCATACAACTCAAACGGTCAAGAATTGTTACTGTAACCTCTGAGATAGCGAATTTTGAACAAGCAGTCAAATTATGGTCTCCACAAAACTGTCTCAAGTTAAATTGCAGTAAGACAGAGTTCCTTCATGTTTCATTCCGGTTTAAACACACGTCCCACATCTTTCATTTGGATCTAGATAGAAAGCAAATTGAAGCTACCAAAACATGTACCCAACCTTGAGTAGCCTTTGAAAATAAGCTTACTTTTGACAATTTTGTCGCACAAAGATGTCGCGCAGCTTCATTTGCACTACACAAAATTGGTAAAATTTGTTATTTTATCGAGAGAAGTACAACATAACCTTTGGTTCATGCTTTTGTTAAGTGTCATTTTGATTTCTACAATAGTCTCATTTTTCAGTTACCACTTCGCCAAATTCAAAGACTACAAACTATCCAAAATTCAGCATCGCGACAAGTCACACGTACGAAGAAACATGATTCAATATCCACTGTTTCACGCAATTTACATTGGTTACCAGTCCATTCTCCCATCACGTTTAAGATAATGTTAGCCTATAGATAACTTATGACTTTTTTCATGGACTAGCTCCTTCTAATCTAAATGACTTACTCTAGGCATACAACCAACAAGAAATATTCGATCATGTAAAATGAATTTGTTAATTTTTCCTCCTATCTATATAACGACATATTGTGAACATTCATTTGTCCCTTCTGCCCTAGTTTTATGGAATAGCCTCCAAACATTAAATAGATAAAAGGAACTTAGTAACCTAATTTTTCTTAGCTTTGTTTTTTTCCTTTCTAAGCGCATAGAAACATACGTATGTAATTTGATATGCGCTATACAAGAAGGATTAATAATATTATTATTATTGTTACTTGTGGAAAAAGTTGACAGCTTTTGTTTACTAGTGTCCTCAAAAATTTATATATGATATATTATATATTTATATATTTTTGAAACACATTCCTCTATTTTCTGATTCATTATGTCCTCCTTCGTCACTGACCATCTCTCTCTATCTCTCCCCCCCCCCCCATTATAATTTTCCCTTTTAGCTCCATTATATCCTTCTCTCTAATTCAATTTCATCATTTTCATGTACCATATTCTCTGTTTTACTTATCTGCTCTTTAGCCCTCACTATGGTGATCCATATCCAATTTTTTCTTTTTTAATGTGGATGTTTTAGCTTCTCTTCAATGAAATGACACTACAAAGTCTGATGAGATATTATGCTTGAGTGAGCAAATGCCACTTTTTTGAAAAGTGGGCAGTATTCAGACTTGACAAGATTCATTTGGTATTTGGTCTGGTTGGAATCAACTAAAAGTATGTCTAACAGTCTGCCCATGACATGTTTTTAGCTGTTCAAACAATCTGACTGGTTTTTTATCAAAGAGAAAAGTTTCGGTATATCGAGATTATTACTGCCAATCATTGGTTACAAAAGTAACGAAAATGTTATCTGGTTATCATCAAATCATTGCTGGATAAGATCAAATGTAATAGCTCCGAAAGAAATTAATTTTCCCAATTTCACTTTAACATATTTTGCTTCATCTCTTCGTCTCATTGTGATCAAAACGATTACAGGTCTTTTGTCTTTGCATGTTCGGATAGTGAATGTAGGTCCGTCACCAAAGAAAAATAATTTAATGTAATTAATACATAGTTCAGACACACAAACACACGTGCACGGCCAGCATACACTCTCGCGCGCGCGCCACACCCTTGGAGATATGTTCTATAGCTTTGAACTGATATCATACAACTCACTCCTGGATCCTAATCGAATGATTGGTTGAGCGCAGTCACGTGTGATTCATTTTTTGAGACTATCACACGTTTCTTTCTCATTAAAAGTGTTCAACAGTTTACAGTACTATTCAACATTTTTGAAGTAGGCCGTGGGCGTAGATTTAAGTGCGCTTATACTGTGTGTGTGCACTATAAAAAGCATACTAAACTTGTGATTTACTTGTCATCGATAATGATATGGACCAAATCTTAAAAAGACTCGTTAAAAAAAAAATAACAAGGATCTAGAAGTTTCGTTGAATAAAACAAATGATGCACGTCTTAATTAATAATTATACGATCCCTCCACTCTCGTTGAAGCTGTAGATGCACCTTTCGTACTCATCCTGACGGCTTCGTACGATATATACACACACACACCCTTAACTCGAGTGCGGATAGATCTTATAATATACTCATTCTCATGCATTATTTGTATAATATACAATTCTATATAGAGTATGATATATTCATTTTGTTCTCTATGCATTAATGTATATCATTGTCTTTTTTTTTTTTTTTTTTGGTTCTCGTATATGTGTATATAGGAATTAGTACAACTTACCCAACAAGCACACAGCAAATTACAACCTATGGACAAGGTAACAACTGAAAAGGTTTCAAACTTTGTTGTTGTTGTTATTGCTGCTATAAGTGTAAAATTGAAAATTTGTACTTATATCAATGATAACAATGTTGGACAAACGAGGAGGTTCCTTTACTTTGTACAAGATGAATATTTTACAGTGACACTGTTATCCATCATATAAAATTCAACACAAAAAATTAAAGAAGTTCTTTTCTTAACCCCAAAAAAGCATAATAAACACTCCATCTCTTTGGAGGAGTGTGGTTGAAAGAAAGAAAGAAAAAAAAAGTACTAGGAACTCGTCATTATTTTTCCCGGGTACTGTCCGTCCGCATCTTTAAGTTGTCCTAAAATCACCATTCATAGTTATAAACGTATACTATTACAAGGAGCTTTTACGTTTTTTTTTGTGAGACAGCCCGACACATTTGCACAGTACTACATATGATTTCACTGGAAGCTACTTACAGATATTTCCCCTTATCTTTATATTAACAATTCGCAACCTCCTCCAAACCTAACAAATTTGATGGAACATGTTGCATGAAATTCCTCCCTTCAAAGCCTATTATGGATTAAAATCAAAGGAGGATAGCCGTTGATATTAGTTTGAGTTTTAATCGTATGTTCTGAAAATGGTGAATCCAATATTTGGAAGCATCTTCCCTATTGCTCCAGGCCCTTATGGTACACAGGTTTTCTAATGACAAAAGTAAGCAACTGTTTTGGCAAATCTGTCAGAACCCCTAACAACAGAAAAACATGTTCTGACAATCGCGTTTTATAGAGTCTTTACTCAGGAAGGCCTGTTCATGTTTACATTGTAAGAAGAAGTTGAAAGTTTTTGATGAAGAGTTTGGAAAATGTTCTGTTTATGCTTAATGAAAAAAAAAAAATTCTATAACTTAACGTGTGCTTCCTTTTGTCAAAGTAGGGCATTATTATCCAGGGAGATTTTTATTCATCCATTATTACTTTACAACAGCAAGGGCTGTTTTCTAAAAGAGGATAATGCATCAATATGATAAAACCGATTTTTATACATGAAATTTTGTTATGGAATATCAATTTCGTCACCATGTTGAGCAGCTTCTAAATTTCTCAGTGCCCCCCATTTTTTTTTTTTTTTTCGGCGATATTCCCGCTTTGACAAACATTTCATCGAGCTTTGGTTTTTAGTTTCGATATTTCTCATTGATCTTAACAATAATTGGTAAATTATATATTTTTTATAGCTAATTGTGATTTTGAGTCTGGTCTTTGTCGATGGACACAAGCTGTAAACGACAACTTAAATTGGATCCTGCGTTCCGGTTCTACGCCCTCATCGCATACCGGACCAAGTTCTGACCACACCACTGGATGTGAGAATAGAAATTATTATTATCATTATTATTACTTTTTTTTAAGGAGATAACCCTATATTGAAATATCACGAAGGTGCAGCAGGGTGAATGGGGGAGAATATGATCTGACAACTATTCCATTACGATCTCAACGCAAAACGTGTTTGGTTAGAATACTCTTTGAAAATCTGAAAACTCCTTAAAAAGGGCAAAAGATGTTACAAAACAAAGCAAATATCGGGTATTATAAAATATTGCCTATGCTGTGATGAATAATGGGGGAAACAGTAGTATGAGGCAGAATTGGACACCCACATGTTTCCGGTATCGGGCCAATTACTCATGGACTATTAGATACTACCCTAGTCCGATACTGTCCGAAAATAAAACCTTCCTCGCGTTTCTGCAATATACTGCTACGCAGTTTGAATTATTTTTGTCTATACTTTGTTTTCTTCCCCTGAATATCTACAATTCAGCCGGCCAGTACGTATATGTTGAGGCATCCGGGTCATCAAATAGGGTAGCCCGTCTAACGAGCCCAAGTATCCGAGCAGTTGGTGGGGCAACGATGTGCCTCAGTTTCTATTACCACATGTACGGATCGCACATGGGCACATTTAAAGTCTACGTGTCAAAGGTTGGTGATCCGCTCGGTAACCCCCTCTTTCAGATGACTGGGGATCAAGGCAACAGCTGGAATCTTGGACAGGTTAATATTTTTTGTTGTGCAGAAGATGACGTTCATGAATGCACCTTATTTAGAATAAGGTACATTCACGTACACATTCATGAAAGTATTTTTATTTTTTGTTTACATAATACAAAAAAATACGGTACATCTTAAACCCTATAGATTTTGATATCAATTTTAATAAATAAAGAAACATGTGAAAATAATATAGACAAATATATTTCAGCAATAAATAATTATTGTTTGCCAAACATCAAAGATACTGGATGGACTACATTCCTGTGTTTAAGAATGTATGTCTCGTAATTAAAAGTATGGTGAGCTTTACCAGTTGTTTATTAAATAGTACACTACTAAAATACAAGATGAAATTATCATACTATTGTGCAGTAATTGAAGTCACATCAATGAAGGATAACCACAACAAACAACAACAAGGTTACTCTGAATATGAGGTGAATACAATGATTTAGATCAAAGTGGAATATGGGACATAACATAGTACTATATGATTTCCCTCTTTCCCCTTTTTACGTAGGTATTAAACAAAACAAGAACAAACCACAAAAAAAAAAAAAAAAAAAAAAGAAACAACACAACTTCCCTAAAAACAAAACACAAACACTATATCATTCGGACTTTGTAATTTTTGAAATATATATCTTTGGAAATGTCATAATAGTTGTCTAAGAAACAAAAACTGACACTCTTCCACATTACCTTTTTACAATGTGTAATCTTGAGCTAGATAAGAGCTGTAGTTTATGATTTATTATTAATCCAAATAATATGTGAGATTATTTTCTGAAAACCCCAGCTTTTCTTTGCTTCTTACATTTGATGGGGTATTTGTTATACAGGTGAACATTATTCGCACTGACTCGGATCCTTTTGTTGTCACAATGGAAGTTACGGTCGGTTCCAACATTCGAAGCGATATTGCAATCGATGATGTCATCATTTCTACAGGATATTGCCAACAAGGTACGCCAGTTATGGTTCATATTACATACCTGTATGTTTTTATAAGAGTTTTATAAGACAGAAAGGACGAGGTATATCCGTTGTAACAAACATAACTGAAAAATCCTTTTCAAAAGTGTAATGATATTTCCCAAAGGTTTTGGAAATACTGCAGACTCTGCAGCCTGACTGCAAGAACATAATGAATTTTCTTCAAGAGTGTCCAGAATGCCTGTACTACAGTATACTTCTGTGTAACACTTTCAATATAAAATTAGTACATAATATGAGGGCGGGGGGCCTGAAGCTACGCACTTTGTTTCCAGCCACTAAAAGTAAATTTTGTTTAGAGGTTTATGCAAATTTCTTTATATATCTTGGTTCTACATATTCTGAAGTTAAATCGCTGAAGAAATTATGACGGACGAATGTCAGTAACATTCATTTCAAGCCGATGACGATGCCCGTGTCCAATGTTGTTCAACAAAATGAAAGGGTCCTAAAGCTACACACATGTAATACATGTACGCAAATTTTGATTTTGAAGCCGACTGATGTAAATTTCATCCCGATTTCCAAATAGTGATAACATCACAAAAATAAATGGAAATTTCTCATTTTGGGGGCAAATCTCAATGATGTTCTCGTTGTTTAGTCACAGAAGAAATTTGGCCCATTGAACGTGTCGCATTGCGCGTATTTTCGGGGTGCGTAGCTTTAGTACCCGCTTAGCTTTAGGATCCCTTGCCATACATGGAATCAAGGGATCATCAGGTAGGCAATTAAGACAGAAAGTTGTTTATTATACAAAGCTTTTGGAAATTGAATCGAAATACTTTTGTTATTTGGTTCCGATTGATTTTCCGATTTGCACGCGTGGCACGCTTGTTATTGTTCCAAAATTTGCACTCGTGGCGAATGAAAGCTTAAGTTCTAAGACAACGAATGATCAAAAAATTGCATTAAAGCCCTCCCCCTCCCATCTAGATTCTGAGACCCTTTAATAGGTGACGTCGTTATTAGTTTGCGATTTGCTGGTTCGTTTCCAGTATCATTTTAAATATTTGTAACAATGCCTATGAAGAATTTGGTATTGTTCTTTCCACCGTAAATCTTACCATTGTATTACTCATGCATGCCATACAACTCAAACGGTCAAGAATTGTTACTGTAACCTCTGAGATAGCGAATTTTGAACAAGCAGTCAAATTATGGTCTCCACAAAACTGTCTCAAGTTAAATTGCAGTAAGACAGAGTTCCTTCATGTTTCATTCCGGTTTAAACACACGTCCCAAATCTTTCATTTGGATCTAGATAGAAAACAAATTGAAGCTACCAAAACATGTACCCAACCTTGAGTAGCCTTTGAAAATAAGCTTACTTTTGACAATTTTGTCGCACAAAGATGTCGCGCAGCTTCATTTGCACTACACAAAATTGGTAAAATTTGTTATTTTATCGAGAGAAGTACAACATAACCTTTGGTTCATGCTTTTGTTAAGTGTCATTTTGATTTCTACAATAGTCTCATTTTTCAGTTACCACTTCGCCAAATTCAAAGACTACAAACTATCCAAAATTCAGCATCGCGACAAGTCACACGTACGAAGAAACATGATTCAATATCCACTGTTTCACGCAATTTACATTGGTTACCAGTCCATTCTCCCATCACGTTTAAGATAATGTTAGCCTATAGATAACTTATGACTTTTTTCATGGACTAGCTCCTTCTAATCTAAATGACTTACTCTAGGCATACAACCAACAAGAAATATTCGATCATGTAAAATGAATTTGTTTATTTTTCCTCCTATCTATATAACGACATATTGTGAACATTTATTTGTCCCTTCTGCCCTAGTTTTATGGAATAGCTTCCAAACATTAAATAGATAAAAGGAACTTAGTAACCTAATTTTTCTTAGCTTTGTTTTTTTTCTTTCTAAGCGCATAGAAACATACGTATGTAATTTGATATGCGCTATACAAGAAAGGATTAATAATATTATTATTATTGTTACTTGTGGAAAAGGTTGACAGCTTTTGTTTACTAGTGTCCTCAAAAAATTATATTTTATATATTATATATTTTTGAAATACATTCCTCTATTTTCTGATTCATTATGTCCTCCTTCGTCAATGACCGTCTCTCTCTATCTCCTCCCCCCCCCCATTATAATTTTCCCTTTTAGCTCCATTATATCCTTCTCTCTAATTCAATTTCATCATTTTCATGTACCATATTCTCTATTTTACTTCTGCTCTTTAGCCCTCACTATGGTGATTCCATATCCAATTTTTTCTTTTTTTAATGTGGATGTTTTAGCTTCTCTTCAATGAAATGATACTACAAAGTCTGATGAGATATGCTTAAGTGAGCAAATGCCACTTTTGTGAAAAGTAGGCAATATTCAGACTTGACAAGATTCATTTGGTATTTGGTCTGGTTGGAATCAACTAAAAGTATGTCTAACAGTCTGCCCATGACATGTTTTTAGCTGTTCAAACAATCTGACAAGTTTTTTATCAAAGAGAAAAGTTTCTGTATATCGAGATTATTACTGCCAATCATTGGTTACAAAAGTAACGAAAATGTTATCTGGTTATCATCAAATCATTGCTGGATAAGATCAAATGTAATAGCTCCGAAAGAAATTAATTTTCCCAATTTCACTTTAACATATTTTGCTTCATCTCTTCGTCTCATTGTGATCAAAACGATTACAGGTCTTTTGTCTTTGCATGTTCGGATAGTGAATGTAGGTCCGTCACCAAAGAAAATAATTTAATGTAATTAATACATAGTTCAGACACACAAACACACGTGCACGGCCAGCATACACTCTCGCGCGCGCGCACACCCTTGGAGATATGTTCTATAGCTTTGAACTGATATCATACAACTCACTCCTGGATCCTAATCGAATGATTGGTTGAGCGCAGTCACGTGTGATTCATTTTTTGAGAATATCACACGTTTCTTTCTCATTAAAAGTGTTCAACAGTTTACAGTAGTATTCAACATTTTTGAAGTACGCCGTGGGCGTAGATTTAAGTGCGCTTGTACTATGTGTGTGCATTATAGAAAGCCTACTAAACTTGCGATTTACTTGTCATCGATAATGATATGGACCAAATCTTAAAAAGACTCGTTAAAAAAAGAAAATAACAAGGATCTAGAAGTTTCGTTGAATAAAACAAATGATGCACGTCTTAATTAATAATTATACGATCCCTCCACTCTCGTTGAAGCTGTAGATGCACCTTTCGTACTCATCCTGACGGCTTCGTACGATATATACACACACCCTCAACTCGAGTGCGGATAGATCTTATAATATACTCATTCTCATGCATTATTTGTATATTATATAGAGTATGATATATTCATTTTGTTCTCTATGCATTAATGTATATCATTCGTCTTTTTTTTTTTTTTTTTTTGGTTCTCGTATATGTGTATATAGGAATGAGTACAACTTACCCAACAATCACACAGCAAATTACAACCTATGGACAAGGTAACAACTGAAAAGGTTTCAAACTTTGTTGTTGTTGTTATTGCTGCTATAAGTGTAAAATTGAAAATTTGTACTTATATCAATGATAACAATGTTGGACAAACGAGGAGGTTCCTTTACTTTGTACAAGATGAATATTTTACAGTGACACTGTTATCCATCATATAAAATTCAACACAAAAAATTAAAGAAGTTCTTTTCTTAACCCCAAAAAAGCATAATAAACACTCCATCTCTTTGGAGGAGTGTGGTTGAAAGAAAGAAAGAAAAAAAAAGTACTAGGAACTCGTCATCATTTTTCCCGGGTACTGTCCGTCCGCATCTTTAAGTTGTCCTAAAATCACCATTCATAGTTATAAACGTATACTATTACAAGGAGCTTTTATGTTTTTTTGTGAGACAGCCCGACACATTTGCACAGTACTACATATGATTTCACTGGAAGCTACTTACAGATATTTCCCCTTATCTTTATATTAACAATTCGCAACCTCCTCCAAACCTAACAAATTTGATGGAACATGTTGCATGAAATTCCTCCCTTCAAAGCCTATTATGGATGAAAATCAAAGGAGGATAGCCGTTGATATTAGTTTGAGTTTAAATCGTATGTTCTGAAAATGGTGAATCCAATATTTGGAAGCATCTTCCCTATTGCTCCTGGCCCTTATGGTACACAGGTTTTCTAATGATAAAAGTAAGCAACTGTTTTGGCAAATCTGTCAGAACCCCTAACAACAGAAATACACGTTCTGACAATCGCGGTTTATAGAGCCTTTACTCAGGAAGGCCTGTTCATGTTTACATTGTAAGAAGAAGTTGAAAGTTTTTGATGAAGAGTTTGGAAAATGTTCTGTATATGCTTAATGAAAAAAAACAAAAAAAAAACATTTCTTTAACTTAACGTGTGCTTCCTTTTGTCAAAGTAGGGCATTATTATCCAGGGAGATTTTTATTCATCCATTATTACTTTACAACAGCAAGGGCTGTTTTCTAAAAGAGGATAATGCATCAATATGATAAAACCGATTTTTATACATGAAATTTTGTTATGGAATATCAATTTCGTCACCATGTTGAGCAGCTTCTAAATTTCTCAGTGCCCCCCATTTTTTTTTTTTTTTTTTGGTGATATTCCCGCTTTGACAAACATTTCATCGAGCTTTGGTTTTTAGTTTGGATATTTCTCATTGATCTTAACAATAATTGGTAATTTTTTTTTTTTTTTTATAGCTAATTGCGATTTTGAGTCTGGTCTTTGTCGATGGACACAAGCTGTAAACGACAACTTAAATTGGATCCTGCGTTCCGGTTCTACGCCCTCATCGTATACCGGACCAAGTTCTGACCACACCACTGGATGTGAGAATAAAAATTATTATTATTATTATTATTACTTTTTTTTTAGGAGATAACCCTATATTGAAATATCACGACGGTGCAGCAGGGTGAATGGGGGAACATATGATCTGACAACTATTCCATTACGATCTCAACGCAAAACGTGTTTGGTTAGAATACTCTTTGAAAATCTGAAAACTCCTTAAAAAGGCAAAAGATGTTACAAAACAAAGCAAATATCGGGTATTATAAAATATTGCCTATGCTGTGATGAATAGTGGGGGAAACAGTAGTATGAGGCAGAATTGGACACCCACATGTTTCCGGTATCGGGCCAATTACTCATGGACTATTAGATACTACCCTAGTCCGATACTGTCCGAAAATAAAACCTTCCTCGTGTTTCTGCAATATACTGCTACGCAGTTTGAATTATTTTTGTCTATACTTTGTTTTCTTCCCCTGAATATCTACAATTCAGCCGGCCAGTACGTATATGTTGAGGCATCCGGGTCATCGAATAGGGTAGCCCGTCTAACGAGCCCAAGTATCCGAGCAGTTGGTGGGGCAACGATGTGCCTCAGTTTCTATTACCACATGTACGGATCGCACATGGGCACATTTAAAGTCTACGTGTCAAAGGTTGGTGATCCGCTCGGTAACCCCCTCTTTCAGATGACTGGGGATCAAGGCAACAGCTGGAATCTTGGACAGGTTAATATTTTTTGTTGTGCAGAAGATGACGTTCATGAATGCACCTTATTTAGAATAAGGTACATTCACGTACACATTCATGAAAGTATTTTTATTTTTTGTTTACATAACACAAAAAATACGGTACATCTTAAACCCTATCGATTTTGAAATCAATTTTAATAAATAAAGAAACATGTGAAAATAATATAGACAAATATATTTGAGCAATAAATAAATATTATGTTTGCCAAACATTAAAGATACTGGATGGACTACATTCCTGTGTTTAAGAATGTATGTCTCGTAATTAAAAGTATGGTGAGCTTTACCAGTTGTTTATTAAATAGTACACTACTAAAATACAAGATGAAATTATCATACTATTGTGCAGTAATTGAAGTCACATCAATGAAGGATAACCACAACAAACAACAACAAGGTTACTCTGAATATGAGGTGAATACAATGATTTAGATCAAAGTGGAATATAATTATGGGACATAACATAGTACTATATGATTTCCCTCTTTCCCCTTTTTACATAGGTATTAAACAAAACAAGAACAAATCACCAAAAAAAAAGAAAAGAAAAGAAACAACGCAACTTCCCTATTAAAACAAAACAAAACAAAAACACTATATCATTCGGAATTTGTAATTTTTTAAATATATATCTTTGGAAATGTCAGTTGTCTAAGAAAAAAAAAATTGACATTCTTCCACTTTACCTTTTTACAATTTGTAATCGTCAGCTAGATAAGAGCTGTAGTTTATGATTTATTATTAAAGGGTGACTAAATTAGAGAGAAAAAGAGTGCTGTTTCCATGTATTTTGATTGCAAAATTCAAATCACGGCAATTGATTGTCAAAATTATGTAGAGCGAAAAAGGGGGAAAAGTAGAGGTTTTGGGACCGTTCCTTAAAAAAAGCTGATTGGTAATTGACGTCACACAAGTGACGTATGAAGAGTAAGAGGCACAAGATCTACAGGCTGCGGCAATGTAACATTGTACACACAATGCGGTATTTGACCCCTCTGTTCAACAGACAATTTATGAAAAAGGGAAATTAATTAATACAGTCTAAGGAGTGAATAATCATTATCAATATATTTTCTTTAAGATCAGTGAACACTTTTGCCCGAATATACAGCTCTTGTTTTGTTTTTTTAACTTTTCTTTGAACAATGTTCTCATCCATCTGAGCTTGCCGAACGATAGTTTTGCATTGGTCTTAAACGCGTACACAGCCGTTTTATGCGTCTGTGCAATGTACTACACATCTTTAGTACGGCAACTATGTTCCCCCTCGTACTAAGCGACTGGTGAACGCTTTTGTTTGGTTTGTTTTCACTCTCGCCTTTTTTTACTTCGCTTTACATGTACTACGGTAGTACTGACTTAGATGTTTGGCTGGATTCTTCGAGTAACTTAGAGAGATGGATAGTGATCGCGAGTCCGATTTGGAGGCCTTTTTTGAGCCAGATACGAACTCTGATTTATCAGATGATTTATCGATACCGAAAGAGAAGAAGCTCAAGTGCAGTGGCAAGGGAAATTCAACCATTATGTTTGAACCCCTCGCAGAAGACAGGCCAGGGCATGGTGAAGGGGTCGCGGGGGAAGGGGCCGCGGGTGAAGCTGCTGCAGCTGCTGGAGAAGAAAAGTGATCACTGCAAATTGTACTCCACTCGCTTGGCCCTTGCCACTCTGCCCGCGTGAGAATACTGTTGCGACCCACAATTTCCGTAGATTTTCATCTTTAGGAAAATGATGTACGTAGGCTTACATCATCTTTAGGGGTCTTGCTACAGCCCGCAACTATACACCGATTTGGCATTACTGATGAAATTGTGTCCCAAAATCAAAGTTATTGTGAGGAATTAAACACACGAAAATATGCGATGCAAATGGTCGATGCGGTGAATGTCATGCTCGGCACCGGGCTGGGCCTGCCGGGGCCTGCGGGCGCGCACGGTATAGGTTGGTGGAATATTTTTCCCTTACTTCTCGTACGTCACAGATCACGTGATCATGATGTCGCTCGATGGGGTTTTTTTAGGGGCGGGGCTTATGACTGTGTAAATCAGCAAAAATGTACTTTTCAAATGATTATAAAATACGACTGAATGCATACAAAAGTGTGTGATAGATATTTTTTGGCTCCTGATGACTCCTTCCTACGAAAAATGGGCAATCAATTTTTTAATTTAGTCACCCTTTAATCCACATAATATGTGAGATTATTTTCTGAAAAATCTTAGCTTCTCTTTGCTTCTTACATTTGATGGGGCATTTGTTATACAGGTGAACATTATTCGCGCTGACTCGGATGCCTTTGTTGTCACAATGGAAGTCACGGTCGGTTCCAGCGTTCGAAGCGATATTGCAATCGATGATGTCATCATTTCTACAGGATATTGCCAACAAGGTACGCCAGTTATGGTTCATATTACATACCTGCATGTTTTTATAAGAGTTTTATAAGACAGAAGGGACGAGGTATATCCGTTGTAAGAAACATAACTGAAAAATCCTTTGCAAAAGTGTAATGACATTTACCAAAGTTTTTGGAAATATTGCAGACTCTGCAGCCTGACTGCAAGAACGTAATGAATTTTCTTCAAGAGTGTCCAGAATGCCTGTACTACAGTTTATTTCTCAAGGGGTAGTTTTACCAACGACATCAGGTATATGCAACAGTTTCAATATAAAATTAATAGATAATATGAGGGCGGGGAGGGGGGGGGGGGGCTGAAGCTACACACTTTGTTTCCAGCCACTAAAAGTAAAATTTGTTTAGAGGTTTATGCAAATTTCTTTATATATCTTGGTTCTACATATTCTGAAGTTAAATAGCTGAGGAAATTATGACGGACGAATGTCAGTAACATTCATTTCAAGCCGATGACGATGCCCGTGTCCAATGTTGTTCAACAAAATGAAAGGGTCCTAAAGCTACACACATGTATTACATGTATGCAAATTTTGATTTTGAAGCCGACTGATGTAAATTTCATCCCGATTTCCAAATAGTGATAATATCACAAAAATAAATGAAAATTTCTCATTTTGGGGCAAATCTCAATGATGTTCTCGTTGTTTAGTCACAGAAGAAATTTGGCCTATTGAACGTGTCGCATTGCGCGTATTTTCGGGGTGCGTAGCTTTAGTACCCGCTTAGCTTTAGGATCCCTTGCCATAAATGGTATCAAGGGATCATCAGGCAGGCAATTAAGACAGAAAGTTGATTATTATACAAAGCTTTTGGAAATTGAATGGAAATACTTTTGTTATTTGGTTCCGATTGATTTAATAGGTGAAGTCGTTTTTAGTTTGCGAGGTGCTGGTACGTTTCCAGTATCATTTAAAAAAAAATATTTGTAACAATGCCTATAAAGAATTTGGTATTGTTCTCTCCACCGTAAATCTTACCATTGTATTACTCATGCATGCCATACAACTCAAACGGTCAAGAATTGTTACTGTAACCTCTGAGATAGCGAATTTTGAACAAGCAGTCAAATTATGGTCTCCACAAAACTGTCTCAAGTTAAATTGCAGGAAGACAGAGTTCCTTCATGTTTCATTCCGGTTTAAACACACGTCCCACATCTTTCATTTACCAAAACATGTACCCAACCTTGAGTAGCCTTTAACAATAAGCTTACTTTTTACAATTTTGTCACACAAAGATGTCGGGCAGCTTCATTTGCACTACACAAAATTGGTAAAAATTTGTTATTTATCGAGAGAAGTACAACAGAATGTTTGGTTCATGCTTTTGTTAAGTGTCATTTTGATTTATACAATAGTCTCATTTTTCAGTTACCACTTCGCCAAATTCAAAGACTACAAACTATCCAAAATTCAGCCTCGCGACTAGTCACACGTACGAAGAAACATGATTCAATATCCACTGTCTCACGCAATTTACATTGGTTACCAGTCCATTCTCCCATCAAGTTTAAGATAATGTTAGCCAATAGATAACTTATGACTTTTTTCTTGGACTAGCTCCTTCTTATCTAAATGACTTACTCTAGGCATACAGACCAACAAGAAATATTCGATCATGTAAAATGAATTTGTTTATTTTTCCTCCTATCTATATAAAGACATATTGTGAACATTTATTTGTCCCTTCTGCCCCAGTTTTATGGAATAGCTTCCAAACATTAAATAGATAAAAGGAACTTAGTAACCTAATTTCTCTGAGCTATGTTTTTTTTCTTTCTAAGTGCATAGAGACATACGTATGTAATTTGATATGCGCTATACGAGAAAGGATTATTAATATTATTATTATTGTTACTTGTGGAAAAGGTTGACAGCTTTTGTTCACTAGTGTCCTCAAAAAATTATATTTTATATATTATATATTTTTGAAATACATTCCTCGATTTTTTAATTCATTATGTCCTCCTTCGTCAATGACCGTCTCTCTCTATCTCTCTCTCTCCCCCATTATAATTTTCCCTTTTCCCTCCATTATATCCTTCTCTCTAATTCAATTTCATCATTTTCATGTACCATATTCTCTGTTTTACTTCTGCTCTTTAACCCTCACTATGGTATTCCATATCCAATTCTTTCTTTTTTTAATGTGGATTTTTTAGCTTCTCTTCAATGAAATGATACCACAGAGTCTGATGAGATATGCTTAAGTGAGCAAATGCCACTTTTGTGAAAAGTAGGCAATATTCAGACTTGACAAGATTCATTTGGTATTTGGTCTGGTTGGAATCAATTGAAAGTATGTCTAACAGTCTGCCCATGACATGTTTTTAGCCGTTCAAACAATCTGACAAGTTTTTATCAAAGAGAAAAGTTTCTGTATATCGAGATTATTACTGCCAATCATTGGTTACAAAAGTAACGAAAATGTTATCTGGTTATCATCAAATCATTGCTGGATAAGATCAAATGTAATAGCTCCGAAAGAAATTAATTTTCCCAATTTCACTTTAACATATTTTGCTTCATCTCTTCGTCTCATTGTGATCAAAACGATTACAGGTCTTTTGTCTTTGCATGTTCGGATAGTGAATGTAGGTCCGTCACCAAAGAAAATAATTTAATGTAATTAATACATAGTTCAGACACACAAACACACGTGCACGGCCAGCATACACTCTCGCGCGCGCGCACACCCTTGGAGATATGTTCTATAGCTTTGAACTGATATCATACAACTCACTCCTGGATCCTAATCGAATGATTGGTTGAGCGCAGTCACGTGTGATTCATTTTTTGAGAATATCATACGTTTCTTTCTCATTAAAAGTGTTCAACAGTTTACAGTAGTATTCAACATTTTTGAAGTACGCCGTGGGCGTAGATTTAAGTGCGCTTGTACTATGTGTGTGCATTATAGAAAGCCTACTAAACTTGCGATTTACTTGTCATCGATAATGATATGGACCAAATCTTAAAAAGACTCGTTAAAAAAAGAAAATAACAAGGATCTAGAAGTTTTGTTGAATAAAACAAATGATGCACGTCTTAATTAATAATTATACGATCCCTCCACTCTCGTTGAAGCTGTAGATGCACCGTTCGTACTCATCCTGACGGCTTCGTACGGTATATACACACACCCTCAACTCGAGTGCGGATAGATCTTATAATATACTCATTCTCATGCATTATTTGTATATTATATAGAGTATGATATATTCATTTTGTTCTCTATGCATTAATGTATATCATCGTCTTTTTTTTTGTTTTTGTTTTTTGGTTCTCGTATATGTGTATATAGGAATGAGTACAACTTACCCAACAATCACACAGCAAATTACAACCTATGGACAAGGTAACAACTGAAAAGGTTTCAAACTTTGTTGTTGTTGTTATTGCTGCTATAAGTGTAAAATTGAAAATTTGTACTTATATCAATGATAACAATGTTGGACAAACGAGGAGGTTCCTTTACTTTGTACAAGATGAATATTTTACAGTGACACTGTTATCCATCATATAAAATTCAACACAAAAAATTAAAGAAGTTCTTTTCTTAACCCCAAAAAAGCATAATAAACACTCCATCTCTTTGGAGGAGTGTGGTTGAAAGAAAGAAAGAAAAAAAAAGTACTAGGAACTCGTCATCATTTTTCCCGGGTACTGTCCGTCCGCATCTTTAAGTTGTCCTAAAATCACCATTCATAGTTATAAACGTATACTATTACAAGGAGCTTTTATGTTTTTTTGTGAGACAGCCCGACACATTTGCACAGTACTACATATGATTTCACTGGAAGCTACTTACAGATATTTCCCCTTATCTTTATATTAACAATTCGCAACCTCCTCCAAACCTAACAAATTTGATGGAACATGTTGCATGAAATTCCTCCCTTCAAAGCCTATTATGGATGAAAATCAAAGGAGGATAGCCGTTGATATTAGTTTGAGTTTAAATCGTATGTTCTGAAAATGGTGAATCCAATATTTGGAAGCATCTTCCCTATTGCTCCTGGCCCTTATGGTACACAGGTTTTCTAATGATAAAAGTAAGCAACTGTTTTGGCAAATCTGTCAGAACCCCTAACAACAGAAATACACGTTCTGACAATCGCGGTTTATAGAGCCTTTACTCAGGAAGGCCTGTTCATGTTTACATTGTAAGAAGAAGTTGAAAGTTTTTGATGAAGAGTTTGGAAAATGTTCTGTATATGCTTAATGAAAAAAAACAAACAAAAAAACATTTCTTTAACTTAACGTGTGCTTCCTTTTGTCAAAGTAGGGCATTATTATCCAGGGAGATTTTTATTCATCCATTATTACTTTACAACAGCAAGGGCTGTTTTCTAAAAGAGGATAATGCATCAATATGATAAAACCGATTTTTATACATGAAATTTTGTTATGGAATATCAATTTCGTCACCATGTTGAGCAGCTTCTAAATTTCTCAGTGCCCCCCATTTTTTTTTTTTTTTTTTGGTGATATTCCCGCTTTGACAAACATTTCATCGAGCTTTGGTTTTTAGTTTGGATATTTCTCATTGATCTTAACAATAATTGGTAATTTTTTTTTTTTTTTATAGCTAATTGCGATTTTGAGTCTGGTCTTTGTCGATGGACACAAGCTGTAAACGACAACTTAAATTGGATCCTGCGTTCCGGTTCTACGCCCTCATCGTATACCGGACCAAGTTCTGACCACACCACTGGATGTGAGAATAAAAATTATTATTATTATTATTATTACTTTTTTTTTAGGAGATAACCCTATATTGAAATATCACGACGGTGCAGCAGGGTGAATGGGGGAACATATGATCTGACAACTATTCCATTACGATCTCAACGCAAAACGTGTTTGGTTAGAATACTCTTTGAAAATCTGAAAACTCCTTAAAAAGGCAAAAGATGTTACAAAACAAAGCAAATATCGGGTATTATAAAATATTGCCTATGCTGTGATGAATAATGGGGGAAACAGTAGTATGAGGCAGAATTGGACACCCACATGTTTCCGGTATCGGGCCAATTACTCATGGACTATTAGATACTACCCTAGTCCGATACTGTCCGAAAATAAAACCTTCCTCGTGTTTCTGCAATATACTGCTACGCAGTTTGAATTATTTTTGTCTATACTTTGTTTTCTTCCCCTGAATATCTACAATTCAGCCGGCCAGTACGTATATGTTGAGGCATCCGGGTCATCGAATAGGGTAGCCCGTCTAACGAGCCCAAGTATCCGAGCAGTTGGTGGGGCAACGATGTGCCTCAGTTTCTATTACCACATGTACGGATCGCACATGGGCACATTTAAAGTCTACGTGTCAAAGGTTGGTGATCCGCTCGGTAACCCCCTCTTTCAGATGACTGGGGATCAAGGCAACAGCTGGAATCTTGGACAGGTTAATATTTTTTGTTGTGCAGAAGATGACGTTCATGAATGCACCTTATTTAGAATAAGGTACATTCACGTACACATTCATGAAAGTATTTTTATTTTTTGTTTACATAACACAAAAATACGGTACATCTTAAACCCTATCGATTTTGAAATCAATTTTAATAAATAAAGAAACATGTGAAAATAATATAGACAAATATATTTGAGCAATAAATAAATATTATGTTTGCCAAACATTAAAGATACTGGATGGACTACATTCCTGTGTTTAAGAATGTATGTCTCGTAATTAAAAGTATGGTGAGCTTTACCAGTTGTTTATTAAATAGTACACTACTAAAATACAAGATGAAATTATCATACTATTGTGCAGTAATTGAAGTCACATCAATGAAGGATAACCACAACAAACAACAACAAGGTTACTCTGAATATGAGGTGAATACAATGATTTAGATCAAAGTGGAATATAATTATGGGACATAACATAGTACTATATGATTTCCCTCTTTCCCCTTTTTACATAGGTATTAAACAAAACAAGAACAAATCACCAAAAAAAAAGAAAAAGAAAAGAAACAACGCAACTTCCCTATTAAAACAAAACAAAACAAAAACACTATATCATTCGGAATTTGTAATTTTTTAAATATATATCTTTGGAAATGTCAGTTGTCTAAGAAAAAAAAAATTGACATTCTTCCACTTTACCTTTTTACAATTTGTAATCGTCAGCTAGATAAGAGCTGTAGTTTATGATTTATTATTAATCCACATAATATGTGAGATTATTTTCTGAAAAATCTTAGCTTTTCTTTGCTTCTTACATTTGATGGGGCATTTGTTATACAGGTGAACATTATTCGCGCTGACTCGGATGCCTTTGTTGTCACAATGGAAGTCACGGTCGGTTCCAGCGTTCGAAGCGATATTGCAATCGATGATGTCATCATTTCTACAGGATATTGCCAACAAGGTACGCCAGTTATGGTTCATATTACATACCTGCATGTTTTTATAAGAGTTTTATAAGACAGAAGGGACGAGGTATATCCGTTGTAAGAAACATAACTGAAAAATCCTTTGCAAAAGTGTAATGACATTTACCAAAGTTTTTGGAAATATTGCAGACTCTGCAGCCTGACTGCAAGAACGTAATGAATTTTCTTCAAGAGTGTCCAGAATGCCTGTACTACAGTTTATTTCTCAAGGGGTAGTTTTACCAACGACATCAGGTATATGCAACAGTTTCAATATAAAATTAATAGATAATATGAGGGCGGGGAGGGGGGGGGGCTGAAGCTACACACTTTGTTTCCAGCCACTAAAAGTAAAATTTGTTTAGAGGTTTATGCAAATTTCTTTATATATCTTGGTTCTACATATTCTGAAGTTAAATAGCTGAGGAAATTATGACGGACGAATGTCAGTAACATTCATTTCAAGCCGATGACGATGCCCGTGTCCAATGTTGTTCAACAAAATGAAAGGGTCCTAAAGCTACACACATGTATTACATGTATGCAAATTTTGATTTTGAAGCCGACTGATGTAAATTTCATCCCGATTTCCAAATAGTGATAATATCACAAAAATAAATGAAAATTTCTCATTTTGGGGGCAAATCTCAATGATGTTCTCGTTGTTTAGTCACAGAAGAAATTTGGCCTATTGAACGTGTCGCATTGCGCGTATTTTCGGGGTGCGTAGCTTTAGTACCCGCTTAGCTTTAGGATCCCTTGCCATAAATGGTATCAAGGGATCATCAGGCAGGCAATTAAGACAGAAAGTTGATTATTATACAAAGCTTTTGGAAATTGAATGGAAATACTTTTGTTATTTGGTTCCGATTGATTTAATAGGTGAAGTCGTTTTTAGTTTGCGAGGTGCTGGTACGTTTCCAGTATCATTTTAAAAAAAATATTTGTAACAATGCCTATAAAGAATTTGGTATTGTTCTCTCCACCGTAAATCTTACCATTGTATTACTCATGCATGCCATACAACTCAAACGGTCAAGAATTGTTACTGTAACCTCTGAGATAGCGAATTTTGAACAAGCAGTCAAATTATGGTCTCCACAAAACTGTCTCAAGTTAAATTGCAGGAAGACAGAGTTCCTTCATGTTTCATTCCGGTTTAAACACACGTCCCACATCTTTCATTTACCAAAACATGTACCCAACCTTGAGTAGCCTTTAACAATAAGCTTACTTTTTACAATTTTGTCACACAAAGATGTCGGGCAGCTTCATTTGCACTACACAAAATTGGTAAAAATTTGTTATTTATCGAGAGAAGTACAACAGAATGTTTGGTTCATGCTTTTGTTAAGTGTCATTTTGATTTATACAATAGTCTCATTTTTCAGTTACCACTTCGCCAAATTCAAAGACTACAAACTATCCAAAATTCAGCCTCGCGACTAGTCACACGTACGAAGAAACATGATTCAATATCCACTGTCTCACGCAATTTACATTGGTTACCAGTCCATTCTCCCATCAAGTTTAAGATAATGTTAGCCAATAGATAACTTATGACTTTTTTCTTGGACTAGCTCCTTCTTATCTAAATGACTTACTCTAGGCATACAGACCAACAAGAAATATTCGATCATGTAAAATGAATTTGTTTATTTTTCCTCCTATCTATATAAAGACATATTGTGAACATTTATTTGTCCCTTCTGCCCCAGTTTTATGGAATAGCTTCCAAACATTAAATAGATAAAAGGAACTTAGTAACCTAATTTCTCTGAGCTATGTTTTTTTTCTTTCTAAGTGCATAGAGACATACGTATGTAATTTGATATGCGCTATACGAGAAAGGATTATTAATATTATTATTATTGTTACTTGTGGAAAAGGTTGACAGCTTTTGTTCACTAGTGTCCTCAAAAAATTATATTTTATATATTATATATTTTTGAAATACATTCCTCGATTTTTTAATTCATTATGTCCTCCTTCGTCAATGACCGTCTCTCTCTATCTCTCTCTCTCCCCCATTATAATTTTCCCTTTTCCCTCCATTATATCCTTCTCTCTAATTCAATTTCATCATTTTCATGTACCATATTCTCTGTTTTACTTCTGCTCTTTAACCCTCACTATGGTATTCCATATCCAATTCTTTCTTTTTTTAATGTGGATTTTTTAGCTTCTCTTCAATGAAATGATACCACAGAGTCTGATGAGATATGCTTAAGTGAGCAAATGCCACTTTTGTGAAAAGTAGGCAATATTCAGACTTGACAAGATTCATTTGGTATTTGGTCTGGTTGGAATGAATTGAAAGTATGTCTAACAGTCTGCCCATGACATGTTTTTAGCCGTTCAAACAATCTGACAAGTTTTTATCAAAGAGAAAAGTTTCTGTATATCGAGATTATTACTGCCAATCATTGGTTACAAAAGTAACGAAAATGTTATCTGGTTATCATCAAATCATTGCTGGATAAGATCAAATGTAATAGCTCCGAAAGAAATTAATTTTCCCAATTTCACTTTAACATATTTTGCTTCATCTCTTCGTCTCATTGTGATCAAAACGATTACAGGTCTTTTGTCTTTGCATGTTCGGATAGTGAATGTAGGTCCGTCACCAAAGAAAATAATTTAATGTAATTAATACATAGTTCAGACACACAAACACACGTGCACGGCCAGCATACACTCTCGCGCGCGCGCACACCCTTGGAGATATGTTCTATAGCTTTGAACTGATATCATACAACTCACTCCTGGATCCTAATCGAATGATTGGTTGAGCGCAGTCACGTGTGATTCATTTTTTGAGAATATCATACGTTTCTTTCTCATTAAAAGTGTTCAACAGTTTACAGTAGTATTCAACATTTTTGAAGTACGCCGTGGGCGTAGATTTAAGTGCGCTTGTACTATGTGTGTGCATTATAG
The DNA here is from genome assembly GCA_025618425.1 of Heliocidaris tuberculata. Classification (NCBI taxonomy): domain Eukaryota; kingdom Metazoa; phylum Echinodermata; class Echinoidea; order Camarodonta; family Echinometridae; genus Heliocidaris; species Heliocidaris tuberculata. Next base: position 12,652,550 of record CM046833.1, read on the forward strand.
AAAGCCTACTAAACTTGCGATTTACTTGTCATCGATAATGATATGGACCAAATCTTAAAAAGACTCGTTAAAAAAAGAAAATAACAAGGATCTAGAAGTTTTGTTGAATAAAACAAATGATGCACGTCTTAATTAATAATTATACGATCCCTCCACTCTCGTTGAAGCTGTAGATGCACCGTTCGTACTCATCCTGACGGCTTCGTACGGTATATACACACACCCTCAACTCGAGTGCGGATAGATCTTATAATATACTCATTCTCATGCATTATTTGTATATTATATAGAGTATGATATATTCATTTTGTTCTCTATGCATTAATGTATATCATCGTCTTTTTTTTTGTTTTTGTTTTTTGGTTCTCGTATATGTGTATATAGGAATGAGTACAACTTACCCAACAATCACACAGCAAATTACAACCTATGGACAAGGTAACAACTGAAAAGGTTTCAAACTTTGTTGTTGTTGTTATTGCTGCTATAAGTGTAAAATTGAAAATTTGTACTTATATCAATGATAACAATGTTGGACAAACGAGGAGGTTCCTTTACTTTGTACAAGATGAATATTTTACAGTGACACTGTTATCCATCATATAAAATTCAACACAAAAAATTAAAGAAGTTCTTTTCTTAACCCCAAAAAAGCATAATAAACACTCCATCTCTTTGGAGGAGTGTGGTTGAAAGAAAGAAAGAAAAAAAAAGTACTAGGAACTCGTCATCATTTTTCCCGGGTACTGTCCGTCCGCATCTTTAAGTTGTCCTAAAATCACCATTCATAGTTATAAACGTATACTATTACAAGGAGCTTTTATGTTTTTTTGTGAGACAGCCCGACACATTTGCACAGTACTACATATGATTTCACTGGAAGCTACTTACAGATATTTCCCCTTATCTTTATATTAACAATTCGCAACCTCCTCCAAACCTAACAAATTTGATGGAACATGTTGCATGAAATTCCTCCCTTCAAAGCCTATTATGGATGAAAATCAAAGGAGGATAGCCGTTGATATTAGTTTGAGTTTAAATCGTATGTTCTGAAAATGGTGAATCCAATATTTGGAAGCATCTTCCCTATTGCTCCTGGCCCTTATGGTACACAGGTTTTCTAATGATAAAAGTAAGCAACTGTTTTGGCAAATCTGTCAGAACCCCTAACAACAGAAATACACGTTCTGACAATCGCGGTTTATAGAGCCTTTACTCAGGAAGGCCTGTTCATGTTTACATTGTAAGAAGAAGTTGAAAGTTTTTGATGAAGAGTTTGGAAAATGTTCTGTATATGCTTAATGAAAAAAAACAAACAAAAAAACATTTCTTTAACTTAACGTGTGCTTCCTTTTGTCAAAGTAGGGCATTATTATCCAGGGAGATTTTTATTCATCCATTATTACTTTACAACAGCAAGGGCTGTTTTCTAAAAGAGGATAATGCATCAATATGATAAAACCGATTTTTATACATGAAATTTTGTTATGGAATATCAATTTCGTCACCATGTTGAGCAGCTTCTAAATTTCTCAGTGCCCCCCATTTTTTTTTTTTTTTTTGGTGATATTCCCGCTTTGACAAACATTTCATCGAGCTTTGGTTTTTAGTTTGGATATTTCTCATTGATCTTAACAATAATTGGTAATTTTTTTTTTTTTTTTTATAGCTAATTGCGATTTTGAGTCTGGTCTTTGTCGATGGACACAAGCTGTAAACGACAACTTAAATTGGATCCTGCGTTCCGGTTCTACGCCCTCATCGTATACCGGACCAAGTTCTGACCACACCACTGGATGTGAGAATAAAAATTATTATTATTATTATTATTACTTTTTTTTTAGGAGATAACCCTATATTGAAATATCACGACGGTGCAGCAGGGTGAATGGGGGAACATATGATCTGACAACTATTCCATTACGATCTCAACGCAAAACGTGTTTGGTTAGAATACTCTTTGAAAATCTGAAAACTCCTTAAAAAGGCAAAAGATGTTACAAAACAAAGCAAATATCGGGTATTATAAAATATTGCCTATGCTGTGATGAATAATGGGGGAAACAGTAGTATGAGGCAGAATTGGACACCCACATGTTTCCGGTATCGGGCCAATTACTCATGGACTATTAGATACTACCCTAGTCCGATACTGTCCGAAAATAAAACCTTCCTCGTGTTTCTGCAATATACTGCTACGCAGTTTGAATTATTTTTGTCTATACTTTGTTTTCTTCCCCTGAATATCTACAATTCAGCCGGCCAGTACGTATATGTTGAGGCATCCGGGTCATCGAAAAGGGTAGCCCGTCTAACGAGCCCAAGTATCCGAGCAGTTGGTGGGGCAACGATGTGCCTCAGTTTCTATTACCACATGTACGGATCGCACATGGGCACATTTAAAGTCTACGTGTCAAAGGTTGGTGATCCGCTCGGTAACCCCCTCTTTCAGATGACTGGGGATCAAGGCAACAGCTGGAATCTTGGACAGGTTAATATTTTTTGTTGTGCAGAAGATGACGTTCATGAATGCACCTTATTTAGAATAAGGTACATTCACGTACACATTCATGAAAGTATTTTTATTTTTTGTTTACATAACACAAAAATACGGTACATCTTAAACCCTATCGATTTTGAAATCAATTTTAATAAATAAAGAAACATGTGAAAATAATATAGACAAATATATTTGAGCAATAAATAAATATTATGTTTGCCAAACATTAAAGATACTGGATGGACTACATTCCTGTGTTTAAGAATGTATGTCTCGTAATTAAAAGTATGGTGAGCTTTACCAGTTGTTTATTAAATAGTACACTACTAAAATACAAGATGAAATTATCATACTATTGTGCAGTAATTGAAGTCACATCAATGAAGGATAACCACAACAAACAACAACAAGGTTACTCTGAATATGAGGTGAATACAATGATTTAGATCAAAGTGGAATATAATTATGGGACATAACATAGTACTATATGATTTCCCTCTTTCCCCTTTTTACATAGGTATTAAACAAAACAAGAACAAATCACCAAAAAAAAAGAAAAAGAAAAGAAACAACGCAACTTCCCTATTAAAACAAAACAAAACAAAAACACTATATCATTCGGAATTTGTAATTTTTTAAATATATATCTTTGGAAATGTCAGTTGTCTAAGAAAAAAAAAATTGACATTCTTCCACTTTACCTTTTTACAATTTGTAATCGTCAGCTAGATAAGAGCTGTAGTTTATGATTTATTATTAATCCACATAATATGTGAGATTATTTTCTGAAAAATCTTAGCTTTTCTTTGCTTCTTACATTTGATGGGGCATTTGTTATACAGGTGAACATTATTCGCGCTGACTCGGATGCCTTTGTTGTCACAATGGAAGTCACGGTCGGTTCCAGCGTTCGAAGCGATATTGCAATCGATGATGTCATCATTTCTACAGGATATTGCCAACAAGGTACGCCAGTTATGGTTCATATTACATACCTGCATGCTTTTATAAGAGTTTTATAAGACAGAAGGGACGAGGTATATCCGTTGTAAGAAACATAACTGAAAAATCCTTTGCAAAAGTGTAATGACATTTACCAAAGTTTTTGGAAATATTGCAGACTCTGCAGCCTGACTGCAAGAACGTAATGAATTTTCTTCAAGAGTGTCCAGAATGCCTGTACTACAGTTTATTTCTCAAGGGGTAGTTTTACCAACGACATCAGGTATATGCAACAGTTTCAATATAAAATTAATAGATAATATGAGGGCGGGGAGGGGGGGGGGCTGAAGCTACACACTTTGTTTCCAGCCACTAAAAGTAAAATTTGTTTAGAGGTTTATGCAAATTTCTTTATATATCTTGGTTCTACATATTCTGAAGTTAAATAGCTGAGGAAATTATGACGGACGAATGTCAGTAACATTCATTTCAAGCCGATGACGATGCCCGTGTCCAATGTTGTTCAACAAAATGAAAGGGTCCTAAAGCTACACACATGTATTACATGTATGCAAATTTTGATTTTGAAGCCGACTGATGTAAATTTCATCCCGATTTCCAAATAGTGATAATATCACAAAAATAAATGAAAATTTCTCATTTTGGGGGCAAATCTCAATGATGTTCTCGTTGTTTAGTCACAGAAGAAATTTGGCCTATTGAACGTGTCGCATTGCGCGTATTTTCGGGGTGCGTAGCTTTAGTACCCGCTTAGCTTTAGGATCCCTTGCCATAAATGGTATCAAGGGATCATCAGGCAGGCAATTAAGACAGAAAGTTGATTATTATACAAAGCTTTTGGAAATTGAATGGAAATACTTTTGTTATTTGGTTCCGATTGATTTAATAGGTGAAGTCGTTTTTAGTTTGCGAGGTGCTGGTACGTTTCCAGTATCATTTTAAAAAAAATATTTGTAACAATGCCTATAAAGAATTTGGTATTGTTCTCTCCACCGTAAATCTTACCATTGTATTACTCATGCATGCCATACAACTCAAACGGTCAAGAATTGTTACTGTAACCTCTGAGATAGCGAATTTTGAACAAGCAGTCAAATTATGGTCTCCACAAAACTGTCTCAAGTTAAATTGCAGGAAGACAGAGTTCCTTCATGTTTCATTCCGGTTTAAACACACGTCCCACATCTTTCATTTACCAAAACATGTACCCAACCTTGAGTAGCCTTTAACAATAAGCTTACTTTTTACAATTTTGTCACACAAAGATGTCGGGCAGCTTCATTTGCACTACACAAAATTGGTAAAAATTTGTTATTTATCGAGAGAAGTACAACAGAATGTTTGGTTCATGCTTTTGTTAAGTGTCATTTTGATTTATACAATAGTCTCATTTTTCAGTTACCACTTCGCCAAATTCAAAGACTACAAACTATCCAAAATTCAGCCTCGCGACTAGTCACACGTACGAAGAAACATGATTCAATATCCACTGTCTCACGCAATTTACATTGGTTACCAGTCCATTCTCCCATCAAGTTTAAGATAATGTTAGCCAATAGATAACTTATGACTTTTTTCTTGGACTAGCTCCTTCTTATCTAAATGACTTACTCTGGGCATACAAACCAACAAGAAATATTCGATCATGTAAAATGAATTTGGTTATTTTTCCTCCTATCTATATAAAGACATATTGTGAACATTAATTTGTCCCTTCTGCCCCAGTTTTATGGAATAGCTTCCAAACATTAAATAGAAAAAAGGAACTTAGTTTCCTAATTTCCCTTTGATATGTTTTTTTTTCTTTCTAAGTGCATAGAGACATACTTATGTAATTTGATATGCGCTATACAAGAAAGGATTATTAATATTATTATTATTGTTACTTGTGGAAAAGGTTGACAGCTTTTGTTTACTAGTGTCCTCAAAAAATTATATATTATATATTATATATTATATATTTTTGAAATACTTTCCCCGATTTTTTGATTCATTATGTCCTCCTTCGTCATTGACCATCTCTCTCTCTATCTCTCTCTCTCCCCCATTATAATTTTCCCTTTTCCCTCCATTATATCCTTCTCTGTAATTCAATTTCATCATTTTCATTAAGTTTCGTTGAATAAAACTTTTAATTAATAATTATACGATCGGTCCAATCTCGTTGAGGCTGTAGATGCACCTTTCGTACTCATCCTGACGGCTTCGTACGAGATATACACACACCCTCAACTCGAGTGGGGATAATTATACTCATTCTCATGCATCATTTGTATACTATATCGAGTATGATATATTCATTTTGTTCTCTATGTATGAATGTAAAGAATTGTCTTCCTTTTTTTGTTGTTCTCGTATATGTGTATATAGGGATTAGCACAACTTACCCAACAAGCACGCAGCAAATTACAACCTATGGACAAGGTAACAACTGAAAACTATTCAAATATTTTTGTGTTTGTTTTTTTTGTTATAAGTGTTAGTTCAAAATTTGTACTTATATCAATGATAACACAGTTGGACAAAGGAAGAGGTTCCTTTACTTTGTACAAGATGAATATTTTACAGTGACGCTGTTATCCTTCATATAAAATTCAACACACACACAAAAAAAAAAAAATAGAGAAGTTCTTACATGTAAAAGAACCCCCAAAGCATAAAAAAACAATCTATCTTTTTGGAGGAGTGTGGTTGAAAGAAAGAGAGAGAGGGGAAAAAAATACCAGGAACTCGTCATCATTTTTTTCCAGGGTACTGTTCGTCTGCATCTTTAAGTTTCCCTAAAATCACCATTCATAGTTATAAACGTATACTATTACAAGGAGCTTTTATGTGTTTTTGTGAGTCAGCCAGACACTTTTGCACAGTAATATATATGAATTAAATGGAAGCTACTTCCAGATATTTCCCCGTATCTTTATAACAATTTGCATATGCTTCACAACCTCGTCCAAACCTAATAATTTGATGGAACGTACTGCTCCCTTCAAAGTCTATTATCGATTAAAATCAAAGGAGGATAGCCGTTGATAATAGTTTGTGTTTATATCATTACGTTCTGAAAATGTTGAATCCTATTTAGCCTTCACAATTTTCACTACTGAAACACCTCGACTGCCAAATGAATCGGGTGAGCATGTACTATTTGCATATAAATACTTTTAAACGTTGGTGCCGGGCTTGATACAGAACGGCCCCATGCGAAAAGTAATAACGTAGTGATCGAGGGGTGAGGGTCTACAATGTTTTCGCTCAGGGAGGCCTGGGGAGGGGGGGGGGGGGGTCAATTCTATCGAATTCTATGTGACAAAGTGAGAGAATTCCATCTTTAATACAAAGAAAACAAAAACATCTGCTAATGGCTGCCAAACAATTTCAGCAAGCACAGTTGACTGAGTATTGAGATCTCTATTTTACTTTGGAATTATTTGTTTTGCGAATCACTGTACTGACCAAGGATATCTGATTGGGACAATGGGACTGCAACTGTACAGAAACCACTTTCTGCAACTTGTAAAAGAGGCGTTCCGTTCTTCCGGTAGTAATGATAGTAATGCTAAGTGGTAAAGGATGCCTTACAAGAGAGTGCGAACAGCTGAGTATCTGAATATAAAAACGACCCAAGTCCATGACAGGTCATTTCGAGTAAACCAACAAAAAATATATATATACATGTGTGTATATTATATATATATTTTTTTTTTTTCAATTTGTCCAATAACATTATATTTTACTATGATGGTTTGGCATCATCATAAATACAAGTTTAAATTTACATTGTTATCATAATTAACATTCACGTTACTTGTGTGTGTGTGTGTGTGGGGGGGGGTCCTTTTGTTTGATGGACTTGGGTCGTTTTTTTGAATCATATGGACTTGGGTCATTCTTTGAAACATATACAGAGTAGGCTACTGCAGTAATATGTCTTCTAGAAAGAATACATAATAGAGTTGTGTTGTTTTTTCAGCTTTTAATCAGTATGGCTTACAGATCTGTGGTTGCATACTACGGCACGATGTCCCTCATTACTTAGCTTGTTAAGTTATGGGATTGTGTTTGTGTGCGCGTATGTGTGTGCGTGTGTTAAATGAGGGCACATGTATGTGTTATGCCAACAGTTCAAAAACTTGCAAAACCAAGTACTATGCGTGCATAACACATTTCTTTCTAGACACCCTGACCCAACCCCCCCTCCCCCATTGAATCCAAGAATCGCACACACACACACACACACACACATACATTTTTTTGTTTTTCAAAATATTTTATTAGAGATTTCATTCAAAATAGATCATTACATAAAATAAATGTAAATAATTTCAAACAAATACAAATCTTCATTTCGTTTTCATACCATAATGTTAAATTATTCACAAGACAAGCATGGAAGAATGTTGGAATGAAATCACTAAGTAAATAATATATTGACAAACACTAACGTACGCCCTATACCCCTCCCTATGTCCCACAATATATACTATTCAGTGTAAATGATCTTTCATTCAAAATATGTTAATGTTCTTTTCTTTTTTGTTATTTTCCTAGTTCATATAAAGATCTCCTTTAAATGAATAAAGGGGTAAACAAAAAATGTATAATTACGGTATAATTAAATGATATACAATTCTTCATGTTATATTCATATCATAAATAATAAGATGTGCATTTAACAATTTACCCAAGAGAAGGGGAAAATGATCGTTCATGAAAAGTAACATAATGCATATTTTTATATAAACCCTTCATCGGTATACCTTGTTACCCCTTTCACTACTTAACCTCCCCCCCCCCCCCCCCCCGTTCTCAACATTCACATTCACACTCGCTAACATCCAACAAACATACCAAGATTTACGCACGCACAACACAAGACACATCATACCTGCTCACATTCACATCCTTATTCACTTTCAGTTCTTCCCATTTCTGTAAGTGTAAATGTAACTTCCCACACACACACACCCACACCCACATATGACATATGAAAATACAATGAATGTTTTGTAATTTCATGCAGGCAAAAGTATGCATGAATTGTTAATATCACACTCGATTTCTGCAGTAGTGTGTATGACCAAAAAGTTTTAAAGATTCATCTTTTTCATGGTCTTTAGTTTCATAAATGTTAAGATTTAATTTCCCCTTATTCTGGGTTTTTTTCTTCTAAACTTTGAACACTTGCTTTTCAAACAAATTTCTATAGCACTATCTTTAAAATGCGCTTTTCAAAAATATATTGGCGGCCCCTGTAAGAGTCAATATTGCTTTTATTATCCGTTGGTTTTTTTTTTTTTTTTTTAGCTTAGATTGCCATTAATTCTACTGGATTCTTGATTACAATTTAGCACCTTGCAACAGCACAACACATAGACCTATTGGAAATAATGAAAATAAAGTGCTTGTAAGGTTCGAAATCAACATCTTGCACACCGGACGTTATGATCTGACTTGTAAATCAGTGTTCTTTTGAAAATGCAAACACCTGTCTATCAAAACACGCCTTTGGGAAGGCTTCAAAATATATTAGGGTCAAAGGGAAATCCCCCTCCCAAAACGTACACCAAATATCACGTGTGTCAGTGGCAGGAAATTGAATATTGGGCTTTTATTTGTAGACAAATGTTGATACGCTGACACAAATCTCAAAATCCTCCTTTTCACTATCCTTGCTATGCAAGTGGTCTAAATTGGTTACCAAACTCTGCGTCTGCAATGTCAGCAAACACTCTTCATTGTTCCCCAGCCACTCCCAAATACAGGTAAAAAGAAAAGCGAGGACTTGAAAGTTGAAATAATCTGGCTTAAAGCCACTATGGTTGGGTCATTCCGGTCCTATAGCTAAGACATCTTCCTAGCTGGCAACCGCAGTTCCTCTAGTTTTCAAATAAAAAAGAGTTACATACTGTATTTTCATCTATTTAACATTACATATTTAACACTACTGTCTTGGTTTAATATATACAGTACGTACCAGGAAAAAAGTTAACAGTAAAAAAAAAAGTCTCCCCAAAGTAATATTTCAAAATATTTGAAGCAAAATTTCATATGTTTACAGTCTCTTTTATGTCACCTAAATAGTTTACACTCAAGTGAGCAGGCCACTTTTGTGAAAAGATGAAAAATCCAGACTTGACAAGAATTGGTATTTGTTCTGTCTTGTTTCAGCAAAATCGAGAGTCCTGTAAACAAGGCTTAGAAAAATTTCATATTTTTGATCAAGCACAGATTTAGTTCTCTGTTGATGAGAAACTTATTATCTCATCACCGTTTTATGCTTCATGGAGTAAGTTACATCATTATTGAATGTCTTGACACATCAATTTGGCGAGTTTTTAATTCTAGCTTTCTTTCTCAGTCAACCATGGAGTTTTGATGTGATATGTAAGGACATATATAGAACAAAGCCTATTCCTTTATAAATTGCGTTGTAAAGGTAACAGGTGGTTTTGGGAAGCCCTCAAAAAAACTTTTCGTGAGATTTCTTTGATTTTACTTAATAAATAGCAGGGTACTAACATAACTAAAATGCTGTGCAGTTTTTTTTTCCTCCTCAAGTGAAATATTTATCGAATGATAGGTGAAAAGTAATAAAAATCCTTGTCCCCCAAAAGAGGGGATGCAAATTCAAACAAAGGCCACGCTCACTACTCACGTGAAGATTGCTGTGTGTATAGAATACGCTACACATAGTGCGAAGCGCTGGGTTTATTGTGCGGGGAACCTTCAGGTGGATATGGTTTTAGCGTGAGGCAGTGAAAAGCCGTTACCAAGCGTTTCTTACAGTTATTTACACTAAAATTTGTTCGAAATCGTGAATGGAATGTTAAATAATCTCGTACATGTGTCTTATGATAATAGGAGAATAGTATGTGACTATTTCAGATAAGTTTCTTGCCAGTATGATTTTTGCTACCGAGACTGTCTATGAGCTTTAATAATTATAATATGAAAATTTATAATCATTTTCTAGGCTATCAACTTCGATGACTCCAGACAGAACCAATGGCCATATAACCTACACCATTTCACAACAATGGCATTTTTCCACTGAAGCGTAAAATATTGTTTCATGTTTTGGTGTCATTTGATAGGAGATACCCTACGCTATCCATAGGTATGGAAATTTCATTAACATATTTAGAAATCTTCGTTTGGCGAGACTCTTTCTGAACTGTTAACTTTTTTTTGGGGGGGGGGACGCCCTGTATATCTAATGTGATTCACCTATGACTTCCATCTCAATATACAGTTCGACTGGTCGGGGGTAACGAAGCGCGGGAAGGTAGGGTGGAAATCTTGAACAACGGAGTTTGGGGTACCGTCTGTGATGACTACTGGGACATCAACGACGCTCATGTCATCTGCAGAAGTCTAGGATATCCGATGGCTTCCAGTGCTCCAGGCAATGCGTATTTCGGTCAGGGCAGTGGTTCTATCTGGTTGGATAATGTCCGGTGCTCGGGCAATGAGGCAAACATATTCGATTGTCCGCATTACGGTATCGGCCGACACAACTGTAACCATCATGAAGATGCCAGTGTCATCTGCTCTCCTGATGGTAACAATCATATAGATATCTTGTCTTATTGTGGCTTATAGATCACGGATCTCTATAAAGTTAATGCAAGAGGCATATCAGAGAGTATGTCATCATAGGATTTCAAAGCAAATGAACCAATCTGAAACGTCTTTATTAAAGTAATTTTCAACCGCAAAGAACTGATACCACGGTGAAGATGTCAGTGCTCGCCTGATGGTAACAATCATGTTGAAATCTTGTCTTCGTAATTGTGGCTAATCCGTAGAAAATTATCTCTCTTAGCAGTGTGTACATCATAGGATTTAAGAAGTTTAAACAATCTGACAAGTCTTAATAAAAAAAAAAGTTGCGGAATATAGAGATTTTTACTGCCAATCATCAGATACAGAAGAAACCATGAAAAATGTCATCAGGCTATCATAATCATTGCTGGATCGGATTAAATTTAGTCGCTGCGGAAGAAATTTATTTTCATAATTTCACTCTAACATCCTTTGCTTTATCAGAAAGTGTCATATTCTTTCCCCTAAAGGACACGTCCATCCTGATTTTAACTTGACTTCAGAAGAATCATAAAATCTCAAGAAGCAGATCAATGAAAGTTTGAGCAAAATCCGATAAGAAATGAGAAAGTTATGAATTTTTGTAGTTGTAATCAATCAAACACAAATTGACAACTCCGTAACGTATGTTGCGAGCCCCTCTCCAATTTGCCCTGTACTTAAAAAAATCATAAATTTCCATTTTATTCTAAAGAATATATGACTTCATACATGCACCCTAAATAAAACCATTGCAGGTATATTTTACACAAAACCTGTTTGACACGTGTTCCGTCATCAATAACTAAGAAAATGAAAATTCATGAAATTTTCTGCAAAGGGCAGATGGGAAAGGAGCCCTAAATTCATGTCACGAAGTTGCCAATTTGTGTTTCATTGATGACAACTTGAAAATCGGATTTTGCTCAAATTTTCGCTGATCTGTATCTTTATTTTTTTCTGCTTCTACTAAAATGAAATAAATACTAGGGAGGACTTCCCCTTTAAATACCTAAGTGCAATTCTTCTTCAAAAGATCCGGGATGGCTTTTCTTCTGATTGTGAACAAACCAATTGGAGGTCCCTTGTCTTCGCATGCTTGGACGATAACCAAAGAAATAGTAGCATGTAAATGATACGTCTGAAACACATATACACACACAACCTTGGAAATATTATGCTCTGATATTATATGGAATATGATTTACTCATCATGTTCAGTATGTATGTAATAAATGTTGTTCCTTTCTTGTATGAATGTATGCAGGTAATAGTACCACATACTCGACAACCACACAGCAAATTACAGCCTCCGGACAAGGTAACAATTGAAAACGTTTTCCACGTAATTGTTTTAGTTAAAACTGTACAAGGTTAAAGTTTGTAAATAGGCGACAGCGTTGAATAAACGAGGGGGTTTCTCTATTTTGTATACTGTAAATACTGTACAGTGACGCTGTTATCATTCGTATGAACTTAAAAGCAATGAATTTGAAGAAGTTCTTACATGTAACCTAATTCAGCATAAATAACATTCCATTTTTTGGAGGAGTGTGGTTGGGGGAAAAAACATTTCAGGAACTCGTCATCTCCCCCACCCCCCCCCCCCCCAGGGTATTGTCCACCTACATTATTACAATTCCCTAAAATCACCACTTCATTTTTATAACATGCAGCTTTTTATGTATTTTTCTTCATGCCCCGTTTTTTGAAATGCCTCGGCACTTTTAAACAGTATTTTATCTGTACTAAATGGATGCTGCTTACAGACATTGTCCCGTATATAACCATTTGCATATGCTTTCCAAACTCGTCCAAATCGAAGCCTCTAATACAAACCCTTTGACTGAACATATTTGCACGCTCTTGCTTCCGCTGAGCCGTCTAATCATGGAATGGAATCAAAAGAGAATATCCGTTTATAACTTTTCAAGTTAGCAACATTTGTTTTTCCTAAATCGTTGACTACTTAATAACTTTTCAGACTTCACTACTGAAACCAGCCTGCCAAATAAAAACATCGGAATTTCAAGTTGGCCGAATCGAAAAATGGCTTAAATTTCAGAAATAAGGCAAATTATACATTTTTGGAAAGCTTAGTCCTGTAGGAATGCGAATATGTTTCAAAACATGAAAAATTTCTTTAAACGAATTTTAGAGACAGTATTTTGACACCCCTTTGCGAACGCCAGAAGCCGATCTGACGGCGAAATTCGTGGCACAGAAATATGACGTTATTCTATAGACCCGTTGTTCTGCTGCAGAAGCGATGCGTACGTTCATGTACGTGTCACTGCAGTTCCATGCAGGCAAAATAAATGTTAGCTTCTTTAATACAAAAATACTAGATACATTCCAAAGTTATTCGGAGCAAAGACAACAAAAGTATATTTGAAAAGTTTCAACAGATTTCTAGCAGTTCTGCTAAACTAACCAGTTTCTTATATTTGTCGGATCGAGTCTGCTGAAATCAACAGACTTCAGCTGCCCGTAAACCAGCGTCGGCCCCGGGCACGGGGCGCTGGTTCGTGCTTATAGGCCTGAGGTTGCCCGCTTTAGTTTGAGTTTTCCCGCTTTAGCCGCACGAGCCCCTCTCTGTCTCTTTCTTCTATATCCCCCACAATTCTCCACTGTCATTATCAGTGTCGTTGTCACTATCGTTCGTTTTGTGTGCATGCACAAGGTAAGGGAAAAGATGGAAAGATAGATACATTAATGGATAGTATCTATTAACAATTATAACATGATTTAAAGAAAAAAATATCAATGCTCATTGTAAATATTCATTTTTTGGCATTATTTGAAAAACTAAATGTATTTCATGACGACAAACTGACGGAAAATGACTACGGCAAATTGAATACGGTATATCGTCATTTGTCAAATTTCCCATTTTAGCTATTGTATTTGTGTATTCAGGCGTACCCGCTACAAGCATCTGCTTATTGGGAGTGCGCCTTCTTCCCTGTAATTTTGCAAGATCTTGATTGTACTGATACTACTTTTTATGCATGTAAATTGTACTATTTGAACAGATGTCGAATGTTGTCAAAATTATTGGAAGAAAATAAATTTGAATTTGAATTGAATTGAATAGAAAAAATGCTTCCAGTTACTTCTGAGACCAGATTATTAGAATAGCATATGGAATAGCATCTTTGCTTTCAATTCCTTTTTTTTTCAGATCAAGAATTTTAGTATAACAAAGACAAAATTTGGCACATTTAGCCTCAACAGGCATAATATATGTGCACTGATTACTGTGCAGAGATTTGGGTCTAAAGAATGACGTCACTAATCTCGGCTCGACAAAGACAAGTCACTGTGCTCCTGGGTGAAAATGCGGAAGTATATCAATGTTTAAAGTAGAATTTCATTGATTTTGAATATTGATTTAATTTGTATTATTGCATAGGTGAAGCTTAGATTAAACAAGGTTCATCAAAATTCAACGCTTGGAAACATTTGAAGTAATGATTATTATCAATTATAAAATGATATAACACAGCCCCGCTATATCACCTATAGAGCTCTTTGAACGCTGCTGAGATATGTGACGTCATACCGGGGAGCAATCCTTCCTAAGCAGACGATGCCCCATAACATCTTACACATTTTCAGTGCCTGTTTTGTCATCTCATCTTCACTTATTTCTCTTACTTCGCTAGCGTCAGTATAAATGTTTATTTGTTGCCTCACTCTAAATTTCCTGCATGGTATTATTTTGATGAAAAATGCAGCTTTAAAAAAATAAAGGAATCAATCGCTTGTAAACAAAATAAGATGCCATTGTATTTTCAGCTGCATGCACCACGGCATGTCGGCGTTTCAAGAGGGAACAAATACCATCCATGCTATAATTCAGCGGGCTTTACAATTCGAAAGTGTAATTTCTTTGATTGATCATTGATCCTTATCATGACTTTTTACAAACAAAAGATTTTAGTTACTAGAAACGGTTTCACTTCCCTTTTAGAATGATGTGAAATACGGTCATGGTGAAACACACCAAACTCTTTATAATTTAAAAATAATTGCATTGCAGTTACGTTCACTTGATATAGGACGTCGTCTGCTTAGGCAGGATTGGTACCTGATGTGACGTCATGAAAACATGGGTATATTTCTGGCGAATCGCTCGGATATCCCAGATGCTGAGAAGCGTTTTTATTTGTGCCATTTTTTAATCATCAAACACGCAGTTAACGTAAAACTTATACGATTACCATCTGCAAGCTTTCTAGTTTCTAGAGATACATTATTGAGCATATTTGTGATTTGCTTTGAATATCTACTTTAAAGAGACCTTTCCCTTTGCTATGACATCAATTCTCATATGATTTTTATCATTTTAAACTCTAATTACAATGACTTTAATGTCACTGCAGTGGCGGACAACTTGTCCATTAATTTTGATACAACACAGAAAATGACTTAACTGTCATTTTTTCCAAAATGTATTGCTTAGTAGGATATTTTTTTTTTTTTTTTTTTTTTTTTTTTTTTTGGGGGGGGGGGGGGTTTATGTTGCTTTCTACAAGAAATGTTTACTACTACCCATAGGGAAAAGGCGCTCAGGAGAAAATAGCAAATTAATCATATATTTGTGTACGACGGACGGGAGAGTTGACCGCTAGTGTGTCACAATCGATTTACCAAATTGCCAATTTGAGATTCGCATGGACTTAGTCATCTCATGTTTCAAATTTCCATAACTATCTTATTCCTTGTCCGATTTCTTTCAAACTTTCAAAATCCTGAGTTCTTATTTGTTTTGCTTTCACATAAATCATCCTATAACCTAAGTTGTATTGCCCTTTAAGGCAGTGGCGTTCTAAGCCAAGTACCGGGGTTCGATTCCCGGCCCAGATATTTTCCTTATACTTTGCAAAAATTCACATGAACGAAAGCAGTGGGAAACTTAAATATAAGCTACGCAACCATTGTTCTTCCATTTCTTCCATTTCTTCCAACACAATTTTCATAAATATTCTTTTTCATGTAATATAACTAAAGTACAGTCCATCTTGGTCGAACATTTAAACTTAATATTTTTACAATTATATTATACACAACACGATAAAAACTACTTTCGAAAAATCAACTGAAGGCAATTTCAATAGACTTGTCTATCGCCTTTAGAAACGTGCGAACATTACAATCGCGTATTACGTAATCCGAACCTGATTTCTATGGGCAGTACAATAGGCCTTTGAAACTGCCCTTGAGTTTATTTTTCGAAAGTAGTTTTTATCGTGTTACAAATGCATAGTTTCTGTCTCATTTTTATGTAATTGAATATTGCACACAGATTCGCTTTGCTTCTCAAAATAATTTATTCAACTTAACTTGATATTTTACCTTATAGGGCATATCAAGCAATTTTACCACATAATATTCCATCTAAGATTCTATTTACATATATTTTTTTTCAATAATTTATTCAATAATTTTGCAGCCTGACGCTAATGATTTTTTTTTATCATTATCGTTTCGTTACAATGTGAATATAGTTTGCTGTATGTACTTTTATAATAATTTTAAATATTTGATTATTTTAGTTGTATATAATTATTCCTGTTCTGAAGCCCATTTTATGTAATTATTCCGCTGTTAGTCCTTGGATTACTGCATTTTGTGTGTGTGTGTGTTTTAAATCAATAAACCGAAATTGAATTTAATTGAATCAATATTTATTTATTTATTTGTAGTTTTATGTATACCGGGTATCATGACTATAAGAGTTTCAGTTTTCTTTCAGCTCGCCTACTTTACTCGCTTGTAAATAGATTAACAGTCTATTATTATCAGACAGAAGAGTCAAGGAAGATAGTTAATTATCCATCATTACTAAGTAACAGAAAAACGTAATTCGTAAACGAGGATGATGCTTCAGTAATGAGAAATGGATTAAAGATATAATACCGTCATGGAACATCAATTTTGTAAACCATTATTTGTTCCTCCATACCCAAGCCCTTTCTGGCGATGTAAAATGTTTCATCAAGCTTTGTTTTATAGTGTTGTAACTTCTCATTGATCTTGACAATTATTAAATTGCCCTTTTTATAGCTAATGCACAGGTCGATTGTGATTTTGAGTCTGGTATTTGTGGATGGACACAAGCTGTTAACGACACTTTAAACTGGACTCTCCGTTCCGGTTCTACGCCCTCATCGTCTACTGGACCAAGTTCTGATCACACCACTGGATGTGAGTATAGCAACCCACCCCCGTCTTTTTTTTTTTTTCTTTTTTTTTTTTGAGGTAACACTTCACGTCCCAGAAAAAAGTTAACATTTGGAAAAGGTCTCTCCAAAGAAATGTTTCAAAATATTTCTAGGAATTTTTCATACCTGTGGATAGCTTAGAATCTCTTTTATCAAATGACAAAATATCTAACGATATTCTACGCTTGAGTGAGCGAAAGCCAATTTGGTGAAAGGGTGCAAAATCCAGACTTGACAAATTTGATTTTGTCTCTGGCTGTTATCAGCCCAGCTGAGAGTCATGAAAAGGCTTAGAAATTTCTGTATTCTGATCAGTGAAATAAAGACAATTAATGAAATAACAGTCTTAATTCTCTGTATATCATTACACATCTCATCAACATCAAATGCTTGAGTGAGCAATTAACTACTCTGTTGAGTGTTTCAAAATGTTCCTTTTGGTGAGTATTTTAATTTCACCTGGATTTCTCACTCACCCATAATGTTTCGATGGGAAATATCAGGACATAAAATGAACGAAGTCTGTTTTTAATAAATTGTCTTTTTTATGATCAAAATATACAATTTCCAAGCCTTTTCGTGACTCTCAACTTTGGTAATACGAGCCAGAACATAAATAAACATTTTGTCTAGTGTGGATTTTGCACCCTTTCACAAATGTGGCTTTTGTTCACTCAAGCGTAAAATGTTGTGAGCTATTTTGGTGTCATTTGATAGAAGAGACCCTAAGCTATCCACAGGTATGAAAATGATCTGAAAATATTTTGAAATTTTTAATTGGGGAGACTTTTTTCAGCGGTCAGTTTTAAACGTTCTCAATTTCGATGATATCATCCAGAACAAATACCAATTCTTGTCTGAATTTTACACCCTTTCACAAAAGTGGTTTTTGATCATTCAAGCGTAGTGACTAGTCAGATTTGTTAGTGCTATTTCATAGGAGAGACCCTACGCTATCTACAAGAATGAAAATTTATTGAAAATATTCTTAAATATTTATTTGGGGAGACGTTTTCCAACTGTTGAGCTTTTTGGGGGACGCACTGTATATTGAAATAGCATGATGGTGCAGCAGGATGAATTGGGAAGAATTCGATCTGACAATTTGTGAATAACGAAAAGAGTGTTAGGTTAGAATACTCTGGAAATCTGAAACTGTAATAGGTGTCAAAAGATGTCACGGAACAAAGCACTGCGTTTGTTACTGAATATGTCCCGTTTTGTGATTCGGGTCAGTATCGGACCGGACAATAATGGGCACAATTGGACACCAAAATGCTTCTTGTTTTTCCGTTATCAGTACACCCCCCCCCCCTCGGACAATCACCCGAGACACTGCCCGTAGATAACTTATACCGTGGATCATATGTCCCATACTTAGCAATCCGAAAAATTAGACTCCTGCCTCTGCAGTATAAATCGAGAGTGCTATTATACTTCTTTTGTGTGTCTGTTTTCTTCCTCTAAATATCTACCATTCAGCCGGTCAGTACGTTTATGTTGAGGCATCCGGGTTTTCAAATCGCGTAGCCCGTTTAAGGAGTCCCAGCATCAAGGCAGTTGGTGGGGCAACTAAGTGTCTCAGTTTCTATTACCATATGTACGGATTGGATATGGGCACATTTAAAGTCTACGTGTCAAAGGTTGGTGACCCGCTAGGTAACTCCATCTTTCAGATGACTGGGCATCAAGGCTACAGCTGGAATCTTGGACAGGTTAACATTTTTTGTTGTGCAGAAGATGCATTTTTATTTTTTTGTTTCAAAATACAAATATACGGTACATATTATATCTTATCAATTTTATTTCACTTTTTCATTATGTGCTGTCGTTCTTTTATATTTAAAACAAATCAATATCTATAAATAATAAAGCACGTGAAAATACAGAAAAATATATTTTAGCAATATATAAAGATTATGTTTGCCAAACATCAAAGACACACGATGGACTGCATTCCTCGTGTTTCACAATGTATGTCTCGTAATTAAAAGTATGCTGAGCTTTACCAGTTGTTTATTAAGCAGTACGCTACTAAAATACAAGATGAAATTAGCATAATACTGTGAGTATTGAAGTCACGTCAATGAAGGATAACCACATCAAACACAAACAGTGTTAATCTGAATCAGAGGTTGATACAATGTTTTCGATCAAAATGGAATATACATATACTGGACATAACATAGTCCTATACTGACATATAATGTCAGGAAAATCTATATATTATGATTTCCTTCTTTCCCCTTTTTTTACGTAGGTATTGAAACAAAACAACAAACAAAAAAAGAAAGAAACAACACAACTCCCTTAAAAAAAATAAAAATAAAAAAAATACCGTATGATTCAGACTGTAATTTTTGAAAAATATATCTTTGGAAATGTCATAATAGTTGTCTTAGAAAAAAAATGACGCTCTTCAACTTTACCTTTTTATAATGTGTCATCGTCAGCTAGATAAGAGCTGTAGTTTATGATTTATTATTATCACAAAGAATATGTGAGGTTATTATCTGACGTCTATGGCTTTGGTTATACAGGTGAACATTATTCGCGCTGACTCGGATCCTTTTGTTGTCACATTGGAAGTCACGGTAGGTTCCAGCTTTCGAAGCGATGTTGCAATTGATGATGTCATCATTTCTGCAGGATATTGCCAACAAGGTACGCCATTTTTGGTTCATACTGCCTACCTGCATGTTTTGATGAGAGTTTTATCAGACAAAAAGGACAAGGTATATCCGTTGTAAAAAACGTAACTAAAAAATCCTTTGTAAAAGTCTAATGACATTTACCAAAGTGTTTCGAAATATTGCAAACTCAGCAGCCTCACGGCAAGAACGTCATGGCCTTTTTTTTTGCAGGAGTGTCCAAAAAGCCATAATTCGTCCTGTGCCGCTTAAATAACATGCCTGTACTGCAATAAATTTCAATATATTACAATATAGCCCCCCCCCCCCCTACCAGCTAGATTCTGTGACCCTTTAAAAGGTGGCGCCTCTAGTTTGCGAGGAGCTGGTACGTTTCCAGTATTTGTTAGAATGCCTTTGAACAGGTGACGATTTTGGTATTGTACTCTCCACCGTATATCTTACCGTAATTATTGTATTACTCATGCATGCCATACAACTGAAATGGTCAAGACTTGTTACTGTAACCTCTCAGATAGCAAATTGTGTTCAAGCTATCAAAGAATGGTCTCCACAAAACTGTCTCAAGTTAAATTGCAGTAAGAAAGAGTTCCTTCATGTATCATCCCCTTTTAACAGGTTTAATCACACGTCCCCAATCTTTCATTTGGACCTAGATAGAAAGCAAATTGAAGCTACCAAAACATGTAGACGGCTTGGGATAACCTTTGACAATAAGCTTACTTTTGACAATTTTATCACACAAAAATTCCGCGCAGCTTCATTTGCACTACACACAATTGGTAAAACCGGTAATTTTATCGACAGTTGTACAACAGAACGTTTGGTTCATCCTTTTTAATGTGCCATTTTGATTTCTGCAATAGTCTCATCTTTCAATTAACACTTCGCCAAATGCAAAGACTACAAACTATCCAAAATTCAGCAGCACGGCTAGTCACGTGTACGAAGAAACTTAAATCAATATCCCCTGTCTCACGAAATTTACACTGGTTATCAAGTCCAGTCTCGCATCAAGTTCAAGATACAATGTCATCTTTTCTCCTGATGGTAACAATCATATTGATATCTTGTCTTTATAATATTGTGGCTTATAGCTCACTGTTCTCTATAAAGTTAATGCAAGAGGCATATCGGAGAGTATGTCATCATAGGATTTTAAAACATCTGAACCAATCTGAAACGTCTTTATCGAAATAAATTTCAACCGCAAAGAACTGATACCGTGGTGAGGATGTCCGAGTCATTGCTCGCCTGATGGTAACAGTCATGCTGAAATCCTGTTTCTTAATTGTGGATAATCCTTAGAAAAGTACCTCTCTTAGCAATATGTCCAGCATAGGCTTTAAAAGTTTAAGCAATCTGACAAGTCTTTTTTCAAAGAGAAAAGTTTCGGAATATAGAGATTATTACTGCCAATCATTAGTTACAAAAGCGACCACGAATTACAAAATGTCATCAGACTATCATTATAATCATTGCTGGATCGGATCAAATTTAGTCGCTCAAGAAGAAATTCATTTTCATAATTTCACTCTAACATCCTTTGCTTCATCAGAAATGTCTTATTCTTTCCCCTTAAAGGAGACGCCCACCCTGATTTTAATTTGATTTCAGAAGAATCATAAAAACTAAAGAAACAGATCGATGACAGTTTGAGCATAATCTGATAAGAAATAAGAAAGCTATGAAAGGTTGTAGTTGTAATCAACCAAACACAAATTGGCAACTCCGTAACGTATCTTGCGTTCATCTCGCAAATTTGCCCAGTACTTAAACAAATCATGAATTTCCTTTTTATTCTTAAGAACCAACATATATAGGTATCTTCCCACTACTAAGACTTTTCGCCCAAGGGCTAATATGAATAATGAATGCAAGAATGATGGTGAAATAATACAATTTCCATTATTCCATTATTGTAATTTCTGTAAAAGTTCCTTTTTACTACCCTTTAGTCGAGAAATATTTCGTTGTTGGGGCTAAATGATGCCAAATTCTTTCGGTTCACTCTTAAAAATGGGTGGTGGTATATTGCGTGGTCAAATTTTTTCGACCACGTTTCGGGGTTGTTTTCGATCAATAATGCTCCCGCTGTATTAAAATGACCAGTTTTTGCGTGGTGCGTAGTCAAAATGACCACGCAAAAACTGGTAGGGTTTGCGTGGTCAAAATGATGACCACGCATGTCCGGTCATTTTAATGCACTCTAAAAAAGGATTGGTCAAAAAATGTACCAGTGCGATTGGTCAACACCATATGGGTTATTTTCAACAATATGTTGGTCAAAGTGTACGAATTTCACTGGTTAATCACTAACCAGGTCAAACTTCTACTTGGTTAAACGTTGGGCCATTGTCATGAATATTCATGATGTATTCATGAAAATTCATGAGCGACCGTAAACAACCAAAATTTATATATATAAATGACATTTGATTTTTATGTTTTTACGCAATGATTGCACTTTGAAATGTAATGTAATTTGTAACCCCGTTTGGGGTTATTTTTTACCACGCAACCAGTATCGGCATATCCATACTTTTGGATTGTCAGGCTCCTATTCTTTAACCAATCCCAAGATCGTTTTATTTTCCCCATTTTCTTCACCGTCATGTAGCCCGCCTGGTAAACGGAACTAGCTCCAGCGAAGGTCGAGTTGAAGTCTTCCATAACGGCACCTGGGGTACTGTTTGCGACCATGTCTGGTCCAGTACTGCGTCCCGCATTCTCTGTCGAAGTCTTGGATTCCCAGATAAAGTCTCCACTTTCTACAACGCCTACTTCGGACAGGGTACGGGGGCCATACTCTTGAACCATGTGAACTGCGCTGGCAGTGAGAGCAGCATATTTGACTGCAGTCATAACGGTATAGGCAACAACAACTGTTCTCATCATGACGACGTTGGGGTCAGATGTCAACCGAATGGTATGTTGTTGAGAAAGACACCCATTAACATTTCATTTTCATTCCATTATTATGCTCCTCATTCCTTCTTTTTTTCCCCTTATGTCAGCAATTTTCCTTTCCCCACGGTGATAAGCGTGTATCACCAAAAAACTTTGATAAATTCATCTTTGTCATGGCTTTTATTTTGATAACAGTAAGCTTTAATTTCAAGTAATTCTTTTTATTTTCTAAACTGTGAGCACTTGCTTAAAAAAGAAAGAAAGAAAGAACATATATATATATACATATATATATATATATATATATATATATATATGTATATATATAGCACTATCTTTAAATTGCACTTGTTAATATTTAGTGTCAATATGCCCTATTAGCTTTTATTATCCGTCGGTTATTTGCTTATCTTTAAGCTTAGATAGACATTAATTTCGTTTGGTTCTTGATAAAAAAAACTCCTTGCAACAGCTCAACCCACACACATATTGAAAATAATAAAAACAAAGTGTTTATAAAGTTCAAAATAAACATCTTACCTCGGGCGTTTGAATAGGATCAGACTTTTCAATCAGTTTTCATTTAATAATACAAACGCCCTGGGGAAGACTTCACAATCTTATACTTATATCAAAATACTTATCTATGGTCAAAGGGACCCCCCCCCCCCCTTTCCAACCCGAATACCATTAATGAAATATGTAAGTGGCAGGAAATTGAATATTGGGCTTTTATTTGTTGACAAATGTTGATACGCTGACACAAATCTCAAAATCCTCCTTTCCACTATCCTTGCCTTGCACGTGGTCTAAATTGGTCTAAAATGTCAGCAAACATTGTTCACTGTTCTCTTTTTGCGTAGGAATTAAGATGTCAGAAGTTTTGTCTGTATGGGAACACGGGAAAAAAAAGCAAGGACTTAAAAGCTCTAATCTGGTTTTATTCGGTGAAGCGACTGTACGATTTGGCCATTCCTCTCCGCTGGCTGACACTTTCCTCACTCGCAACCGCATTTCTCTTTGGTCCCCGTTAAAATAATTATCCTTTTTGTAAATAAAAAAATTACATACTATATCATTGATATATTTCAATATTTAACACACATACCTTAGCTTGATATGCAATGTAATTCCTTAATGACCTCCATATCCCTACAGTTCGGCTCGTCGGGGGTAACGAAGCGCGGGAAGGTAGGGTGGAAATCTGGTACAACGGAGTTTGGGGTACTGTCTGTGATGACAACTGGGACATCAACGACGCCCATGTCGTTTGCAGAAGTCTAGGATATCCGATGGCTACCAGTGCCCCACGCAGTTCGTATTTCGGTCAGGGCAGTGGTTTTATCTGGTTGGATGTTGTCCGGTGCTCGGGCAATGAGTCAGACATCTTCGATTGTCCGCATTACGGTATCGGTCAACAAAACTGTGGCCATCATGAAGATGCCAGCGTCATCTGCTCTCCTGATGGTAACAATCATATTGATATCTTGTCTTATTGTGGCTAATAGCTCACTGATCTCTATAAAGTTAATTGCAAGAGGCATATCTGAGAGTATTTCATCATAGGATTATAAAGCAACTGAACCAATCTGGAATGTCTTTATCAAAATAATTTTTAACCGCAAAGAACTGATACCGTGGTGAACATGGTGAAAATGTAATTTCTCGCCTAATGGTAACAATCATGTTAAAATCTTGTCTTAGTAATTGTGGCTTATCAATATAAAAGTATCTCTCTTTGCAGTTTGTCCGTCATAGGCTTTTTTTTTTTTTTTTTTTACTGCCAATCATTACTTACAAAAGCGACCAAGAAATAAAGAGATTCATTCCAAAAGGGACTAAATCCACTTTTGGCGTTTCGACAAGGTCTTTTAATATACCACTTCTCATTGTTCACTGTAACTTCATTTTGGGTGTATTATTGTATTAAGACTACAGCCTTAAACCATTTTGATAATGTTTTTAAAAAATCTAGCAATACATTCCGATTTTTGAGGAATTTTTACAATTTTAATTTTTGTGGATTTAGTTCCTTTTTGGAATGAAACTGTAGCCGATCGTCTTTTTGGGTGTTTAAAACAAGTTTATCATATTTAATTCAATACAAAACACATAAATATTGCCAGCAAAGGTAATATTTCATCTTCTAAATTTTTTTTTGTTAATACAAATACATATATATATATATATATTTACATTTTTCACCACTTTTTTTCAAGTTAGTATTTTGGGGAGTTTCATTCCAAAAGGAATTAAATAAAAAAATATTCATAAAAAAGATTAAAATTTGTAAAAACTTCTCAAATTTTGCACTGATGATCCAAATGGTTACCTGCACCACACTTAAGGGAATAAGGTATAAATCAACGAATAAGTAATCATCATTGTGGATTTAGTACCTTTTGCTCTTCAAATACAAAATGTCATCATATTATCATCTTAATCATTGCGTAATCAGATCAAATATCGCTCCATTAACATCCTTTACTTCATCAAAAAAGATCTTATTTCCCTTCCAAGTGGACGTCAACCCTGATTTTAACTTAATTTTAAAAAAAAATCATAAAAACTCAAGAAGCAGATCAGTGAGCAAAATTCGATAATAATAATAATAATAATAAAAAAACCTTATGAATGTTTGTAGTTGTTATCAATCAAACACAAATGGGCAACTCAAAAACGTATCTTGTGAACCTCTGTATAAGTTGTCCTGTACTTAAGAAATCATAGATTTTCATTATATTCTAAAAAAACAAAATATCGAATCATGCAAGCACCCTAAATAAAACCATTGTAAGTATATTTTTTACACAACCTGTTTGAAACGAATTTTTTTCCTTCATCAACAACTAAGAAAATTTTCTGCAAAGGGTAAATGAGAAAGGAGCCCTCAAGTTATGTCGCGTAGTTGCCAATTTGTGTTTCATCGATGACAACTTCAAAAACTCAGTTTTTTTCTGCTTATCTGTTCTGATATTATATTAAATGTTATTTCTTTCTCGTATGAATGTATACAGGTAATAGTATCACACACTCAACATTTGTATAAAATTCAACCCAATAAATTTGAAGAAGTTCTTACATGTAAAAGAACCTAACTCAGCGATAATAACATCCCATCTTTTTTGAGGAGTGGTGTTGGGGAAGAAATAACATATCAGGAACTCGTTAACATTTTTTCCTGGGTACTGTTCTGCATCATTAGATTTCCCTAAAATCACCATTTTATTTCATAACATGCAGCTTTTATGTATTTGTCATCATGTCCCAATTTTTTGAAATGTCTCCGCACTTTTGGACAATATTTTGTGTAGATTCACGTAGATGTAGATTATGTAGGTACATGTATATATATATATATATATATATATATATATATATATATATACATGATATACATATATATATATATATATATATATATATATATATATATGATATATATATTTAAATATATATATATATATATATATATATATATATATATATATATATATATGTGTGCGTGTGTGTGTGTGTGTGTGTGTGCTTGTGTATATGGGAGAGTTGACCGCCATTATGTTACAATCGACTGACCAAATAGCCAATTTCAGATTCGCATGGGCTTAGTCATATCATTTTTCAAATTTCCCTAATTATCTTATTCCTTGTCCGATTTTCACCATCCTGTTTTTCTAATTTGTTTTTTCTTTCACGCAAATCATCCTATTACCTAGGTTGGATTTCCCTTCCCGGCATTGGCCTTCTAAGCCAATGACCCGGGTTCAATTCCCGGCGGAGATATTTTCCTCAAACTTTGCAAAAATTCACAGGAAGGACAGCAGTGGGGAACTTGGATATAAACCACGCAACCATTGTTCTTTCATTTTCTTTCGCTTAGTCAAACATCGATATTTATTTAGTTGTTATATTTGTTTGCAGGTTTATTTATACCGGGCATCATGGCTATAAAATGTTCAGTTTTTCTTTTAGCTCGCTTACCTTGCTCGCTTGTAAATAGATTAACAGTCTGTTATTATCAGCCAGACGTGTCAAGGAAGAAAGTTATTTATCCATCACTACTTAGAACAGGAAGACGTAATTCGTAAATCAGGATGATGCTTCAGTAATGGGAAAATGGTTAATGATAAAATTCCGTCATGGAATATCAATTTCGTAAAAAAGTTTTTGTTGTTTCACCATTCCCCCGAACCCTTTCTGGCGATACCCCGCTTTGTAGAACGTTCACCAAGCTTTTGTTTATAGCGTTGTTACCTCTCATTGATCGTGACAATCATTAAATTGACTTTTTTTAAAAATAGATTATGCACAGGTCAATTGTGATTTTGAGTCTGGTCTTTGTGGATGGACACAAGATGTAAACGACACGTTAAATTGGACCCTTCGTTCCGGTTCTACGCCCTCATCATCTACTGGTCCAAGTTCTGATCACACCACTGGATGTGAGTATAGGAACCCACCCCCCCCTTTTTTTTTTAATGTAACACTCTCACGAAGGTGCAGCGAGATGAATCGAGGAGAATTTGATCTGACGATTTGTAAATAACGAAAAGAGTGTTCGGTTAGAATACCCTGTGAAAATCTGAAACTAACAGAGATGCCAAAATATGTTAAGAAACAAAGCACTGCGTTTGGTATTCAATAATTATGTCCCGTGTTGTGATGAAGGACAGTATTGGACCTTACAATAAAGAGGAACAATTGAACACGCGAATGCTTATCATTTGTCCGTTATCAGTACCCCCCCCCCCCGGACTATCACCCCCGACACTGCACATGAACAAGTTAGCATAGATCATATGTCCCACACTTAGCTGTCCGAACAATAGGAATCCCGCCTGTGCAGTATAAAATCGACAATACTGTTATACTTCATTTGTGTGTTTGTTTTCTTCCTCTAAATATCTACCATTCAGTCGGTCAGTACGTATATGTTGAGGCATCAAGTTCATCAAATAGGGTAGCCCGTCTAAGGAGTCCCAGCATCCAGGCAGTTGGTGGGGCAACGAAGTGCCTCAGTTTCTATTACCATATGTACGGATTGCATATTGGCACATTTAAAGTCTACGTGTCAAAAGTTGGTGACCCGCTAGGTAACTCCATCTTTCAGATGACTGGGAATCAAGGCAATAGCTGGAGTCTTGGACAGGTTAACATTTTTTTGTTGTTGTTGTGCAGAAAACGTTCATGAATGTACCTTATCTCAAATAAGGTAAGTTCATGAACGTCTTTTTTTTTTTTTTTTTTTTTTACGTGATACAAACATACGGTATATCCTATATTTTATCGATTTTATTTCATTTTGTTTTATAATGTGCTCTCATTTTTTAATCTTTAGAACAAATCAACGTTAATAAATACACATAAAGAAGCACGTGAAAATATAGAAAATATATTTTAGCAATAAATAAAAAATTATGTTCGCCGAACATCAAAGACACAGGATGGACTGCATTCCTCTTGTTTCAGAATGTATTTCTCGTAATTAAAAGTATGGTGAGCTTAACCAGTTGTTTATTAAGTAGTACACTACTAAATACAATATGAAATAAGCATACAATTGTACAGTATTGAAGTCACATCAATGAAGGATAACCACAACAAACAACAACATGGTTACTCTGCATCAGAGGTGAATACAATGCTTTAGATCAAAATGAAATATACGGGACATAACATAGTACTATACTGACATGTACTGACATGAAAATCTATCTATATTGATAATTTCCTTCTTTTTTATGTAGGTATTACAACAAAACAAAGAAACAAAAAGGGAAAGAAACATCACTACTCCCCTAAAAAAAATTAAAAATAATGATGATTAAGACTTTGTAATTTTTGAAATATATATCTTTGGAAATGTCATGATAGTTGTCTAAGAAAAAAAAATGACACTTTTCAACTTTCCTTTTTTACAATGTGTAATCGTCAGCTAAGTAAGAGCTGTAGTTTACGATTGATTAAAAATCATATGAATATGTGAGATTATTATCTTAAAGACCTACCTATTCTTTGCTTCTTACATTTAATGGGGCTTTTGTAATACAGGTAAACATTATTCGCGCTGACTCGGATCCTTTTATTGTCACAATGCAAGTCATGGTCGGTTCCAGCTATCGAAGCGATATTGCAATTGATGATGTCATCATTTCTGCAGGATATTGCCAACAAGGTACTTCAGTTTTGGTTCATATTGCATACCTGCATGTTTTGATAAGAGTTTTATAGGACAAAAAGGACGAGGTATATCCGTTGAAACAAAAATAACTAAAAAATCCTTTGTGAAAGTGTAATGACATTTACCAAAGTGTTTTGCAACATGGCAAAACTCAGCAGCCTGATTGCAAGAACGTAATGGCTTTTCTGCATGAGTGTCCAAAAACCTTAATTCTTCATGTGCCACTTAAATAGCATGCCCGTACTACAATATATTTCTCAAGGGGTAGTTTTACCAACGCCATCAGGTTTATGTAGGAGTTTGAACGTTTGAAAGTATGAAATTAGTATATACATAGGATTAGGGCATTATCAGGTAGGCAATGAAGACAGGAAGTTAGTTATACAGTTTTTTGTAATGTTCACTGGAAATTTTTTGTTAATTGGTTCCGATTAATTTGACTATTTGCACGTCTGTTATTGTTTCAAATTTGCACTCATGGCAAATGAAAGTTTAAGGACTAAGTCTACGAACGAGCTAGATTTTCTGAGACCCTTTAAAGGTGGCGCCATTTCTAGTTTGCGAGGTGCTGGTACGTTTCCAGTATCGTTTTTATAATTTGTAAGAATGCCTTTGAAGATTTTTGTATTGTACTCTCCACCGTATATCTTACCACTGTATTAGTCATGCATGCCATTTTGTTCAAGCAGTCAAATTATGGTCTTCACAAAACTGCCTCAAGTGAAATTGCATTAAGACAGAGGTCATCCTGATTTAAACATACGTCCCCAATCTTTCATAATTTGGATCTAGATCTAGAAAGCAAATTGAAGTTACCGAAACATAAAGACAACCTTGAGTAACCTTTGACAGTTAGCTTAATTTTAAAAAATTCGTCACACAAACATGTCGGGCAGCTTCATTTGTACTACACATAATTGTTAAAATTAGTTATTTTATCGATAGAAGTACAACAAACCTTATTGCTTTATGCTTTTGTTATGTGTCCTTATAAATGGAACTCAGTAACTTAGTGTCTCTTTCCTATGCTTTTCTATTTTTTTTCCCTAAGCGCATAGGAATTAGGGACATAATTATGTAATGTGATATACGCTATACAGTAATGGTTTATTAGTATTATTATTATCACTGTAACTTGTAAAAGCTGACAGCTTTTGTTTACTAGTCTCCTTCAAAATTCATTTTCATTTTTTTAATCTGCTCTTTACCCCTCACTATAGTGATCCCCATCCACTTTATCAAAGGTTGATTTTTTAAGTTTCTCTTCTATAAAATGACACCAAAAGGTCTGATGAGATATTGTGCTTGAGTGAGCAAATGCCACTTTTGTGAAAAGTGGATAATATTAATACTTGACAAGTTTGGCATTTTGTCTGCTTGGGATCAGCTAAAGAGAAAAGTTTCGGTATATGGAGATTATGACTGCCTATCATTGGTTACAATAGTGACCAACAAATAATATACAAATATTGACTGCTCATAAGGATGTTGGTGGAAATTATCACTCCCAAGGTGGTGTTCATACAGGCCCTTCTATCACCCCTCGGCTTCGCCTCGGGGTGATAGAAGGGCCGGTATGAACACCACCGAGGGAGTGACAATTTCAACCACCATCCGATTACAGAGCAGTCCATATTTGTTTTATATACCTCATCCTTTTCATCCTTTTCATCCTTTTGCTAAGTCACTCGCCATGTTGAATTCTTACACACTGCACGTATATTGATTAATGTAGTCGTAGCCTAGCAACTCGCGAAAGCGCTATTAAAACTTGAACCAAAATTTGTGAACGTACGTTTGTGCAAAAGTCGCGGAGGGGTTACGCGTTCTATCACAGGGTTTTGGCGTTCTATCATTTGACCTTAGGTCGACTGATAGAACGCCAAAACCCTATGAACGCAATGATAGATCGAGATGCGCCGTGTCATGTGATATAGTTTTGACCAATCAGTGAATAAGAATCTATGTATGAGGTATATAAAAAATGTTATCTGCTTATCATCAAAATCACTGTTGGATAAGATCAAATGTAATAGGTCCGAAAGAACTTAATTTTCCCAATTTCACTTTAACATATTTTGCTTCATCTCTTCATCTCATTGTGAGTATGATATATTCATTTTGTTCTCTATATGTATGAATGTAAGGAAATGTTCTTTTTTGTTGTTCTTGTTTATATGTATATAGGAATTAGTACAACTTACCCAACAAGCACACAGCAAATAACAACCTATGGACATGGTAACAATTGAAAACTTTTTATTTTTTGTTACAAATGTAATAGAGTTTGTACCTATATAACCAATGAGAACAGCGTTAGACAAACAAGGAGGTTCCTTTACTTTGTTTAAGGTGAATACTTTTCACTGTTATCTTTCATAATAGAATTCAACACAAACAAATTTAAGAAGTTCTTAACATTTATAAGAACTTAAAAAAGCAAAATAAACACTCCATCTTTTTGAATTAGTGTGGTTGAAAGAAAGAGAATATAAATACCAGGAACTCGCCATCATCTTTTTCAGGGTACTGTCCTTCTGCATCATGAAGTTGTCCTAAATTCACCATTCATAGTTGTAAAGGTAAACTATTACAAGGAGCTTTTTTTGTGAGACACCCCGACACTTTTGTATAGTACTATATATGATTTCAATTGATGCTGCTTCCAGATATTTCCCCTATCTTTATAACAATATGCATATCTTTTGTATCCTCGTCTAAACCTAACATTTTGAGGAACATATTGCATGAAATTGCTCCCCTCAAAGTTTTTTTATCGATTAAAATCAAAGGAGAATACCTAATAGTTGATAATTAATAATAGTTTGAGTTTACCTCATATATTCTTAAATTGTGAATCCTATTCGACCTTTACAGTTTTTACTACTGAAACACCTCGACTGCCAAATGAAAAAGGTGAGCATGTACTATTTGCATATAAATACTTTTAAACTTTGGTGCCGGGCTTGATACAGAACGGTCGATGCAAAAATTAATCTGGCATTAGTTTACACTCAAGTGAGCAAAGGTCACTTTCATATTTTGTAAAAAAAAAGCTGCAAAATCCAGAATTGACAAGAATTGGTATCTGTTCTGTCTTATGTCAAATTGAGAGTCCTGTGAAAGGCTTAGAAATTTTAATATTTTGATTAAAAAAAAAAAAAGATTTGGTTCTCTGTTTATGAGATACTTACTTATCTCTTCACGGTTTTTATGCTTCATTGAACAATTTACATCTTTTTTGAGCTTGTCGAAATATTAATTTGGCGAGTTTTTAATTAAAGGGGAATTAACCTCAAAATATAAATGTGCTTATATTCAAAGATGAAATATATTCCTTCTTGTTGTCCTGCGTACTTTTGCATTAAAATATACGAGATGGGTATAAATCAAGATTTCCTCAGCAAGATTTATTGTCTGCTAGCGATACCTTGGGGCTGCCATTTTCTTGATGTGTACATAAAGATATTTTTAACCCGAATGCAAATTTGTCTTTCTTCCTGATACAAAATTACATTTGAGATTAAAAATATTTCACAGATATATGCATATACATGTATTCTAAAAACGAAAATGTGTTTTATATTTCTTTGAAAATTACTATTTTACTAAATATAAATCTATTTTCTTGATACTATGACGTACGCGACGGAGCAAATTAATTCAAATGTATGGGTCATAACTTTCCCGAGCGTCAATAGTAACAAACTATGCATTCACCTGCTTTGAGATAATGGACTTCAATAGTCACAATGCGCGTTGTATAAATTATGTTCTGCTCTGCCAGGCATGCCCGAGAAATCGATTTCTTTTTAGCAAAGCCAGAGAATTTAAAAAGAAATCTATGAATTTCAAATTTTAGAATATATGTATACACCTGTTATGTATTTTCCATCATATATGGGGATTTTTTTTTGTAATGAAGAGAAGCAATTTAGCTCTAGGATTGAAATATCTTCCTGACCGAAACGGTTTCCAGTGGTTCATGTACAACTTCATATCATCAAGAAAATGGCAGCCCCCATGTAAAGTGTTAGCAGATGATACCGTGTGCTCGAATGTCTTGATTTAAACCCTTTTCTAATAATTTATTTCTAAAGTGATACAGGCCAATGATTAATATATTACACCTTTGAACATAAGTACATTTATATTCTGGGGTTAATTCTCCTTTAAAGCTTTCTTTCTCAGTGAACCATAAAGTTTTGATGTGATATGTAAGGACATACATAGATCAAAGTCTGTTCTTTCATGAATTGCCTTTTAATAATTAGAATATGAAAATTAATATATTTATAAAGGCTATCAACTATATATATATATATATATATATATATATATATATATATATATGTATATATATATATATATATATATATATATATATATATATATGGATACTTCATTAACATATTTAGAAATGTTCATGTGGTGAGACTTTTTTAAACTGTTAACTTTAAACGGTTGTCAAATTTGTTAATAGCAGCGAGAACAAATACCAATTCTTGTCAAGTCTGAATTTTACACCCTTTTGTAAAAGTCGCTTTTGCTCACTCAAGTTTGAAATATCGCCAGATTTTTTTGTGTCTTTTGATAGAAGAGACGCTAAGCTGTCCACATTTCATACAAATATTTTGAACTATTTATTTGGGGAAGATTTTTCTGATTTTTGATTTTTTTTGATTTTTTTTTTTTTTTTGGGGGGGGGACGCACTGTATATCTAATGTGATTTACTTATGACTTCCATCTCCATATACAGTTCGACTCGTCGGGGGTAACGAAGCGCGGGAAGGTAGGGTGGAAATCTTGTACAACGGAATGTGGGGTACCGTCTGTGATGACTACTGGGACATCAACGACGCTCATGTCGTCTGCAAAATTCTAGGATATCCGATGGCTGCCCGTGCCCCACGCAATGCCTATTTCGGTCAGGGCAGCGGTTCAATTTGGATGGATAACGTCTACTGCTCGGGCAATGAGACAGACATATTCGATTGTCGGCATATCGGTATCGGTCAGCACAACTGCGGACATAATGAAGATGCCAGTGTCGTCTGCTCGCCCAGTGGTAACAATCATATTGATATCCTGTAATATCTATATAAAGTTAATGTAAGAGACATATCCGTCTTGAGATTATGCCATCACAGGCTTTTCAATCAGTTGAAATAAGTCTTTATTAAAGCGATTTGAATAGTTGCAACCGCATTCCTATTTGTTCCTCTGTAGAATGATAATGTAACCTCCTATCTTACGTTTTGTAGTAAAATATGAAACACTATGTTCCACTATTAAACACACCTACCTTGACCGAAAACACTAAGAAATAAGGGTTAAAATTTACAACCCTATGGGTTGATATCATAGCAGTACCCCAAGGGGTTCAAAATTTCCACCCCTGTATGGGGTTCAAAATTGCACCCCCCCCCCCAATACAAGGTGCATTTTTGCACGCTCTGGGTTCATAATTGAACCTTAATGGGTGCAACTTCGATGTCAATCGATCACCATTCTTCCTCTTCACAGCTTAGCGGCAGACAATAAAAAGTAATTGCCGATATTTCTTAGTTCATGCACAACGAAACACAGTAAAGTACACGCCATCGCCATGAGCGGACCTCAGTGAGATCCATCGGGCCACGCCCGGGGGCGTCTGCAGTTTGACAGCTTCCATTACTTATTCAACATTAAAAGCTTTGACACGTTCTCCATTATCTATCCATATAACAAATCAGTATAGTAGAAGTTAGTAAAACTAGCACTTTCACTTGAAAGTCCGGACTGAATTATCAAATGTAACCACATATTCTTATTCAAATAACTTTTCTAACAAAGAAACTGTCAGAATGAGCTATGATAAAATCTCCATATAATTTGAATATGCGAATTATGCAAACTTTCCTGCCTTAAGCGCTACAAGTACCGATACGCTGGTTGCTGTCAGCCTGCAAGCCGGTTTATGTTAGTCTTTGAGCGATTACTGTCTTGAAACACGTCATTACAGAGATTTTTTAATTTAAACAAATTTACGACACAAGCTGATTGAAATGGATTTATTCTTTCCTTTTCTAATTTATTTCATTTTTATGGTTTTGAACAATTTGTCTTACTTCATGAGATATTGTGACAGAAGTGTGAACAATGCTGGTGTGGGTATTCATGTAAGACTGATACTTCTGATCGAAGGGTGCAGAATTCAACCTTACACAATTTTGGACCCCGGTTTCTGCAAAGCGCATCCGTAGCGGTGCAATATTCCACTCGAGTAGATATACGGGTGCTCCGCCCAAATTTGCACCCTAAAGTGACCCCTAATTTCTTAGTGTGAATATGAACATTTTTATTTGATTACTTATCTCTCCATCTCTCCCCAGTTCGACTCGTCGGGGGTAACGAAGCGCGGGAAGGTAGGGTGGAAATGTTTTACAACGGAGTTTGGGGTACTGTCTGTGATGACTACTGGGATATCAACGACGCTCATGTCGTCTGCAGAAGTCTAGGTTATCCGATGGCTACTAGTGCCCCACGCAGTGCGTATTTCGGTCAGGGCAGCGGTTCTGTCTGGTTGGATGACGTCCGGTGCTCGGGCAATGAGGCAGACCTCTTCGATTGTCCGCATTACGGTATCGGTCAACACAACTGTGGCCATCATGAAGATGCCAGTGTCATCTGCTCTCCTGATGGTAACAATTATGTTGATGTATTGTCTTATTGTGGCTTATAGCTCACTGATCTTTTAAGAAGTCAATTGTGAGAGGCATATCAGAGAGTTCGTCATAGGATTTTAAGGCAACTGAACCAATCTCAAACGTTTTTGCCAAAATAATTTTCAAACGCAAAGAACTGATACCATGGTGAAGATGCCATTGCATGCCTTATGGTAACAATCACGTTGAAATTTTGTCTTCGTGATTGTGGGTAATCCTTAGAAAAATATCTCGCTTAGCAATATGTGACCACGAAATACAAAATTTCAGGGTATCATCATACGTATCAAATTTAGTTGCTCAGGCATAAATTTATTTTCAAAATTTCACTTTAACATCCTTTGCTTCATCAGAAAATGTCCTATTCTTCTTAAATGAGACGTTCACCCTCATTTTTAACTTGATTTCAGAAGAATCATAAGAACTAAAAAAGCAGATCAATGAAAGTTTGAGCAAAATCCGATAAGATGTAAGAAAGTTATAAATGTTTGTAGTTGTAATCAATCAAACACAAGTTTGCAAAACCGTAACGTATCTCTTGATTTCCACTTTATTCTAAAGAATATATCAAATCAAACATGCACCCTAAATAAACCCATTGCAGGTATACTTTTCACAAAACCTGGTTGAAATGTGTTCTTTCATCAACAAATAAGAAAATGAAAATTTATGAACTTTTCTGCTAAAGGCATATTGGAAAGGAGCCCGCAAGTTATGTCACGGGGTTGCCGATTTGTGTTTCATTGATGACAACTTGAAAAACATAACTTATTTTTTTCCGCATTTTGTTCAAATTCTCACTAATCTGCATCTCTATTTTTTCCGCTTCTATTCAAAACAAATAAATACTAGGGAGGACTTTTCCTTTAAATACCTAATGCAATTCTTCAAAAGATCCGGAAATGGTTTTCTTCTGATTGTGAACAAACCAATTGGAGGTCCCTAATTTCGTCTTCGCATGTTTGGACGGTTGCCAAAGAAAAAGGTAGTATGGAAATGATACGTCTGAAAAACACATATATACACAAAACCTGGGAAATATGCTCTGATATTTTATCGAATATGATTTACTCATTATGTTCTGTATGTATGTATGTAATAAATGTTGTTCCTTTCTCGTATGAATGTATACAGGTAATAGTACCACATACTCAACAACCACACAGCAAATCACAACCTCGGGACACGGTAACAAATGGAAACTTTTTTTTTTCTTCACATAATTGTTTAAGTTAGAACTGTACGATGTTAAAGTTTGCACATAGGTGACAGCTTTGAATAAACGAGTGGGTTTCTCTATTTTATATAATGCGAATACTACATAGTGACGCTGTTATCATTCATATAAAATTAATCACAATAAATTTAAAGGAGTTCTTACATGTAACATAACCTAAAAAAAAGCAGTGTGTTTGAAAGAAGAAAAAAGAAGACATTACCAGGAACTCATCATAATTTTTTCAGGGTACTGTCCGTCTTCCCGTCTCCATCATTAAGTTATCCCAAAACCACCATTCACAGGTTATAAAGCTATACTGATACAAGGAGCTTTTATGTATTTCTGTGAGACACCCTGACCCTTTTGCGCAGTACCATATTATGATCTCAATGGATGTTGCTCCCAAATATTTCCCCGTATCTTTATAACAATTTGCATATGTTTCTCACCATCGTCCAAACCTGCGCTCCGGTTTTCAAACACTTTGATGGAACATGCAAGAAATTGCTCCCTTCAAAGTCTTTTATCGATTAAAATCAAATTTAAGGAGGAAAGCCGTTGTTAATACGTTGAGTTTGTTTCATATTTTCTGAAAATGTTGAACCCTATTACACCTTCACAGTTTTTACTACTGATACACCTCGACCACCAAATGAAACATCTAAGCACGTACTTGATATACTTAAAACTTTCGTGCTGGGCTCAAAGGCCAAGTCCACACTAATATCAAGTTGATTCGAATAAACAGAGTAAAATTAAACAAGCATAACAGTGACAATTTTATTGAAATCGGATGTAAAATAATTTACGGCATTTTGAAGTTTTGCATTATTTCTTGAAACAGTGATATGCATGACATGGGCGGTATGCAAATGAGTGAACCGATGACGTCACACACTCACTTTCCTTTTGTATTTTATTATATGAAATAGCATATATTTCAATTTTTTGCTTCAATAATGTAAAACATGGTTGGACTCCTTATGGAACATTTATTATGACATACATAAAAATTGAAATATTTGAAATTTCATATAATAAAATACATAAGGAAAAGTGAGTGTGTGACATCATCGATTCACTCATTTGCATACCGCCCATGTTATGCATATCACTGTTTCATGAAATAATGCAAAACTTCAAGATGCCGTAACTTTCTTATTTTACATCCGATTTCAGTGAAATTTTAACTGTTATGCTTGTTTAATTTTACTTTATTTATTCAAATCAACTTGATATTAGTGTGGACTTGGCCTTTAATACAGGAAGACCCCATGCAAAAAGAAATAAAGCAGTGGGGGGGTAGGGTATTTTGGCCCGAATTCACAAAGGAGGTTTAAACTATGGGTAAGGTTTAAACCTCCGTATTAAAGCGTACTAAAATAAACGTAAATAAGCGCACATTGCCCATGCGCGCGCTCAAAGAAAATATATGATTGGATCGGATTCAGTGCGCACGTACGCTTAAAAACCCCAGGAGGGGGTTTAAACCATAGGTTTAAACCATGGTTTAAACTAACTAAACCTCCTTTGTGAATTCGGGCTTTAATGTTTTCGGGGGGGGGGGCACTGTGATAATGTTGGAGAATTGCATATTTGCGCATCGTACAGAGGGGGGGGGGGGGGGGAAGTCTGTTAATGGCTGCATAAATATTCCAGCACTAACTAAGGATATCTGATTGGGACGATAGGCCTAAAAGGTTTAGAATTACTGCAGATTTAAAGAAACCACTTTCTGCAACTTGTCAAATAGGGGTTCCGCTCTTCCCCTAGTAATGGTAGAAATACCTAGTGGTAAAGAATGCCATTACAGTGCGAACAATTTATTTTTGTTCATAAGAATGTACTCATTTAGGATATGTGGTCAATTAAACCAATCCAGCCCTTCTTATTGGAAGTTGTTACCCTGGGTTTTATCAAGTAGTACGAAAGGTAATTCCTTTAACAACACATTTGTGTTAAATCCTATGAATTCGGATTGTTGTTTGCGAAATTAAAAAAAGAATGTATTTCACGATCCCGTAATGTTTTCTTTTTATTTATTTGGGGAGACTTCTGACTGTTAACTTTTGTGTGTGTGTGTGGGGGGGGGGGGGCATCCATTTTAGGGGGTGTGGGCAGGGAGTAGTTGCTAAACATTGGTTAAAAACAAGAGACAGAACTATTATTTTGACAAACCCCTGCGAATAATCCGTGATAGAAAAATAATACGGTAAGAAAGGGGCAAATTGTAACCTCTTGAGAAGTTTTGTCTCGAAACACCTCTTATGAGCACATAACCATTACAGACACTTGCCCGTTCGGTCACTACCTTTGTCGTCCCCTGATAGTGACAATGAATCATTGTTCCTGGAAATAGGTTACCATGGTTGTATTGGTTTATTGGGGACTTCTATCTATCTGCAGTTCGACTCGTGGGCGGTAACGAGGCGCGGGAAGGCAGGTTGGAAATTTGGTACAACGGAGTTTGGGGGACTGTTTGTGATGACAGCTGGAGCATCAACGACGCTCATGTCGTGTGCAGAAGTCTGGGATATCCGATGGCTATCAGTGCTCCATACTCTGCGTATTTTGGTCAGGGTAGCGGTCCTATCTGGATGGACAACGTCCACTGCTCAGGCAATGAGGCAGCCATCTTCGATTGTCGACATAACGGTTTCGGTCAACACAACTGCCACCATGGTGAAGATGCCAGTGTTGTCTGCTCGCCTGATGGTAACAGTCATGTCGAAATCTTGTCTACGTATTTTGGCTAGTCCTTAAAAAAAAATTTTCTTAAAACTTTTTTCTTAAAACTATGTCCATCATAAGCTTTTAGAAGTTTAAAAAATCTTTTTATCAAGGAGGAAAGTTTTGGAATATAGACATTTTACTGCAAATTATTGGTAACAATAAGGACCAAGAAATACAACAATTTATCAGGTGATAGTCATGATTACTGCTGGGTCAGAACAAATATATTGGGGGAAAATATATATATTTTTTCCTCATTTCATTTTATCATCCTTTGCTTCCATATGGAATTTCCTTCACATCCCCTTCAGAAACCCAACACAATTATTCTTTCTTAAATCCAGTATTTTTTTAACAATGTTCTATTTTTTTTCATTTCTTTCTAATTCTCCTCGTTCCTTTTTCTTCCCGATATCTGTACTCTTCCTATTCCCACTGTATAGGTATATGAAAATACAATAAAGGTATTATAATGTTATGCGGGAAAATGTATGCTTCCATACTGCATACTTATAGGGCCCTTTTCTATTCAGATGTTCGGCTGGTGAATAAAGGGTGGTCACAAAAGAATATAATTGTATGGAATTGATACACGTCTGAAACACAAACACGTGTTCACACCCACACAAACGTAAACCCAAAACTTGAAAAGACGCTCTATAACTTTAAACGAATATCTTAATTGTGTGTGATTTATTTTATTATTTTGTTCTTTATTAAACTATGAATGTAAAAATAAGATGTTTATGTTCTTGTATATATAGGTAATAGTACATCATACTCGGCAAGCACACAGCATACTGCAAACTACCGACTAGGTAACAACTAAAAACGCTCTTCACATAATTAGTTTTTTTAGATAAAAGTGTACAATATAGGGGTTCGCATAATTTTGTACAAGGTAAATACTTTACAGTGATGCTGTTATCATTCATAAACGAATTTCAAAACAATGCCTTTTAAAGAAGTTCTTAGATGTAAAACAGCATAATACAGCATGACAAACACTCCATCTATTCAGAGGAGTGCGGTTTATAAAAAAAATAATATCGGAAACTGGTCACCCTTTTTCCAGGGTACTATCCGTCTGCATCCTTAAGTTGTCCTAAAATCATAATTTTATGGTCATAAAGCTATACTACTACATTGAGCTTTTGCGTATTTTCGTAGGATGCCCCGAAATATTTGCACAGTATTTTATATAAATCCAGTGCATGCTGAGTACAGATATTTCCCCGTATATGTTTAACCATATTCATATTGAATTGAAATGAATCTGATTTATCGATAAAAGACACATTCAAAATAGCACCCAAAAGGCTTATCCAGATATCAGTTACCCCCCCCCCCCAAAAAAAAAAAAAAAAAAATAATAATAATAACAAAATAAATAAACACATCCTACAATAAACATTAAAGATAGATTCTTTAAAATACAGTGATATACAAAAATAGAAATAGCATAGACACGATAGAAATGACAGGGAAAATGAAAAGGATAGACTAGACAGGTGTAGACATAGACGTGATAGATGACACGCAGAAGAGCTAGGTGACGACATCGAAGAACAAATTCACATGAATATAAATACAAACAGCAGAATCTAATTGGATTTGCAGTCAGGTATGCAAGATTCGAAGTCATTTGTGATAGCTTTACATTAATAGGTACTGAAATTAAGTATACATGTTTGATGTTTGCCAAACTCGTCCAAACCTAAGCCCATTTTGCAACCATGATATGGAACATTTGCACAGATTCGTTCCCTCCGAAATTTATTAACGACTAATATCAAAAGAGATTTCCTGCTCAAAATTGTTCAAGTTTTCAACAGATTTTCTGCAAATGTTGACTCCTTTCTTTTTTTTTTTCTTTTTTTTTTTTTTTTTTAAACTTTCACAGACTTTTCTACTGAAACACCCAGACTGCCGAATGAAACAGGTGAGAATGGTCCTTTGCAAATACATATTTCAAACCACTGGGTTTTGGGGTGGGATTGATAAAATAATTCATTATCGACAAAGTATCGAAGCAGTTGGTTTGACGGATTTTATCAGTATTTCTTTTTGGGGAGGGGTCGTTACTGAATCGAATCTATTTAGATTCTGTGATAAATTAATTTGAAAAAAAAGGGAGTTGATTTATACAAAATGAATACCAGCTTATGGCTTTAGAGCATTTTTCAGTAGTCCCACTAACGAGTTTTGATATAGTGTCACTGCTTTCGCATTTTCAAAAGGTTTGTTTCTGAAATCACTGCTGTGTGCGACAAGACGGTCTTGAGTGAAATGCCCAAAAGGATGAGAACCCCAAGATATTTGCACAGTATTTTATATAAATCCAGTGCATGCTGCGTACAGATATTTCCCCATATATTTTTATCCATATTCATATTGTATCGAACTGAATCTGATTTATCAATAAAAGACACATTCAAAATAGTACCCATAAGGCTTAACCAGATATCTTTGAAAAAA
Source organism: Heliocidaris tuberculata (assembly GCA_025618425.1). NCBI lineage: Eukaryota > Metazoa > Echinodermata > Echinoidea > Camarodonta > Echinometridae > Heliocidaris > Heliocidaris tuberculata. The sequence goes on from CM046833.1 coordinate 12,694,710, forward strand.
AGAAATATACACATCCTTTCATATAATTTTATTTCCTATTTTAAATACAGTGATAAACAAAATAAAATAACATAAAACGATAGAAGTAACAGGGAAATGAAAAGGCTAGACTAGACAGGGGTAGACATAGACGTGATTGAAGAGATGAAGAAGAGCTAGGTGACGACATCGAAGACGAAATTCACATGAATATAAATACAAACATCAGAATTTGATTGGATTCCAGTCATGTATACAAGATTCGAAGTCTCAACTGGATATCCAGTGAAATTCTTCCTTATATCCAGTTTATTTTTTTCATCTTATTGTGAACACAACAATTCGTCGTCGTTTTTAAGAACGGACGAATCCGTGCGCGGTGCGCAGAAAAGTGAATTGGCGGGAAACGAATTTATAGATTTAGGTGTTCTTAGATAACGGAATTTACCTTCGTTACAGAATTTCGTGTATCGATATATACATCAAAATAAAGCTTATGACTTTAATTTTGAAATGGTGTATATTGATACAGAATAAGGAAGCACTGACCATTCAAATACGATTCGACAGTCCACAAAACCGTTTTCTCCAAAGCGCGTATTTGCGCACGTGCGCGGATTCGTCAGTTCGTAAAAACGACGACGAATTATAGGACCCTTGTCCTCACATGTTCGGATGGTGAATAAAGGACGGTCAGCAAAGAATATTATCGCTTGTAATTGATGCACGTTAGTAACACACACGTAAACTCACAATCTTTGAGATTCTTATACTATATAGCTTCAAACTAATATCATTGGGTATGTTTTATTATTTTTTCTGTAAGTATAAACGTAATAAATTTCGTTTTTGCACTTTTACATAAGTATATATGTAATAGTACAACATACCCAACAAGCACACATCAAATTAAAACCTACGGACAAGGTAACAATTGAAAAGGTTTTTCACATAATTGTTTTAGTTAAAAGTGTACAGTGTTAAAGTTTATACATAGATAGCAGCGTTGGACAAACGAGGGGTTCCCTTAGTTTGCACACGATAAATACTTTATAATTATAGTGATGCTGTATGATTAAAGGTAACATAATTTTGGGAAGCCCTCAAAAACTTTTCGTGAGATTTCGTTGATTTTACTTAATAAACAGCAGGGTACTAACATAGCTAAGATGCTGTAAAGTTTTTTCCTCCTCAAGTAAAATATTTATCGAATGAGAGGTGAAAAGTAATAAAAATTCCTGGCCCAAAAAAGAGGGGATGTAAATTCAAACAACGGCCACACAAACACTACTTACATGAGGACTGCTGTGTGTGTAGAATACGCTACACATAATGCGACGCGCTGGGTTTATTATGCGGGGAACCTATGAATATGGTCTTAGCGTGAGGCAGTGAAAAGCCGTTACCAAGCGTTTCTTATAGATATTTACACTAAAATTTGTTCGAAATCATGAATGGAATGTTAAATAATCTCGTACATATGTCTTATGATAAAAGGAGAATAGTTTGTGACTATTTCAGATAAGTTTCTTGCCAGTATGATTTTTGCTACCGAGACTGTCTATGAGCTTTAATATTTAAATTCAATACAATCATTTTTTAAAAGTTCTGACATGTAAAATTATCCAATAATATTTGGAGGAGAGTGGTTGAGATTTTTTTTTTTTTAACTTGTCATCTTTTTTCCAGGGTACTTTCCGTATTCATCATTAAGTCCTAAAGTCACAATTTGATGGTCATAAAGTTATGCTATCACAGGAGCTATTGCGTATTTTTTCATGGGATGCCCCGACACTTTGGCACAGTATTTGAATGAATTCAGTGGATGCTACTTACAGACATTGCCCCCTTTTACTATAAGCATAAGCATATGCTATCCGACCTAGCCGAATTGAAGCCTCTAATGCAAACCCTTTGTACCAAATTACTCCCGCTGAAGTTAATCACGGATTAAAATCAAAAGAAGATACCAGTTCATAAGTTTACAACATATTCATTTTATGATATTGACTCCTTTATAACGTTGACAAACTTTACTACTGAAATAACCAGACCGCCGAATAAAATAGGAGAGCACGGTCCTTTTGAACATATGTTAAAGCAGTGGGTTTGGTGATGGGATTGATACAGAAATTCATCACATACAAAGTATCAAAGCAGTGAGTGGGATAGATTACATCAGAGTTTCTTTTGGGGAGGGGTGGAAATTATTATAATCCATTCTTTTTTTTAGATTCCGCGATATAGTAATCGAATAATGGGATTTGATTTACACGAGGAAAAGAGAACCAGCTAATTGCTGATGAGCATTTATTTAATAGTCGCATTACTAGTATTACCATAGTTTCATTAACATGATTAATTTTGAATTTTCCTTAAGTTTGTTCCGGGATCACTATAGCGAGCAACAAGATGTTGAGAACCACAGCAACTTTAAACATGTTAAAGGGACCCTTTTTTTAAATAAAAAAGTGACGGTTCGCTGGTGATTGAGAGGTTATAGCTGTTCCCGAAACTGTTACCACAATCACGCAGGAACTTTTTTTTTTTTTTAATAGGTGATACCAGTCTCCCCGTTTAACCCATAAGTATATTAGAACCACATGTTTTATGACTTGATATGTTGGAATAAATCATTTATTTTCGGCATTGCAGCTTTTGTTTAAATTCTAAGGCCTGCAGACATTATAACCCCGACTTCGACCCGATTTTTTTTTTAACTAGAGGAAATAACGAAGGGCCAATGATAAAACTGTTTAGGTAACAGCGATACGTCCATTTCGGGAGAAGGGGGGGGGCGGCGGGGGATAGGGAAGCAGGGTTTATTATTTTGCCCATCTTGCTGAGAATACATTAGATTAGAGCCACATACCTCCTCTTTTTAGTGATATGCCATTTATTCACATGCGGTCATGGTTGACTTAATGATCATTGTTGTTTGGGTTGCAATGGGACAGTAAGTGCTTTGGACCAAGTTTTAACCACTGCAATAATTGAAGGCATCTTACGCTATTGGGAGAAATTAACTCAGCAAAAACGGATTGCTCAAGCTCGCCCGATGGTAATAATCATGTTGTTATCTTGTTTTATTGTGGCTAATCGTTCATCTCTATAAGAAAATGCATGAGACATCAAGTAGGCCTATTGATAGTATGTCATCATAGGATCTTTAAACATTTGACACAATCTGACACGTCTTTATCAAAGTAATTTGGAATAGTTTGCAATAAAGGGATCATTACCATTGGTTATTAACATACCTCTTTGGTCCTCGGTAGAATAATGTAACTGCCCGAGATTTCTAATAGAATGTGACCTACTACTAGAATGATATGTTCATATATTCTACTACTTGATCTCATGCATAGTTTTTTTTTATTCACTTTAACTTCCGTCTATCGCCAGTTCGACTCATCGGTGGTAACGAAGCACGGGAAGGTAGAGTGGAAATCTGGTACAACGGAACTTGGGGAACCGTCTGCGATGACTACTGGGACATCAACGACGCTCACGTTATATGCAGAAGTCTAGGGTATTCGATGGCCACCAGTGCCCCACGATCTGCGTATTTCGGCCAGGGCAGCGGTTTTATCTGGTTAGACGACGTCCACTGCTCGGGCACTGAAGCAGACTTCTTCGACTGTCCACATAACGGCATCGGTCAACACAACTGCGGCCATAATGAAGATGCCAGTGTCGTCTGCTCGTCTGATGGTAACAATCATTTTGAGGAATTTTCTATCGTGACTTATCGGTTTTCTGTATGAAGTTAATGCAGGAGACATATCTGTCCTGACAGTATGTCATTGTATACTTTAAACAAAATAACTACAGTTGAACGAGTACAGCTATACCATGTATACGGGTGGGCTGCAGAATATTTAGGAAATGAGTACCGTTCACGCCTAAGGCATTGGAAAGGATTCACATTGTTCTGTAACACATGAGAAGTCAATCCTAAAAGGCCAAGTCCACCCAAATATCAAGTTGATTTGAATAAATAGACTAAAATTAAACAAGCATAACAGTGAAAATTTCACTGTTATGGTTTGATGGTTTGCAAATAAAGTGACCATTAACGGCGTTCATCCTTGGTTGCGATACCAACCGAGAAATACAAAATGTTTTCTTGTTATCACCGCAATCACAATTCGATCGGACCAAATATAATTGCTCCTTAAGAAATTCATTGTCCTATTAATAGTACAACATACCCACCTAGCACCGAGTATATTACAACCTACGACCAAGGTAACTACAAAAACATTTTGTCTCATAATTGTTGGGGGGGGGGGGGGAGTGTACAATATTAAATTTTAATCTAGGTTACAGCAGTGAATAAAAGAATCAAGTAGCTTCTATATTTGCACTAGTTGGATATTAAAAACGATGTTGTTATCATGCATTGATATCAAATTCAACACAATGAAATTTAAATAAGTTCTTACGTCTATATACATTATACGTATTTCTTTTAAAAATACACTATAATGAACAATACTGGGACAAGGTTGTGAAATTTCCAGGGAGCGAACCAAGCGAGAGAGGAAAAGAATTACTGAAAAAACAATGCTTTTTTTCACAAAAAACACATGAAAATGGATTTCATTTAACAATAGATTATGATCTAGCTACTGCCTGCTATATCCAGTATGTGGTTCTCCCTCTCTCTATACTTCTGTTCTGAACTTCTATAGTTATCAAAAAAGTGTTCAACGTTATTGACCTTATTCAACAACAAAATTGATGAGCCCCCCCCCCCCCGGCCCCCCCCTCCCCCTCCCCCTCCCCCGGAACAATTACTCATCGCCGATACCCCTATAACCAAAATATTGTCATTCAGAATCAACTCCGCAGTATACGACGGAAGCTACTCAACCAAACACTTTCCAACTGGCGGCAACCGAAGCAACACCCTACCACAACATATCAATGGATGTTGTCTGCAACTCCACCACCATGACGGTTCTGATCGGATGGCATGTCCTTGGAGTGAACAGTCGTGACGCTAGCCAGATCTACTTTCAACCAGATCCCAGTTGCAGAGGGACGCATCACGATGCTCATACTGTCTCCCTGGTCACATCTTATAATCAGTGTGGAACGACCATCAGGGTAAAATAGAGAGTCATTTTTTTTCACACGAATTTTGAAGAAAAGCATTAAGCTGAAGTTTCATTATATTCTGTTTCTATCGACAGAGAGAGGGAGAGAGGGATAGAGGGAAAGGAGGTGTGAAGAGGGAGATAATAATGATTATAAGGATATTAGTGCTCTTATTATTAAACTAATTATTAGGTCTACGGTAATTTGACCTACGGTAATATGACAGAATACAAAATACCTTAACAAACTTTGATGTGCTTGTATAGTCATTTCTTGATATATCATTTGAAATGTGCATACTGCATAAAAATGCATTAATCATGATACTTAATCCTTAAAATCAGTAAACATTATAAGATAATTGCAGTTATTGTCCCCGCCGAACGAAGTTCGCGAGGGGACTATGAAACGGGTTCCGTTCGTGTGTGCGTGTGTCCGTCCGTCCGTCCGTGCGTCCGTCTGTCCGTGTGTGCTCAAATGTTAGAAAATGCTACTTCTCCGTCATTTCTTGGCCGATTTTGATTCTGATTGTTTTATCTGATAGGGCTGGGTGGGGGCTTCCTAACTTCTACACAGAATTTTGAAATTCATTAATTATGCAAATTTATGCAAATTTATTGAAAATTGACGAAAAATGCTACTTCTCCTCTATTTCACATCGGATTTTGATTCCGATTGTTTTATCTGATAGGGCTGGGTGGGGGCTTCCAAACTTCTACACAGAATTTTGAAATTCATTAATTATGCAAATTTATGCAAATTTATTCAAAATTGACGAAAAATGCTACTTCTTCTCTATTTCACATCGGATTTTGATTCCGATTGTTTTATCTGATAGGGCTGGGTGGGGGCTTCCAAACTTCTACACAGAATTTTGAAATTCATTATTCATGCAAATTTATGCAAATTTATTCAAAATGGCTGAAGGTTCATAATGTTTTCATGTTTTATATTTCAGTTGTATACATGCATTGTTGGTATTCTCTTCTTTTGCATGCAGTAACATTATTATTTTATTCTCTAAAGTTTTTCACTGAAGTTTTAAGGTTCAGGCTAGTTAATTTCCACAGATCTGCACTTCCGGCGGGGACATTTATTACGCATTGCGTAATTTACTCATTCACTTGTTAATGTTATTTTATTCTAAATGATCGATCTAACGTATGTGTTAGTATCTGAAGCTCCTCCACATTTCGTATGGGAGTACACGCTTAAAAATCCCGGGTCAGATTGACCCGGAAATCAGTCCGTTGGGCCCACACTCCGTTCCGGGTCAAAAATGACCCGGAATAAGGTCCGATGTGACACAGAAAGGACCAGATCTGACCCAGAAATGGTCACATCGGACCTTATTCCGGGTCATTTTTGACCCGGAACGGAGTGTGGGCCCAACGGACTGATTTCCGGGTCAAATTTGACCCGGGATTTTTTAGAGTGTATATCATAGAATATGTGTTTTATGCATAAATTACCATAAATTAAATTATAAATAAGATAAAGAAAAAAATAATAATTCCATCAAATTCACCTGGATATGAAAGATTAAGGAAATAGTTTATATATTTCTAGATCAAAAAATTGAACATGTTTTGTTTTTGTTATTTTTTATCATTTAACATTTTTAAATAGGGAGTCATTCGCTGATTTCGTGGCATCCTATCTAAAAAAATAACGGTTTTAAGACATATGACTCACAGGCGAAAAAATATGCTTTTGTAAATTCACCATGGTTACCCAGATTTTATTAACAGGCCTGACTTAAAAACAAAATATATACATGTATACATGTCGTTTTTTTTTTGTTTTTTTTTGTGTGTGTGTACAAACATACCTAATATCATTTAGGAAACGGACTCGGAAATCATCTTCTCGAACGTACTGACAAACCGTAGCATGCAATTCTCTTCTGCCCTGATCTCTCGACACTCTGTTCTTATGGTGCCCGTTCATTGCAACCTCACCAAGGAGCATCTATTGGAGGCCTCGGAATATGTTCCCAAAGTTGGCATTATACACTTCGAGGAAGAAGGCTTCGGTAGCTTCTCAATGAGTCTGGATCGATATCGTGAGAGGACCTTCTTGAGGTCATCGCTCGCCAGTGGGTTGGAGGTGGAAATGGACCACGACATGTGGTTTGCCGTGAACCTGACATCGGTACCCGAGCTCGGCGTTGTACTGACGTCGTGCTGGGCCACCCCGACTCCGAACCCAGAAGACGATGCTTATTTTTTCCTCATACGACAGAAGTTAGAATTCAATCTTTTATTATTTATATTTTAAAGTAACGGGGTTGTGTTTCAATTGTCTATGCAAACATGGAAAGGTGTATCCAGGAAGGGATAAACAGGGGGGGGGGGGGGGGGGATGGGGGACTCCCTAAGATTATGGGAGACGAATTGTATCATATTATCTTTTGGTCATTTTCTAAGTGCCTTCACCAAATGCAACAAAGAAAAAAGTGACCTTAATAATCTAATAATTTCATTCTAACAAAGCACTTGCACTCGAGTAAACGTCAGATGAAATTCCTCCTCAAAAGGTCGGGGGAGCATGACCTGGTTGCATAATGGAGAGTGCAATGAGAACGTCCCCTTTGGCGGCAAGTGTATGCGAGCTTGGAGTAGCACCCGCTGTAGCGCCCACAAATGTCATAACATGTCAACCACAAGTGTAAGAAATAACCACAAATGTAGAAAAAATCGTCCACAAATGTAAAAACATTTCGCCTACAAATGTAAAAATTTTCATTTTTACCTCAGATGTCATAACATGTCAACCGTAAATGTAAAAACTCATTACTGACATTATCCACCTATGTAAGACCAGTTATTAGGAGATGTATATGTGTGTACGTGTGTATGAGAGTGCGTGAGGTTTCCTGACCAATCATATCCCCAAAATATCGAAAAACCTTTACCACAAATGTCAATACATGTCAACTGCAAATGTAAAAATTGATTAAACTAGTGGTTTACCAGTGTTGACCCTTTCTGTGATCAGTTAATCGTTTACAGAGGCCGGTGGGGGGGGGGGGGGGGCGACGAGCTGATTATAAACTCCAATGACAGAATAAATTCGCATACAGTGTACAAGATGTAGTCACAATAGAACAACATTTTGTTTTATAAGTCTGAAGAATTGAATTTGAACGTAATTTTTACTTTTTATTTACGCAATTATTAATGATGAACTATTTAATGGTTGAAGAAAAATAAAATGCATGAAACCGGCATGTTATCGTTTCAATCTAGTGATAATCCAGTACACTATATTTCGTACGCTGCATGCTGTTTTGATTCAAAATAGGGTGCTGGAATCAAAGCCGTTAATAACTCAGTATGACTAACTTTATTCTTAAAAAGTCCCCCCCCCCTCCAGGATTTTCAATGCTCTAATTTTCGGGCGACAATCGCCTCATATGTAGGCAACGAGATGCCCGAATGTCCTGATATTTGGGCATATAGTTTCTCGGATATGTAAATTTTGATGACGAAATTACATAAAGTACCACATTTTTTACATTTTCACTCTCTCCCAAATATTGTAAAACTGCACAGTTGATATTCGGGCAAAAGGCGTCAGTCCCCTTTGTGAAAATGTGCCCGTACGCCCATGAAAATAATTAAAAAGTGTGTGTATAAAAAAGGGAAATAAAACATATTGAATAGACAATAGAATATTCTGACTCTTGTAAGTATTATTAACCGAAGATGGCTTAGGTTTTCAGAATAAAGGACAAATTTCTAGTTACAAGAAAAATATACACGTGCCAATAGTAATAACGCACCCTATACCCCCTATACCCCACATAATTATTATGGTGTGTGATTCGTCTAATTGAAATTGAACTTGAGGCACACCTGTTAAAACAACTAAAATTGACCATCACCACAGCCACAAAAAAAATGAACAATTGGCAAGTTGGAGAAACATTTGCGTGTCGAAAAAATGATGATTGTGTCACAAAAATGATGCACATGTCACATGACCTAGCACCGAAAATAAATCCATTACAAATTTCATTTTTAAAAGTTACAAAATTTGCTGTCCAAGTACATGGGGAGGGGGGGGGGGTGATATGATTACCAATATCCAACTCTTAAAAAAAATAATATTGCATTGTAATGAAAATTACTAAAAGTCTCTAGCTCCTGCCGCTGGAACATAAATTGTTATTCAAAATTTCCTTAAAAAGAGGGTGCAAAAATGGCGCATTGTATTGGTCATTTCAATGGACAGTGCATTATTCATTTTTTTCTGGGTCATTTTTTAAAAGTGTTTTAAAATTATTTCTGTTAGTTTGTTCTGCTGAAAATATATCTATATATCCACACCCCTCATGTAGTGTATCGGATTTGAGATTTTATTTCACTCAATTTTACATTATTCTATTTCATTTTACTTTTTTATTCTATTTTAATTTCGTGTATTATTTAATACGTGCACCGTATAGTTATGTGTTATCTTTGCTTGTCGAGAGGTTGAAACGATAACATGCAGGTTTCAAGCATTTAATGTTACTGTAACCATTAAATATTTCATTATTAAAAATTGCGTAAAATAAAGAGTAGAAATTACGTTCAAATTTAATTTATATGAAGCACCCTCTTAAGACTGATAAAATAAATTGCTGTTCTATTGCGACTACATCTTGTATGTGAATTTTTCCTGCCACTGAAGTTTATGATCAGCTCTTCGACCCTGCCCCTCCCCCGCCCCTGTAAACGGTAAACTGATCATAAAAAGGAATAACACTAGTTAACCACTAGTTTTATGAAATTTGACTTTTGCAGTTGACATGCTTTGACATTTGTGTTAAAGGGTATTTCGATATTTTAAAGCTCACAGACAGTCTCGGTAGCAAAAACATACTGGCAAGAAACTTATCTAACATAGTCACATACTATTCTCCTTTTATCATAAGACACATGTACGAGATTATTTAACATTCCATTCACGATTTCGAACAAATTTTAGTGTAAATATCTGTAAGAAACGCTTGGTAACGGCTTTTCACTGCCTCACGCGCAGACCATATCCACCCGAAGGTTCCCCGCACAATAAACCCAGCGCTTCGCACTATGTGTAGCGTATTCTATAACACACAGCAATGTGGCCGTTGTTTGAATTTACATCCCCTCTTTTGGGGCCAGGGATTTTTATTACTTTTCACCTCTCATTCGATAAATATTTCACTTGAGGAGGAAAAAACTTCACAGCATCTTAGTTATGTCAGTACCCTGCTATTTATTAAGTAAAATCTAAGAAATCTCACGAAAAGTTTTTGAGAGCTTCCCAAAACTATCTTCTACCTTTAAGGATTTCAGTGATCAGTAAACCACACACACACGCATACATAATCACACAAACATACATCTCATGATAACTGATCTTACATAGGTGCATTATGCAAGCAATGAATTTTTACATTTGCGGTTAACATGTTATGATATTTGAGATAAAAATTGAAATTTTTGACATTTGTATCCGAAATGTTTTGACATTTGTGGTTAGACATATTTTTACATTAGTGGTTAGACATATTTTTACATTAGTGGACGATTTTTATTTTTTATTTTTTTACATTTGCGGTTATCTTTACACTTGTGGTTGACATGTTATGACATTTGTGGTATTTTGACATTTGTGGTGGATTTTTACATTTGTGGGCTCTACAACCCCCCCCCCCTATCTCTCTCTCTCTCTCCATCTCCTCTGGAACAAAGAAAAACAAAATCGTACGAAGAGTAGGGCCCTCGTGGATGGGGGAGATTCTCCCGTCTTTTACTGTTTTACAAATTAAAGTTAATTTTACGCAATATCTCCTATTGTTCCTTGAAAGGCAAACGGGGTTATGATAGTGAGGAAAGGGCTAAAGATAGCGTGATCTTTATCTTTCTTTGTCGCATCATTAAAGAAGTCTTGGTTTATGGGTGCCATTATTTTTTAAAGTAATTATTTGAACAGTCATGGGTCTCCTAAAAATACAACAAATCTGTCATCTATGCTTAAATCAGTCTCTGAAATTAGTTTTATCATATTATCATTGCTTTGTAGGTGCGCCATGGATAACACTGTTGGTTTCTTTCGAAATCTTGGCCTCAAGAAGGATGGATTTTCAGTGAAAGCTTTCTATTTCATCGGAAACTTCTCACAGGTACTTTACTTCATCGTTAGGTCATTTTTTTATGGAAATGTGCTCAATTTAATTCCCTAACGAGTTTACTCCGGGGTTTTTTTTCTTGCAGGCCACAGACCCCAAAAAAAAAAAAATAAATAAAAGTACTCGGAAATTCAGCCCAGAGACACTATGAGTCGTCCAAAGACAAGTCTATCCAAATAGATGTTGAAAGCTTTACGAATTTGTTAACTTTGGTTTAAAAAAAAAAAATCCCATGAAAAAAGAGATATAAAGGACTTTATAATTTTTTAAATTTCATTATAAGTTATGTCTGTGGTGAATATGATAGCTCTTTAAATTCTGAATTATTCTTTCCGAAAGATCATGTGGCAAAGAAAGAGTTAAGGGCATGCGTACTTATACCTTATAATATCTGGGGAAACACCGATTCGTCTTTGATCAGGTCTACTTCCACTGTGAAGCCGTGGTGGGGGCGGCCAACGTGACCATGGCAAGCCGCTCAGAGGGCTGCACCTCAGGGAGAGGACGTCGTAGTATCCCCTACGATCACATGTCCCGACCTCACACTCTTTCCAGTGCCGCCATCGTACTCAAAAATCCAAGTCAGACAACAGAGAGTGATGAAAATGGTGAACACATTCATTTCAAAGGAACATTTCATTTCAGTCAGTCATTATAAAGAAAAAAAAAATGAAAGAGTATTTTCAAATTATGTGCATAGTATCTTATTTAAGAGTATATACATACGAATAATACAGGGAAGACAACGCAGATTCCACTTTAATAATTAAACCTGACCTGATAAACACATTCATGGAATCAAATTTTGTAACATCAACGAAATAGATGTAATGATTACTTTGGGGGGAAATGTAAAATGAAAAAAATTGGAGAAACAGAGAAAAGGACAAATAAAATCTAGAATATACAGGACAGAAAAATGAAAACAAAAACAAAACAAACCCCTAAACAAAAGCAACGTTCGAGCTTTCCGGGCACTGGATCATCTTTAGAAGTTAGCTAAAAGACTAAAAAAGAATTCCTGTTGTTGAAGTCGCCTTCCCCAAACCTGAAAAATATTGAAGATGAACAAATAAGATCGTAATCAATTCTTGTTACCTCCTGATATAAATACATTCAATGTGTCGTGGAGTCTTAATAGTATGAATCCAAATTCAACTGACTGAAGTGCACTTAATAAAACTAGTTCAAATATTTCTAGTACGAAACATTAACTGGAAATCAGCTGACAAAATTATGAATAAAATAGCCTGGAAAACACAATGAATTCGTAAACATGCTTTCTTCTTTTTCTTCTGCTTTTTCTTTTATTTTTTGTCAGGTTCGCTGGTAATCCGACCGGCCGTTTTACTTGGCATTGGCATCGGTGCTATTGTCGTCATCATCGTTATCATCGTCGGATTTTTAAGAGTCCCATTTCGGCGTTCCGATAAAAGTTACTTCCTTAGCGAGTAGGATACCTTGATGGAGGCACTCGTTTTCCCGAAGATTCGTTGGTTTTTTTTTTTTTTTTTTGGTTTTTTTTTGGTTTTTTTCTAGAGGATTCATAATTCCGAAACACCAATTTCAGGGGTTCATCATCCCTTAATTGATTAATGATCATTATTCCGGAGGTTCGCGATTCCGGAAACTATTACGAGTTTCTATTTTATTGTCGAAATTATGAACTAAATTAAACTTCCAAAACTCAATATACGCTCTGGAAAAGGAAATGAGAGAGATTTTAACTAAACTGTAGTAGGAAATATTCACTGATTCATTAAAAAAAGAAGGAACATAAAAGAGAGAAAAAACAAAAATAACACTACAAATAAAACTGACAGTTTTTTAAGGGGGCCACTAGGAATACTTCAAAACAATTTACAATTTGATTTGATTTTTTTTTTCTTAATCTTTGAAATCGAGGTTGGTAATCCTAGTTTAGTTCAGGCTATTATCACTGCAATTGGAAACTTCTGAAATCAAGTTTCAAGATATAAAGTGAATATGTTGAATGTATAGATACACAAACAACGTTTTGCTGTGAATAATGTCAGACAAAATGTTTTGCTCTTGATATTGTGATTCATATTGTGATTCAACAAGAATATGTATTGAGTAATTTGATATAAATTGTCAAGGTTTGGCTTAAATCTGTATTCTGTTCCATTTAATTTGAAGTTTGCTGTGCGAATTTCAAATGTTTATCAATGGGACTTTACAAAAATGTTTATTGGGAATTGTGAATAACGGTTCCCCTAGTTTACTTCAGGTCATGATTTGTACATGTTCAAAGACAATGTTTTACTGTTAATCACTTATTGAACTGCTGTGCATTTAAGTGCCTTTCTGAAAGAATATTCATTGACAGTTTAGATACTTTTAAGTTTGCAGTGAATATGTTGTGTAGATACATAATACAGTGTTTTGTTTGGCGTGATTGACATGTACTGGGAGCACTGTGGTATATTGATGAAGGTTCTTGCCTCCTATACGAGAGGTCCTGGGTTCGATCCTCGCTGGGTGCTTACATCATTGGACAAAGTGTTTTAACCACATTGTAGCTCTCGACCCAGGTGTAAATGGGGACCTAGCAATTGCTGGGGTAATAATAATTGCAGGACCTTCAGGAAGAACAGCATTTATGCTGGTGAGGCTTCCCTGTGTAAACAAAATTATTATTATTATTGTTGTTAGTATTATTATTATTATTATTATTATTATTATTATTATTATTATTATTATTATTATTATTATTATTATTATTATGATCATTATTATTATTATTATCATTATTATTATTATTATTATCATTATTATTATTATTATTATTAGGCTGAACATGAGTAGACGACGAAACATTGGCAGTCAGCCAGATAGCGCACAGTGGGCCAAAGCCAAACCAAAGTGCGCAAAAATAGGAATTGGTGATTGTGATATTTCTATTTTTTCGTATCCTGTTGGAAGATAACACCCTAACGAATACTCGTGAACAATATTTCTCTTTGTAATGTATATCAAGTGTCTTAATTTCTTTCTTTAAACTGAAAAAAAAAAATGTTCCTTTTTACTGCATTATGTCTGAAAGTCACTACTTTGATAAATGCATCATTTTCACATTGGAAAAAAAAATATCCGTTTGTTGTTGCTCACGGTTATACCTGATAACTTATTTGATAATACTGAATGTGTTCCTATCCGATAGCTAGTTAACCCTATTTTTGTTTTATTTGGTCGACTAAATAGAGCAAACAGTGGACCGCCACAGTCGACTTTTTTTCACATGAACAAAGTGTAGGTGAAATATACTTTAAAAAAAAAAAAAAAAAAAAATGTAGCAGTCTAGGATTTCAGTCTGCAGCAAACAAAGCTTTAATATTCATAGCTATCTTGTGATAAACTGATATTTAATTCAAAACAAGGAACATTTTAAAATTGCTTCCGATTTCCGCTTTTAAGTTTATTCTGGCCCACTGTGTGGCGGCTAGCCACATAACATGGTGACGTATTGTACGAATTGAATCCTACTGCTGAGAATTTTAATAGGATAGGGACGTAGATGTTTCAAGCATTATTTATCTGTGAACTGTTTAGTATATTAACTATATGTGTGTGAAATGTATATTTGTTAGCGCCATTCCACTATAATCATATTGGAAATTCAAATATAATTTGTCAAGGTTTGAAGTGTATCTCTTATATAGATGAGAGAGATTTTTGTTGTGAAAAAATATAATCAGAACTTCATTTTGTGAATTGAAATTTGTTTGACTGTTAGCGTACCAAAATGTGCATATAAATTAGTAACGGGTTTGAAGTGATTTTGTTATGTAGATAAGTCAAGAAAATGTTTTGCCGTGAATCGATACAATTTGATGAGCACGTTAGGAGCGTGTAGTAGTGGTATTATCAGAAAATTCCCTGAAAATTTTCAATATCCTAAGTTCATAAGTGAAACTGTTGTAGATACTTACTTAGGTTTGCTGTGAACTAAAAAAAAAATAAGAAAAAAGAATTGATTTGCTGTGCCTTTTAGAATTGGTGTGAAATTTAACCAGAATGTCTGTTTAAAAATATCAATATCAACTTTGTCCAGATTTAAAATGAATTCATTCGTAGATAGTGGTTTGCTGTGAATAATGTAATCAGAGAGTCATTTCACTCCCTACACCACCTGTCCCAATATTCGAAAAATTAAGTTTTAGGGAACGAAGTATATTTCGTATTTAAGACTGGAATGTTGTCATTCAATTTGGCACACTTGTATGAAAATATGTTTATTTTCCTTAAATATGCTAAAGATGGGGAAGGTCCTAAGTTATAAACCCATTGCTAATGTCGAAGTTGCATTATAAATGCACAGATCTTCTTTCGAGTTTGATTGAATATATGAATGCTCTTGGGATAATATAATTGGGCTTGGCATTACTTGAATGTCTGTTAACCTTTTGCCTTCTCGAACCGGGTGGTTCCTGTATTGAGCCTATGGAAATACAAGAATTCTGTTGTCAATGGGTTAATTGGCCTTTGCAATAATGTACTTTTATGTGCATTACACCCGAATCGGGGACGAGTCCAAAGAGAAATCTTGCAGTATGCCTTGCTATTGTCAAAGGTGTATTCCGGCAGATGAAGACACCTTCATCGCATTAGATGGCATATTTCTGAGTTAATTATTGCGTAATTGTGATTTTGATATTTTGGGACATTTGAAAACCTGCGACAGCTTTTTTTTAAAGATTCAAAATTTTTAATTATTTGGCACTTTTTTGTGCAGGTTAGCATGATAATAATAACAATATTGATATTAATATTGATTTTCATATTTTTATTCATATTGTATATTAGTATGCATTATTGATATGGATAAATCAGAATTATTATGTTGCTGAATACAGTGCTATTGTTGAAAATACATCAGCCGATTGCAGGGTCTTCAGGGCCCTTTTCATAAAACATTTTATCAGTGACAGCTGCTACATATCAATGAAAAATTTGTTCTATAAAGCCAATCAAGTTCAATGATTTCAGTAGATTATAACAATTATCGTAATGTGTTACTGATAACAGTTTTTTGTGAAACGGGGAACAGGTTTCGAGTTGTTTGGTTAATATATTTTTCTCGAATGGTTATTTATTTCACAAACAGTGTGTACAGGTTATAAGTCATAAATGACAGGTATATTGCAAATAGTAATTGTATTATAAATGATAAATCTCGACCAAATTTAGGGAATTCAGCATTTCCTGTTCTCTGTAGCGAAATTCTTTGATTTTTTAACAACAAAATTAAACACTTATCAGTAGCCATGGTGACAAGACTTAAAGACAGTGGTATTATTAAACAGCCTAACATCTCATGCTGGCCACAGCGAATAGATCTTTTGAAGAAAAAAAAAGAAGGGGCATTGCATTATGTATGATTTCGGGGCACTTGCCGCCCTTCCTACAAAATCTCATGTACTCATATACACGATCATTGACAATATCTTGGATATCTAACACAATGCATAGTAGTCATTTCCCCTGCCTGCTCCTCCCCCTTTCCACACGGGGCAAACATGGTATTTATTATTCGTTTACCTAGTAGAAAGAAAACTAAGAGCATTAAAGGGAGGGGGAGACAAAAAAGACGAATAATAGAAAAGTGAAAGTAAGAGGGAAATTTTTTAATTGATAGCAGATGAAGGTGTAGGAAATGTACTTGATTATAAGTGTTGCTTATTTAACTGTTGTTTGTCATACATTTTGTCATTGTGCCCCAACCTCCCAGGCAGAGAATCATTGATCAACCAACGCACTCTCCACACACACACACATTAAAACTATCCCTATCCTGTGGGGTTATGTTTACATTACCGTACTGCAAAAATGTAGGATGGTGTACACAGACGAACAGGATACTTTGTTCATGTATTTGACAAGGAATAAACACAAGAATTTTGTGTCAAATCATCTTAAAAATAACCCCAGAAAGGAAATAAATCTTTCTATTGAAACAGTTAAAACGGTGTATTGTTAGGTGAATATTGACATGTCATTCAACAAATTCAGAAATTTCGTTTCCCGTCTAATGATCATGAATAAAATTTGAGCTCTCAAAATGCCTGAGTGATGCTTTATCATTTTGAAATTTTGTTAATAACACGATAGAAACTATTTTCGAAAAATCAACTCAAGGCAATTTCAATAGCCCTGTCTATCACCTTTAGAAATGTGCGCACATTACAATGGCCTATTACGTAATCCGAATCTGATTTCTATGGGCAGTACAATAGGCCTTTGAAATTGCCCTTGAGTTTATTTTTCGAAAGTAGTTTTTATCGTGTTTAATGTATATTGTTCCTAACAATAAACGTGATAGTATCGTAGTGCTAAGGGTCATATCGAGACTGGAGTACGAAGGCGATTGGGGCAATTTGCATCCTGAAACCAAACAAACTGGGAAGAGATGGTGTAAAAGAAACGTAAGAGAATGAAGCGGAAGTAAAAGGGAAATTTCAAAATTAATAACAGACAACTGGACAAAGGTGTAGGAAATGCAGTTGATTATAAGTGTGTTTATTAAAGTTGAAGGCTTGTGATTCCAGTTGATTCAATATTCAATTACTCCACAATCAAACTAAACATCAAAATGCAAAAGCACAATCAACCACCCTACGCTTTGTTATCAAACTTCCAACGAGATTGAAAGTTAGTACACTTCCGAATATGATATAAACCAACGACCGGTGATTAAAACCCAAGGATTATGCGATTTATTAAAAATAAATCCAGATGTTGAAAATTCAAAGGATATGTTATATTTCTCTAATTAAAAGGAGATCAGATAAGTATATCAAAATATTTGTAAAAGTGGACAAGATTCAAGATTAATCACCCAAAATTTGCCAAAGAAAACAAGTAATTATTCGTATTTGTATGAAATTTTCTATCAGTAGAAAGTTAAAGAATTTCTGACAATATATAGAAAGATTTAGTGCTAAAACTTCCCTGCATAAATGAAGAAACAAATAACTTCTCTATCAAAACTACTCAGCTTGTATGTTGTAGCGTCTAGATAAAGATTACAAATCAAGAGAAATTAAATATATTTAAAGGTCATATCAGGTAGCAAAAGTGCTGGATTACGTAACATGATTTTTTTAGACGAAAATTAAGTATGACCTAAAAAGCGGTTTTAGTGTGCTCCTCCGTACTATCTTGGTTTAGAGCTACCAGGAGTTTGGCTGCCTATAGATGGTGTTGAAGTGGATAGTTTAGTTCCAGTACGGTGATGATAGTTGATGAAGATGTTTAGCTAATATGATGGAAGCATAAAGGTTTGGTTGCTCCGAGTCCGCTCGCTATTCATAAGAACCGCTATTCATAGAAAACCGCTATTCATTTAACACGCGCAATGAATAGCGGTCCTTATGAGTAGTTATGAATAGTGGTCCTTATGAATGGATGTCCTTATGAATAGCGAGGAAATTTTTTTATGGTTTGCTCGCTATTCAGAAGGACCGCTATTTGTACAAAACCGCTATTCATTTAGTCACGCGTTATGGATAGCGGTCCTTATGAATAAGTGGTCCTTATGAATAGCGGTCCTTATGACTAGCGAGGTTACTCCGGTTGCTCAACCTCCTTGATTTGGATCTGGTAAGAAGCATCAGAAACAACCAGTGCATGGCGTATCTAGGAATTATGGCGCCCCCCCAAAAAAAAACAATGAAGTTGCCCCCCCCCAAAAAAAAAAAAAAAAAAAAAAACTGTATTACAAAACAAAAAACAAAGAAAAGAAAGAAAACAATTATCTACGGGGGGGGGGGGGGGGGAGTGGCCACATCGAGGTAAAGTTGACAGGGGGCACTCTGACCCCCTGCCCCCCCCCCCCCCCCCCTCAGCTACGCTAGTGAATTTCTGGAAGAGGCAAAATAATCACCGAAACATTGATGAAAAGTTTATGAAACAGGCATCAATTGATTTTACCAATTCTACCATGAATTTGAAGGTCACAAACCTACAAGTTACATTCCAAACTGTTTTTGAAAGGAAACGAATCAGAAATATGCTTTTCACGTCCCTCTTCCTTAGAGACATGCGTTCATTGTACCTTTTAACCCTTTCAAGACAATTGACCACATTTTGTGGTTTGGCTCAATAACATTTGATTCACAGCTCTAAAAAATATACCAGATGCATGAGTAGAAAGAGCAAAAATTTCTGCACATCCTATGTCCACTTTTGTTGCATGACCAAATTGCGTTTGATGCCAGGAATTTTAAAAAACAAGAATAAGCTTTAAAATCCTTAAATTGGCAACACATTGAGAGGTTCAAAATCATTGTTATTTGTCAAAATTGGCAATTTTTTCAACTTTTCGATAATGGTTTTTAAGAATGTATGTTGTTTTCAAAGGCATTACATTTTATTAGAACCATGTAGCACTACGAGAAAAATATTGTTGTTGCCAATTTGAAGAACAAAATGTGATCAATTTAGCCCTTAAATAATCCCTGTCCTGAAAGGGTTAAAGAAGAACTGACCCCAAAATATAATAGTACTTATTTTCAAAGGTGTAATAATTATATTCTTAACCATTGGCCTGTATCACTGTAAAAATCAAATATCAGAAAAGGGTTTAAATCAAGACATTCTACCACACAGTATCATCTGCTAACACTTTACATGGGGGATGCCATTTTCTTGATGATATGGAATGGATACATGAACCACTGGAAACCGTTTCGGTCAGGAAGATATTTTTAATTCTAGAGATAAATTGCTTCTCTTCATTACAAAAAATCCCCATATATGATGGAAAATACATGACATGTGTAGACATATATTCTCAAATCTGAAATTTATAGATTTCTTTTTAAATTCTCTAGTTTTGCTAAATAGAAATCGATTTCTTGGGCTTACCTGGCAGAGCAGAGCATAATTCATACAACGCGCATTCTGACTATTGAAGTCCATTATCTGAAAGCAGGTGAATGCATAATTTGTCACCAGTGACGCTCGGGAAAGTTGTCATCCATAACTTTGAATTAATTTGGTCCGTCGAGTACGTCATAGTACCAAGAAAATAAATTTCTGTTTAGTAAAAATAATTTGTAAAGAAATGTAAAACACAATTTCGTTTTTAGAATATACGTATGTCGAATAGTTAAACAGCCAGAACGGCTATTCTTGTAAAAATGTTTTATACAATGTTATATTTACTATATTCAAACTGATAATGTATATTTGTAAATATTTTTCTTTGTTTGCACTCTCATACCCCGAGAGGGGGTCGATAAAGTTAATAAATCTTATCTTATCTTGTCTTACCAAAGGTACATTGAATGGTATACCATAGACAGACTGAAATGTAAAGGGTCTATCTCATTGAGGGAGACGTCGCCGCGACTGCCGCGACTGATCAGTCGCGGTAGTCGCGGCGACTCGGGAGACCAAAAAACTCAAAATCTAAAGGGGGTATCTCATTGGCCTGGAGACTAGGTGGCGACCTGGTGGCGACTCGAGTCTCCACTGGTTGCAGAGACGTCTCCGCGACGACTTTGCAACCTCCGGGGAGTCGCGAAAAATTCAAACATGTTTATTTTTTTTGGAGACTTTTTCCAGTCTCCAGCAGGTCTCGGAGACGTCTCTGCGACGTCGCCGCACCGTCACTACAACGTCTTCTCAGTCTCCTTGGTCTCCAGCAGGTCTCGGAGACGTCGCGGAGACGTGATAGAGACGTCACAGAGACGTCTCCCAAGTCGCGGACAAAATTAGTCTTCGCGACGTCGCCACAACTGATGGAGACGTCGCAGAGACGTCACCAAGACCTGCTGGAGAATGGAAAAGGTCTCCAAAAAAAAAATTGAACATGTTTGAATTTCCCACGACTCCCCGGAGGCCCGGCTAGTCTCCAGGAGACGTCGCGAAGACGTCGCGGAGACTTGAGCCGCCACCAGGTCGCCACCTAGTCTCCAGGCCAATGAGATACCCCCTTAAAGTGGATCAAAGGACAAGTTTTTGAATGGTACTCTGAAAGGTGTTTTGAAAGATATCTGGAAAATGTTTTGAAAGGTTTTCTGCATAGTGTATTGTGATGCCGAATGGTGTGTTGCGAAAGGTATGTCAAATGGTGTATTGTGAAAGGTATGTTAAATGGTGTATTGTGAAATGTATGCTGAATAGTGTATTGTGAATGCTGAATGGTGTATTGTGAAAGGTATGCTGAATAGTGTTTTGTGAAAGGTATGCTGAATGTTGTGTTGTGAAAGGTATGCTGAATAGTGTTTTGTGAAAGGTATGCTGAATAGTGTTTTGTGAAAGGTATGCTGAATAGTGTTTTGTGAAAGGTATGATGAATAGTGTTTTGTGAAAGGTATGCTGAATGTTGTGTTGTGAAAGGTATGCTGAATAGTGTTTTGTGAAAGGTATGCTGAATAGTGTTTTGTGAAAGGTATGCTGAATAGTGTTTTGTGACGCCGCACCGTCACTACAACGTCTTCTCAGTCTCCTTGGTCTCCAGCAGGTCTCGAGACGTCGCGGAGACGTGATAGAGACGTCACAGAGACGTCTCCCAAGTCGCGGACAAAATTAGTCTTCGCGACGTCGCCACAACTGATGGAGACGTCGCAGAGGCGTTACCAAGACCTGCTGGAGAATGGAAAAGGTCTCCAAAAAAAAATCGAACATGTTTGAATTTCCCACGACTCCCCGGAGGCCCGGCTAGTCTCCAGGAGACGTCGCGAAGACGTCGCGGAGACTTGAGCCGCCACCAGGTCGCCACCTAGTCTCCAGGCCAATGAGATACCCCCTTAAAGTGGATCAAAGGACAAGTTTTTGAATGGTACTCTGAAAGGTGTTTTGAAAGATATCTGGAAAATGTTTTGAAAGGTTTTCTGCATAGTGTATTGTGATGCCGAATGGTGTGTTGCGAAAGGTATGTCAAATGGTGTATTGTGAAAGGTATGTTAAATGGTGTATTGTGAAATGTATGCTGAATAGTGTATTGTGAATGCTGAATGGTGTATTGTGAAAGGTATGCTGAATGTTGTGTTGTGAAAGGTATGCTGAATGTTGTGTTGTGAAAGGTATGCTGAATAGTGTTTTGTGAAAGGTATGCTGAATAGTGTTTTGTGAAAGGTATGCTGAATAGTGTTTTGTGAAAGGTATGCTGAATAGTGTTTTGTGAAAGGTATGCTGAATAGTGTATCGTGAAAGGGTGAAAGGTATCTATATGGTGTATGGAAGCTGTGCTGAAAGGTCTGCTTACTGGTATGCTCAATGGTAATTGCATTTTAATGATAAATTAAATGAATGGTATTCGGATGGACAATGGTCAATGGTAAATGAACGCGTAATAATTTGCATAATTTACCCTTCAATCACATTCAGTCACCATTCAGTATGCATGTGAAGGTTCAAAAAATGTGACCCTCCACCACAAAACGACCAATAAGTCGCAATGGAAGTTTAAGAGAAAACAGCTGAATAAGCTTGTTTGGGGTGGAAATTTTTATTTTGAGGTTTTTTTTGTGTGTTTGTATTTTCTGAAAGTTAATATATTAATCTACCATCTGACACAATTTCGGAGTAAAATACAATGTTGAAATATGTTGTTTCTCTCATTCAAAATGACCGTTTTTTCCTGGATATTCAAACTTTGTGTGCCACCTTGCTGGGATCGTAGATCACATCGTTTTCCTTAATACACTAAAATGACACCAATCATGAACTAAATAACTGACAATACTTTTCATCTTTGTTTGTGTGGAATTTCTTCTTCTTATTTTTTATAATAAGACATGATCTCATTTCTACCTTTAATTCTTTAAATAAATATAAAGCATGCATCGTGTGATTTTTACTACCAAAACAGTCTCTGATATGATTTCTGTAAATAATAAATTGAGCAAAATTCAACATAAGATTTACTATATTCATTTCTTTTTTCTCTATTTCGTAACCGATTAACAAAATTTTTTAGTTCAAAACAATTCTTACATTAAATAAACTATCGCTTAATTTGAATAAAATCTTCCAATATAACGAAACTTTTTTGCAAGTTAAAAGAAGGTGGTTGCTTGTTTCTGGGATCTTACAAATATTACATAAATTGTCAATTTTAATCTTCCATTTACATAAGTTGTCTTTGCAGGGTGGTATCCAGTGGATAAATTTGAATACGCTCTTAAATGGTCACTCTTCTTTAGAGCCCGTTTTCTTTATTGATTTGGTAGTTAGCCTGTCTGACACTGACATTCTCATTGTTATTTATAATGGTTTGCTTAGTCTTTACAAGACAAGTTATATATCATTTTAAAGGTTACAATCTAAGCTTTCAACCTATGCTGAAATTAAAAAAAAACCCCACAAATTTCCGACTTATTGGTCGTTTTGTGGTGGAGGGTCACAAATTTAAATTAGGTTCGAATGGTAAATCGAATGGTAAATTCGGAATGGTAAGTGAATGGTAGTGTGCATGGTATACCATTCACCATTTCTCTAAGGGGAGGGGCTGACTAAAATGAAAGTTCATAAGAGCCACGAAAATGTTAAGCCCTATATTTGGGTTCCATTAATTGCTTATCTTAAGACGACAAGCTAATAACTGACCAAATTATAAGAAAATGAAATGAAGTGAAAGGGAGAGAGAGAGAGAGCTGCTCTGGCTTAGTGTCGATGTGCACTTAACCCATTGACTACCATGACTACGGGAACCGGGTGACCCTTGTATTAAGCCTATTGGAGTTAGAGAATTCAGTAGTCAACGGGTTAAAACACCTTTTTAGAATTTTGAGACCTGATAATTTTAAACATAAATTCCATATAGTTGTAAATTCTGGAGGCAAAATAAGTCTTACACATCACAATCTAAGTTAGTCACGTTGATATCTTGCTCTAAGAAATTTATTTTGATGCACCTTCTCATTATCTAATGTATTTCTGTTTAATTTCTATTTAATCGTTGTCTCCGGATGGACACCTGCTCCGTTTCTGTACTCTTTTTCTATATATCTCTCTGTCCTTCTCCCCATTCCTCTATGATCTCAGTATCTCTCTCTCTCTCTCTCTCCTTCTATTTCTCTTCCCCTCTATCTCATCATTCTTGCACTCTTGGTACTACCTGTATAATCTGCCTCTTACCTTCTCTCCTTCTCATATATGTTTATGAGAAACTACAATTTCACACTGTTATTGAAATGACTGTTTCCTTGTATTATTATTATTGTACTATTTAATGTATTATTTTTTTTAAATATGTAAATAATTTTGTAAAAATATTGTACAATTCAGCCCCCCGGGCTGCGATGCATATTTTGAATAAATAAACCATTATTATTATTACTTATATTTCATTTAATCAGCAGTTGTAGAACACGCCCTTGATACTTGATCATGGGAGGAAATATGCAGGAAATTCCACTTACAATATAGGGGCCCGTTGCACAAAACTTACGATCGATCGCAACTCAGGAAAATCAAACGCAACTTTATTTTTAGCCAATCAGAAGTGCGCATTAAGGACTTGCGTTTGATTTTTAGGAGTTGCGATCAAACGCAAGTTTTGTGTAACGGGCCCTAGGTCTCCTTCAGACATTTTTTTCTTTACAAAGTCAATGCAAATTGGTGTCATCTAGGCGCCACGGTTTTGTAAAATTCCGACATATGCTATACCTCTCCAATCAATAGTCATAACATAACCATAATGACGCAATTTAATTAAAAGAGAAATTAATCGAACATAGGGTGAGTGCGCGTACGCGCGCGTCGGTAAAGTTGCACGCTTGCAGAAATCTGAAAACACTCAAAATGGTCTAGGATCAATTTTGGGCATGTTTCAGGCCATTTTTTAAAAAGTCAATAACCGTAAGTGCCTTATACACTTAGAAATGACTAATCTTCGACTGTTTTGGCATTTTGATTAATCTTGTATCACGAATAGAACATTATAGAGCATGTGTGCGCAAATTGTTAAAATGTCTAAAATTGACTAAGATAGACAGTCTTGAAAACGACCGACTGTACAAGAGTTTTGGTCACAACTGATGGTGCGTGTTTTTGCACGTGAGTGTCTGCAGATGGCGATCAGTTGTGGGCCAACTAAGAGCCATCCATACAAAGAGTTTGGCCAACTCCGTTTCAGTTGGGCACACCATAGCGTATATTCCTTTGTTGCATGCTTACAAAGCACGTCCTTCGTTTGTCATGCATGTCATGGTCGTGCAGTCGTGCAGCTCTCTGCATCTCCTCGAATTCCTCCTCCCACACAGACATGCGTTCATTATTATTATTTTATTTTTTTAATAGATATTAGAAATAAATACCATCATTCTTTTTTAACATTTCAATGTTGAAATGAAACGACCAAGACAGTGACATTTCTGTTTCGAAGTACCCCTCCCACACATACATATCTTGCGTCTGCTTTTTAAACATCGTTATATTCTTTGTTACATCAAACAGCAGTTACCATGGTTACCATAAATACATGTGTAAGTCTATTGAGAAGACTGCGACTTCTCGAGTTTACCTTTATTAATCTTCTCTTGCCCGTTTAAGGTTATTAACAACAGAAAATTCTTCAATACCATGATTATGAGTCACTATATACTCTCTTTTTAGAATCATCCATTGATTATACCTGACTTACCGTGAATTTAAAGGTCACACATTTTTCCATACACTTTGTACACATGACTTTTTTTTTATTATTCTTTTTTTTTTTGAGACAGTTTCCGTGATTGGCTTTCTTGCTAGTGAATATTCATCAGCTATCTAATTGATTTTTCATTATGAGAGACTTGGTCTGATTCCGTTTCTGTGATTGGCTTTTATGCTATTGAAAATTCATTAGCTGTGTAATTGCTATTTCAGAACAAGTTAGTGGTCATCTTTTGGTCACACGATAATTACGATCAACTTTTGAAAAAAGTTCCTGAAAATGACTCTTTTAGCGAGAAAATTTTAAAATTAGTGAACTTTGTGATCTTTGAGGTGTGTATTTTGATTTGGTAATATTGAAATGTTATGCAACTGACGTATATTGTTCTCAGGACCATGTTTTTTTTTCTTCTTTGTTTTGTTTTGTTTTGTTTTTTGTTTGTTGTTGTTGTTGTTGTTTGTTGTTGTTGTTGTTGTTGTTGTTTTTTTTGTTTTTTTTTTTTGGGGGGGGGGCTGACAGGGTTTGAACTTTCCTTTTCAAGTTCAGCGAAGGTGATCGCAGCTAATGTTCACGACTGCTAGCCACATCTACCCCGGGACCTGCCGGGGCCAAATGCAAGGGTGAAGACTTCTACATCTACAAGCTTATTTGAAGCTAAGATAAGCTGAACTCCACAATAGCTAACGGGTAAATAGGCTTCTAAATATTTCGTGCGTATTAGCGGGAATTGGTCCAGTCTAAATCATTCATACACGAGAGGAAAATAATGATTTAAAATTTCACTTTAAAAACTCTGAAACCTCAAATTTGTAGCATAGAGGGCTAGTAAGAGTTGAAAAGTCCCTTAATCAGGTAATCTAGCAAATTTAAGAAAATAGAATAATGCTTAGGCCTATGAGTATTTTTGTTGTCTGTTTTTGACCGCTGCAACAGCTGTGAATGTTGGACACAGTCCCACATAGGCAAGGGCCTATGGGTGTATGTGACTCTGAATATGAACATGATGAAAAGATATTTTTTTTCAAGAAAAAAGATAAAATCAACTTGTGCATCAAATTTTTATTCAGTTTTGTCTGCGTGCATAAAGGCAGAGACGTCGCCACAACTGCCGCGACTGATCACTCGCGGCAGTGCGAGCGAGGAATTTTCTTCGATATTTTAGCATTAAAAGTATGGCATTTCTATTTACTTACTTCCAATCATTGAAGAATGTGATGGTATTTAAAGATAAAATAAAAGGTAATGAGTTTGGATAATTATTAGTTTTAAGTTAATGTATCATACTTCTTAATTACTTTTTTCCAAAAATATTGGGGGGGGGGGTGATAATTATATAGGCCATTCCCCCCCCCCCCCACCTAATTTTTTTTTTGGGGGGGGGGGATATATACCCCATCCCCCCGGGATCGACACCCATGGTACCAAATCATTATACATTTAGCATTTCACCCCAAATATTAAAAAAAAATCGAAGGGGTGACGCAACTCCCCCCCCCCCCCCCCCTCATCCCCTTGCAACACTATGTTACAGAAAATAGCTTGGCCAGGTATTATATTCTTATAGAAGACCAGTTAGAGAGCTTTGGTTGAATATATATGATGGCATAGCTTTTTTGAGGCACTGTGCAGGCATGCGGAGTACATTTCCTCTTGGGTTGCACGACGCCCTGCGTCAAAGGAAGCAGCTGCCTTCTTGATGGATAATGTATAATGTAAAATGTATAATGTATAATGTATAATTTAGCATAAATTAACACAGAGATCAAGAAAAATGAATATAATGAAGCAATTAGCACTGCAACTGCATTTGATTTCACCAGACTCACTTGGATATAACGAATTTAATGAACCAGTTTGTATATTTCAAGACAACCAAATAAATTTGTGTTTTTTGCATAAAATTTGCTTAAATTAACATTTCTATTAAATAGGGTGGCATTCACCGATTTCGTGGCACATTATCCAAAATTAACGCTTTTGATGCATATGACTCACCTGCAAAAAAATTGCGATTTTGTAAATTCTGTCCCTAAAATTTTGTTTACTGACATGCCTACTTCACAGTGTCTTTGTATTGCTAGCATCTTGCTATTTATGAACAACAATCTAAGAAATCTGATGAAAAACATTTTGAGGGCTTACCAAAACTCTATACTACCTCTAAGTTGTAAATAATTTAACTCTCTTTCGCGCATCTGCCCACTCACACAGACTCTCTCTCGCGTCCAAACTCATGGGTGCGCACCCACACAAACTCTCTCTTTCTCTCAGTAACAGGCTAATTATACATGAAATTTCGCTTTTTATCTTTTGTCAAGCTTTTTTGAATCAAATATACTCCTTCAATTCAATAGCTTTTCAGCTGACTCCAGAACGCTCACAGTAGCGTCACATACCTCATATCATTTTATCTTCACAGCTAGAAAGATTATAGTCTATTAAACAGAAAGAAGAATCAAATGATCATGTTTTGGTTATATTTATTTCTTTTATTGATCTAACTTAAAAAAAGGTAACTGTACGAAATTGAGACTTTTCTTAGAAAAAGGAAGCTTACATTTCAATGAAATGTATTGTAATGAATGATTATACCATGTTTGAATCGTAAATAAAAAGATGACATACATATTTTGAGTGACAAGCTCAGCTTTGATGAGTCTCTACTTTACTGCTATAGTAATTGATATATTGGAAGACATTGTAGAAAGGAAATCATTACCCCTCACCTTCTTTCAAATATCTTATTAACATATTTGTGGACCGAGGAATTGACAGACTGTCATCCGACAATAACGTTCGTTTGCAAAGATAGTGATACTTGAATCAAGCTATCTACGTTGATGCTCCATTTTTAACCCCCCCCCCCCCCATATAATAATAAAACACTTTCAAAAAGGCGCTGAAGCCTTTTACAGTTCAAGACGGCCGCTGCTGATGCCTAATCCTGCCCCAAATGCGCTAGCTCCAACGTAGTTCTCCGGTGTCATTTCTTTCACTGTTGAAAAGAATTTGCAGAAAAAAACAAGGCAGATGTAATGGAAATAAACACTGCTATAACCATGATAACTTATGAAAAATGATCATGAATTATTACTAGTTTGCCGTTTGCAGTATCTAAATTGAACAATACAGTAGCAGTCTGAAATATAATACTTGAGAATAGAAACAAACAAAATACAAACAAATAAATTGAAGAATACACAGTTCACTTATCATATTTGTTATTCAAAAACTACTACTACAAGGTTGACAACTAGTTCTGGACAACTTCCCCCTAAAGTAATTACCCTTTAGATAGTCATTTCAGGGTATTTTCAGGTATACTTTCAGGTGCTTGTTGTCGGGGCAGCAATTATCCTATGTGGAAATTGTAATTGGCCAATGGGTAACTGTCTGGAGGAAGATGTCTTAAGGTATTAAGGTATTAAAAACAAAACAACAAACGATTATTATTTTTTCCTTATTTCTTAGAATTAATTGATTAATTTATTATCTTCTTCATTATTTGTTTGTGTATTGTTGTTGTTGTTGTTTTGTTGTTGTTGTTGTTGTTGTTGTTGTTGTGTTTGTTTGTTTGTTTGTTTGTTTGTTTTGTTTTGTTTTTTTTGTTTTTTTTTTTGGGGGGGGTTGAATGTTAGATGTTCGGTGACTGTCTTAGGGGTAATTGTCCAGTGTACTTATCCTATAGTTTTTTCGTGAAAATTCACTTTTGAAAACAGAGATTCTGTAAGAAAATCAATTTTTTTTTTTTTTTTTTTTTTTGGTGAACGAAATCTGCCCTGAGAGTGAATTGAGGATTTCGAACAAAAAAGTTACATTTTTTGGTCCACAGACTAAAATTCTAATCAAAATTTAACCTTTCACCTTTCCACGAAAAGTCAGATCCCTGTTGTTTTATATTTTGTTTTGTTTGTTTGTTTGTTTATTCATGTGTTATTGTTTTTGTTGTTGTTTTAGGGTGGGGTTTTTGTGGGGGTTAAAAATTAAATAAAGTTAATTATATTCGGCCTTTAAACTGATACAATACCAATCAGGTGTGTTATCTAATGAAACACACAATCTATATTACCACTCAAAAACTCACCCAAGATTTCGATTCCATAGTCTTCTCCAAACTTGTCGGAAAGACGACGATGCTTGTCACGTCGAGTGTCACGGCGAGTGTCACGGCGAGTGTCACGGCGCATGTCACGACGCATGTCACGACGCATCTCACGGCGGGTGTCACGGCGAGTGTCATGGCGTTCAAGCCGCGCATCCCTGCGTTCTTGGCGACGGCCTGCATCTGGAATTTGAAAAGACCAGCATGAAACTACACAATATGTCATTTTCATTTAGGCACGTTGCTTAGCCATGAGCCTCTTCACGAATATTTCTTAACTCCTAACGTTTGATTCATTCTCTTTGCTAATCATCAAGACGGTGGTCGAATAGACCGGTTCGGTAATGTATTCAAATTTTTTACATACCTTTCAAAACAATTTGAAAGCTTGCCGGACATAGCAACAGGCAATGTATGCAAATTGGATTCCAAACATTGGGGCTCATTTATAAAAAGCAGGTTAATGGAATAGCTCGTCACTAGGTGGTCAGAGAAGAAATGTGCATGAATTTGTATACATTACAGAACCGGTCCATTCAAAACGCACGTATGTTCGTCAAATACATCAGTGAAAAACCTCATGTCTCAGCAGCGAAATGCATGCATCTCCTCATATTTGGACAGCAGGATGTCCGGCTATCCTTATCTTTGGGCAGGAAGGTGCCCAGCTGTTATGATTATTTAATTTATTTTGATGGCGAAATCACATTTCAGAGACAATAATGTGTCTTGATTTTTGCTCGTTAGCAATATTTAGAAACGGTAGGGTTTCGGGCAGCAAACACCTTCATATATTGGGCAGTAAGTACGTGGCAGAATATCCTCATAGTTGGCAGCGAGGTTACCGATTATGCATTTTACATAATCTTATCTAGTGTATTTTGATAACGAAATGACATTTCTACCATGATAAAGTGCGCACAGGTATATATTTTTTAATTTTGTACTCGTTCGCTTCGCTCACTCGAAATGTAGAAAAGGGATGGTTGATATTCGGGCTAGAGGCGTCATCCCCCCCCCCCCCTCAAAAACTTTCCGCGGCCCCTGTCCTATCCAAGAATTATGTAATCAAATAAGAACAGTTTCTAAACCACTGACTCTTAAATGGTTCAATCCACAATTAATTGGTTTGAGAGTTACACCGTACTCTACCAAAGTTAGACCAATTTGCCAATTTGCCTAACATTATTCCTCATATCTTAATGATAGATTTTGAGCCCACGACCCCAAAATCAGTAATAAAAAGAAAATGTTTACAGGAGTATCAATGAGGAGTCGCATGTTTTCAGAGGCGTCGGAGCGTCGGGCTTGGACAATGGAAGGGGGGGGGGGCACATTTTGTTTGGAGGAAAAAAGTGTCCCCTTCCCCCCCCCCCCCTCAGTTTCATTGCCCGAGCCCAACGCCCCGCCGCTTCTGCATGTTTTCATTAGGAGATTAACGACATTTTAATTTATAGAAAACTCCGTTGACCTCATTAATATTTCACCATTTTATGTCAGGGTAAAAGAAAGACACTGACGACGAAGGAATCACGGGAAAACAAGGTCATCTTCATTCTTCAGCTCTGATGTGGGACGGCTCATCGTCATCTTAGATGAGGGGTGGCTCGAGGCCTGGGGGTCGTTTCATCAAATCAACTCCATGACAGTCATAACTTAGTCGGCGATCTACGGAAATGTCATGGACTTGACAAACTGTTTCACGAAGCCATGATAAACGACAACTCAATGATATCGATACTCATCGGCTAAAAAACATAGTCTATATCACAGTCCATTGGATTTATCGTCAATTACCCAGACAGACTTCGAGGCTCAGTTTTCCCCAAACTGTTCCAAAATGTCAAAAATGGCAGCGAAAATTAATACTGATGATACAAACATCCCGTTTTCATGAAAAGATGTGTTACTTATGGCATCTTAGAATTTATAAAATTGAGAAAACTCGAGGATGCTTTTGCGATGTACGAATCTAGATTTGTAAATAAGAGGATACCGTAATTGACTAATTATGGAAAGAAGACCCAAATCGTGTACACTTTAGAGAAAATGATTGAATTCAGATATTTTATGACCCAATTCATAATATTCAGTTATAAAAAATACATTTAATATTATTTATATCAAAGTATTGTGTGAAAAGGGAAAAATATAGGGAAAATACATACATGATAAATTGTCGTCGTTTAAATTGGTCTGTATATACAGACTGTTCCGTTTTAGACGCTTTTTCTATGGTAGACCGATGTGGGTATTTTTTATATTAATCTCATTTACTTGTTGGAGGGTCAAGAAGTTATAAGAACATATTGTTCATCTGTAAAATATTATAATAAAAACATTAGTAAAACTATTTGATAAAAAGAATGATTAAGAAATGTGCTTAGAGATATTCTTTTTACCCCGAGTCATATATTTGTCCACTTTTTTTGAAAGTTGATTAGATGATCAGAACATATATGATTACAATGCTAAATTTAAAATGGCATTTTTTAAGGTTCGAAATGGCTAAATCTCGGGAGCTTCAGGGGGCTCTGTCAAGTGGACCCCACTCAAATAGTGGCTTTGTGAACACATGTATCACTCGGGGTAAAAACACACAGGCCTTCGAGCCACCTTTCATCTAAGACGACGATGAGCCACCCCCTCATCAGAGACGAAAATAACCTTTTTTTTTTCTCTCGTGCTACGTCGATGTCGTAATTTGACCTCGGCTAAAAATGGTAAAATTATTTAAATTACATTGCTCGGTAAAACAGATATAAGTCAGTTTAGTTTAAAGAAATTGCAAAAGTAAAAATATTTGCCGATGAAAATAGACACACAAATAATTCATGATTATTCATAAAGTTTAAAAACATTTTGTAATTTCAAAATTAAAGTTATTATTGATCTATTTATGTGACATAAGTTAGTTTCAATGAAAGAGCTTGATTCATATGACATTCCTCGGGGCATTCATTGGCTGAACCATATTTTGAGGGGTGTATTGGTTCATTATCGCATGAAAGGTGATTATAGTTGCAAATCTGTCTGGCGGTGCTCACTGAACACGTTCAGTGATTCTCTAATTAACATTTCAAAATGGACCATCCCAATAAACAAGCAGTGCAAACATACGTGAACGGCTACCGTAGTGTCAGAATTACAGCGATTTACTTTATATATATATATTTCTGCGTTTTCACTTTAAACAAAAATTGTTGTCAAGATGCAGAAGAATTTAAGGTCACTTTTTATCAACATGACCACCACATTCAAAATGACCGCTGGTCTGTTCGAAGATGTTGTTATTTGTATTTCAAAATTGTATATACTATATGTCTAAAAGCTCATAAATTGGTATAATGAGAGAACTTAATTGCTGCATTTTTTTGGATAACACGATAAAAACTACTTTCGAAAAATAAACTCAAGACAATTTCAATAGCCCTGTCTATCACCTCTAGAAATGTGCGAACATTACAATGGCGTATTACGTAATCACAAACAAGATTTCTATGGGCAGTACAATAGGCCTTTGAAATTGCCCTTTTGAGTTTATTTTTCGAAAGTAGTTTTTTTTATCGTGTTGGATATAGGTCTAAACATGCAACCGCGTAGCTAGGATTTGACTTTAGGGGGGGGGGGGTTGCGGGGGGGGGACTTCCCCTTTCCGCGCGAAGTGTGAAAACTTTGACGTTTTATAGCAAATTTGAGAGAAAGATAACGGCTCGTAGCGCCTCTTTTAGGCTTTTTTTTTCTCTCACTTACCCCTGCTTTTTCGATCTCGCTTTTTTTAAAATTATTTTTTTTTTCTTTAGTTGGCGATTTTTTTTTTTTACTTTTTTTTTTTGGGGGGGGGAGGGGGCGACCACCCCATCGCCCCTGGCTACGCGCCTGTTTACATGTGTTTCGTTTGATGTATAATGTATATAATTATATAATACTGACTGGGCTTGAGGGGGATATCGAATATGTTGCCCGCAACAGAATCATATTGCCCCGAGTCGAAGACGAGGGCAATATGGTTCTTTTAAGGGCAACATTTTCGATATTCCCCGAAAGTAGAGCCAGTCAATATTATTATTATTACCTATATCATGCATATGCCTATTTTGTAGCAATGACAGACACGTCTGTTTGCCTGTCAGACCCTGTGATTTCAGAGGTTATTCATACACGTATGTAATCTTGGCCAAGCAATTGTGACTTAAGTTGTTACAGCGCGTATCCATTATTTAAGCCTTTTGTACACATTATTACGCATACTCAAACTGCGCCTATGCACTTTGATTTATAAGCGCACTGACACGAAAGGGTGGAATATGGCAAATTTTTGCCCTCCTTTTTAGTACAGTGGTCTATGGGGAAAACCCGGAAGAGGGCAGTATGGCAAATATTGCCTGCTCCGGTGACGGATACGGAGTAGCGCGCAAAATACGGCTTTTTGTTTTGCAGCTAAAATACCTTGTATAGGTAATAATATTTAAAAAAAATAAATGGTCTCATTATACCTGGCATATGTGTAAACTCCTATCCGAAATATTTTGAAGCAGTCAGACCGTATGTCTATGTAGGCCTACTCGGGCCATATGTTTGTGGTTATCATTATTATCTCCTCATAGTACTCTGATACACAGATCTGTAAACACTTATATTTCCCTTATGGTATTGACAGAAAATAGATCAAAAGGTATTTAATATAGACTCATACTCTATGTACACTGTACAGTAGGATATTAAAAACAGCTCACACTCAATATAGGCCCTTGTCACTCCCCAGAAATATTTTTAATATACTTTTATTTTAGCGTTCAAATTTTTCATTAATTAAAAAACGAATCAAGGTAATTATAATGAAAAAGAAGAGCGTAAATCTACCAAACATCAGAGGATTAATCAAAAACATAGTCCTCAGCTTTTTTCATTTTCTTTATTTTACTAAATGGAATAGATCAACTGCCTTAATGTCTCGGTTTGAACAGATGCCAAAGCCCCTCCCGCAACCCCCCCCCCCCCCAAAGGGCGCACGCTCTGCGTGTGCGATCCGACCACCCCTCTCTAAATAAATCCTGGCTACGAGAGTGTAAACAGAAAGCTATAAACAACTTCCACTGAACATAATTCATTGCTTTTTTATCTTCATGGGAGTGGGAGTGCAGAAAAAGCTACGTATGGGACTGTTTTACAAAACCGTCATATTCGCCAGAAAGGTAGAACTCTGATTTTATCACTCAAACTTTGTCGTGGAATGCTGAAATTTCCAAATATGGTTGTTTGTACATACTACTTTGTACTGAGACCAGTTTAAATAACAATATAGATCACTGCATCATTTAGGAGGACTATGGGCGCTTTGATCGATAGACCCTTATTTACGAAAATGGGCCTGGAACCTTTTTAATGGAAGCTGTCGGTGCCCGCCGTGTATATTTATTATCCATGACTATCACCCATAATATCGGCACATCATGTAGCATATGTTACGATATGTACTAAGTCAGTGATATATATGATTTTTGCGTATCCGGACAACTACCCCCTGGACAATTACCCCCCGGACAACCACCCCCCGGAAAGCCACCCCCTGGACGACTACCCCCCTAGGACAACTACCCCCCAGGACAACTACCCCCTAGGACAACTACCCCCCAGGACAACTACCCCCAGGACAATTACCCCCCAGGACAACTACCCCCAAGGACAATTACCCCCCGGACAACTACCCCCCGAACAACTACCCCCTGGACAACTACCCCCGGAAAAATTGTCCTGGGGGTAATTGTCCTGGGGGGTAGTTGTCCTGGGGGGTAATTGTCCTGGGGGGGGGGTAATTGTCCTGGGGGTAGTTGTCCTGGGGGGTAGTTGTCCTGGGGGGTAGATGTCCTAGGGGGGTAGTCGTCCAGGGGGTGGTTTTCCGGGGGTAGTTGTCCGGGGGTAGTTGTCTAGGGGGTAGTTGTCCTAGAATCGATTTTTGATGCATTTTCAGTTGGGCCGTAATTAATAGATTCAGGGATCTCATGTCCTTTGGTGCCCCCCAAAATGATGTAATCTTGATTGTTTTGATAAATACTACTTGTAGAACACATTTTCAAATATCTTTAGAAAGAAAATATGTCATGCCACTATAGTTTAATTCTCTATAATCACTTATGTTACATTGGGCCCTCTAAAATCTGAATTTGGGCACCTGACACATATTTGGCTAACCTATATAATCATACCCACAATGTATCACTGTAAACTATCCATTTACTGAGCTCCTGTTACCTCGAGAAAAGCATCTAAAGCATTCTTTTCGACTCTAGTGAGTAGCTGGTCCTTTGGGCCCTTTTGGAACAAATGCGAGGCCCCTGAGGTCTTTGGTAGGTCTTGACCATTACCATATTTCATTTTACTGTTTATAGTGGGTTTTCAACACCAAACGAATGTTTCTAGCCCCAAGGTTGGCTCTGAAATGCATTAAAAACATGGCGGGCCACTAAAACATAAAATTTGGGCACTTTGGGCACTTTTTATCAAAAATTAGTCGATGCCACCGTTTTCAGCGTTAAATTTTATATACGAATCCATGTTGAAAAAAAAGTAAACACTATTTCCCATGAGGAGCCGTCTGTTTACCTAACTACGGAGTTTACCTGTTTTTTCCATTTAAATACAAACCAGATATAGAATTGAACCGCCTAATTAAAATTGCTAGTACTTCGCTAACAAGTAGAAAATGGTAGGGCGAAATAACAGTGAAATAGGGCGCCATTTTTAAAGTAAATGTTCCCTTTGTTCCCTTTACGTATTAATGTGATTATACCTATTTTTGTGACTGTGACGGTTCTCCTGTGAAGATATTAAGATATTGCCAAAAAGAATCGATAGAATTCAAAAGTGAAAACCATCTTACCCAGGGGGTTTGTTATTCTCCATACTTTTGAGCATTTAATAAACCTCCTCTTCTCTTAAAGGACCTTCCAATATTGTGGACATTTCTGGAGTTAACTTAGGAATATCTGGATGGTTTAATAATGTGTCAAAATTTACCTCTTCAGTTTCTTTACTTTACATACAAGTTTGAATAAAATTTAAATATTTATTTTGATATACAATCCTGTCCACTAATAACATCTCCATTCTCTGCTGACAATGGACGTATTTCTTTATTTACTTTTATTATTCTGTTTTTCTAAGTTAAAAAAGAACTTTGATGGCTTTTCTCCAAGCTCCACCCGCTTCATTCTTGATCTCATAGCGATTCCATCATTTACTTTTAAGCGAAGAGTTTCAAGGTGCAATTTTCTGTCATTTGATTTTAACAAGACAGCAATCTTATCATTCGATATCATTAATTTTTGTTCCAGTTCTTCTATATTTCTGTCTAGTTCCTTTTCCAAATTTACGTTTTGTTTCTTGATGAAAGAGCCATATGACATAGATTCTCCACGTTATATCATCATCATCATCATCAAGGTTTCAAAAAATACTAGTAACTGGTCACTGATAGAAAATTCACATTCCCACATCATTTTGAGCAATCTCCACTTTATCTTTTGCGCAAAATGTAATTGTCTCTTTTATCGTTTTAGTAATTTTGGAAACAAACATTTCATCTTTTAACAGAGCATTGTTAAATTTCCGAATTCTGGGGCCCCGTTTAATCTGATTTAAACTCAAGTTTAGACAAATTAATGAATGGTCTGTACGATAACCAGAGAGAATATCGGATTAATGAACTAAAGAAAGCAATTCTAATGGGGGAACCGACATTTGCTCCGGCGACAATTGCTCCTGCGACAAATGCTCAAAAAAAAAAAAAAATAAATAAATAAAACGACATTTGCTCCGCGACAATTGCTCCGCGACAATTGCTCCTGCGATAATTGCTCCGATGACATTTGCTCCTGCGACATTTGCTCCTGCGACATTTGCTCCGTCGACATTTGCTCCGATCGAGCGACAATTGCTCCGCGACAACTGCTCCTTCGTTAAAAATGAATATTTGCGAAAATTGCTCCTGCATGCGACAATTGCTCCGTCGACATTTGCTCCGATCGAGCGACAATTGTTCCGGAACAACTGCTCCGGCGACATTAGCTCCGGCGGAAAGCGCTCGATCAGGCGATATTTGCTCCATTCGAGCAACAATTCCTCCGCGACATTAGCTCCGTCGAAGAAAATAAATATGCGACAATATCATTGCTCTGCAACTTATTGCTCATGCGACAACCGCTCCGTCGACATCTGCTCAGTTGATAAATGCTTATTATGCGACAACTGCTCCGACGACAACCTTATATAAAGTCCTCATCAAAGCCAACACAACGAATTCAGAACAATAGCTGTTGGTGGTGTTTTGAGATTTGGCAATAAATCTTTTAAAAGATTTTTGTTCTACCACTTTCCTTTCTGATTTTGCCTATACTTAATTATTCATCTATATGTTGTATTATTTTGTTCTCTCCCCCCCCCCCCCCTCCCCACTCTCTCTCTCTCTCTCTATCTTTATCTTGGACATTTTTAACACAACTGAGTAAATGAATAAAAATAACAGAATAAAAACATTTATTTCTAAATAGTCATTCTATCTACTAGATTTTTTCATTGGGGGGGGGGCAGACGTGAAAGATCCCACCGCATAGCCAGGATTTCATTTTAGGGGGGCGGTTTTGAGCACGCGAAGCGTGAGAAATTGGTGATGAGCATCCCCAGGGGATGGGTGCAGGACTTGTTCCCTCTCCCCCTCCCCGAAAGCTCTGACGTTATATAACAAATTTGAGAGAAAGATAACGGCTCGATAACCTTTTTTTAGGCGGAAAGTTATTTCGACGTCCGGACTGCTTTTCAATTATTTGGACGCAATATTGCACTGTAACAAGGATGGGAGCAGGGAGGGGGAGTTTCCCCCTTCCCGCGAGAAGCGCGAAAGCTCTGACGTTTTAGCAAATGAGAGATAAAGATAACGGCTCGTAGCAAAAAAAAAAAATTAGGCGGAAAGATATAGTTCGACGCCCGGACTGCTTTTCAATTATTTGGACGCAACATTTCACTGTATGCAACAGGGGTAGGTGCAGGCAGAGGGGATTTATTTTCTTTTCCCGCTCGAAGCTCGAAAACTTTGACGTTTTAGCAAATTTGAGAGAAAGATAACGGCTTGTAGCGCCTTTTTAGCCCCCCCCCCCCTGTCTACGCCAGTGCTAGTCATGACACTTGCTAGTGGAGAAAATAAGCTAGTCCTTTATGTGGTTGTGCGAATTGCTAAAGTTCATATAGTTCAGTTTAATAGTGTAATTGGGAATAGGGAATACACGCCCAAAATATAGGGAATTGAAGGAATTAAGTTTTCGCTCCCGGGCCTCCCGCCACGTGGAGCTTGCATAATGCCTCGCAAATAAAACAAATTTACATATATTATACTTATTAATGGCAGTCCTCTATCAAACAGAGAATATCATAATTTTTTTTTTTAAATAACACACACGCACACCCTGGTATCAATATGCCTTTAGCACTTCATTTATTTGATGTATGATAAAAGAGCAATGTAGATAAAATGCCTTGCTCAAGGGCATAAGTGCCGTGTCGGGGATCGAACGCCCGATCCTCGCATCTCCAGTCAAGCGCCTTAAACCACTGGACCACGGCACCTCCACTTATCAAATATCATAATAATGCTTCCAGCTCCCTGACTCCCCCATGCGGAACTGCATGTCTTTTTAAAAATATATAAACAGAAGTAATACAAACATGAAAGATGAAATATACCAGTATTATCAAAGTACGACAATCATTCTGGGTTGCCAAGTTCAACTTTTTAAACTGGTCAAGCGGGGTCAAGTGTTCGCTCCCGGGTCTTCCTTAACGTGGAGCTGGCAAACGCCTTGCAAACAAAAATAAACAAATATTGACTAAACTGTACATGTTTCTTTTTCTCTCTCTAAGCTGGTCATAATTATGCCTGGAAGCAGCTCCCCGGCTCCTGCCGCGCTTTATTAAGACCAAAACTATAAAAAAAAAAAAAAAAAAAAACCACACAGACAAGAATCACAGCAAACGTCAAGCGTATGGCAACGAAAACAAATACATAAACCATGATAAAGTAAAGGAACAATCAAAATAAAAACCTACTAAGGCCTATATGTATGCAGGAGCAATTGGCGCAGGAGCAATTGTCGCAGGAGCAATAGTCGCATGAGTAAATGTCGTCGGAGCAATTATCGCAGGAACAATTGCCGTCGGAGCAATTACGCAGGAGCAATTTCCTCGGAGTAATTGTCGCCGAGCAATTGACGTATTTTTAGGAGCATTTGTCGCAGAAGCAATTGTCGCCAGAGCGAATGTCATACATCCTTTTGATGATATAAAAAAGAAATCTAATCTACCCTCTTTAAACAACGCACTCAAAATCCTTTTAAAGATTTAAAGATGTCTCTTTCTCTGCAGACGAAAGAAGATAGAAAGAAAGAAAGAAATTAACCACACCAGAACAACGAACAAAAATCGTTTTTGTGGAAACCTGATATAAAGACATATTTCTGTCTCATAAGACATGGTTGGTAAAAGAAAAACGAAAGTAATACCAGAACAAAGCATCGAAAATTCTTTTGGTGAAAATTTAACTTTAAGATATGTCTATTTCTCATGAGACGTGATTTGAAAAGAAAAAAGACAAGTATTCTAGAAAAAAAAAGGGGAAAGAGAAAAAAAAAATTGGAAAAGTGAATTCACACAATGCAATATCAAACAGCACTAACAAAACAAAACAAAAACCCAAAACAAAAACAAAAACAAAAAACAAACAACAACAACAACAACAACAAAAACTGACACCTGAAATCCATCTTGGAAAACCTGATGTTCTTTCTCATAATACCTAGAAGGTAAAGGAAAGGGACAAGCACGGGTACAAACATCATAAATCCTTTTGATGAACATGTGATATAAAGAAATGTCTGTTTCTCATGAGACTCGATTTGATAAAAAACAAAAACAAAAAACAAAAATCCAAGGAACGCCCCCAAAATCATTTGGGTAAAACCCTATATAAAAATTTCTCTTTCTCATAAGACCATGTAGGAGAAGAAAGAAAAACAACACTACCAGAACAATAAACCAAACTCCTTTGTGAAAACCTAATAAAGACATGTTTCTGTCTCACACAGCTTTGTTGGTAAGAGGAAAAAGGAAGACTATACCAGAATGACACGCACAAGCCAAGCCGCCACGCCACACACACAGCAAACACCAACCCCAATCCCATGAAGGGTAGGGCGCAACATCCGCGCAACACCCCCCCCCCCCCCCTCCCCACCGGCGAAGGGCCGGGTCCAGTCCACCGGACACGCTATAAAAAAAAAGGATTGCAAATCCACGCCTCGAACCCGACACTCCGCCAACAAGAGGGGGGGGCACCCCACAAACGACGGCTCTCAGCAAGCCTTTGTAACACCAGCATGTACTGATATATGGTGATAATTTTTCATTTAACATTACATAAATAAATTCCTGGATTCTCTGGGGGAAAAAAAGTGCATAACGGGAACGATAAAATTACAACGAAAGTTATTGTATCAATTTTAAAATGTGATAAAATTGCGTCTTGGCACAAAAACATCGAAATTAGCTAGAGGGAAATAAAGATTAGGCCTACATGCCGAGGAATTATGGCCGGTTTATTTTTATTTTTTTTTATTCACGGTGGCTGCCGATTTGTTAGAACATACTGGTATCTGAAAATTTTACCTTGTATCTTTAAAAATAAAGACCCCCCCCCCCCCAATATGGCTGAGAATGTGGAAAAGCCCAACGAAGTGGAGCGTTAGAATATTTGGTTGTTTCTGATCTGAGTGTGTTTTGGCATAATAACATTTCTTGCTCGGAATTAAATTCTTTAATATGATTCACTCTTCATGATACAGATTATTTTGTTCTTGTATAACCCTACAATTGGAGAAGAAACATGCATTGAATTGCTACGTTGGTGAAGCAAACTAAATGCTACCTGTTAACAAAGTTATAAGCTTTATCTTGAAATAGATCTGTGTCCCTTTGAAACATGACGGCCCTTTTGATAAAGCAAAGTAACCATACATTCAGAACTATTCTGCATTACTTCTCTTGCCGATAGTTATGTTTTAAAGCCAAAAGCATAAAAAGGCATATTTGGCAACCATATTGAATCTGGAGATCATCTTCATGATTAGCACAATGAATGAATCAAAATAGACATGAATTGTCTTCAATGGGCAATCAAATGGGCCCATGTACCCGTAAACTGGGCTTATTATGTGACCCGCCGCCTCAAAACCTATAATAAGTCGCACGGACCACAACGTAGAAAACAGCCCAAAATAGTAAATTTGCTTGGATCAGTCGATTTTCTGTTTTTGATAGAAATAGGTAGTTTCATTATCATTCTATCATGTCTCAAGTTTGTGATTCATAATTCGACTTAGAAATATGTTTTTGGGGCATTTTAAAATGACTCCTTTTTTCCACCTGTCGAGCTAAAAAATCGAAATCGCCGAAATTTGCTGTTGAAATACTTTCATTCAATGCCAAATTACTAGTTTACCTCTAAAGATATTAAATTGATTTTTAGAGTGAGTAATGAATAGGTC
The DNA here is from genome assembly GCA_025618425.1 of Heliocidaris tuberculata. NCBI lineage: Eukaryota > Metazoa > Echinodermata > Echinoidea > Camarodonta > Echinometridae > Heliocidaris > Heliocidaris tuberculata. The sequence continues at coordinate 12,737,279 of CM046833.1, forward strand.
CTCCTCAAGCAGCATGCCAAAATTCAGCCTAATCTGATAATCCCTTCCTACCGGTTGCTATGGCCATTTGAATACCCAGTTTTACTTGGTCGCACACAGAGAGCGAAGGTTTAGCACTCTTTTGTTCCGAACTTAGATGGCCATTTTCTCTGAATAGGAGTTATTGATTGCTGGTTACATACTGATTCTGAATGTGATATTTAAAGGTATTATCATTGAGTAAACTAGGCAAGTGATATACCATTGGAAAGCTGAGAAGCTCTACTTTTAGAAAATGTATAGAACAAAAACAAAACAAAAATAATAATTTTGGCGACTTATTGTAGGTTTTGAGGCGTCGGGTCACATATGATCTTGATTTGTAGTATCCTATTATTCAACCATTATCGCCCATGACCTGCATGGCATTCTTAACTTGTGTCTTATTATATCAGCAGGGGGTGTTCCATAAAGCTGTTCGTAAAGTTACGCATGACTTTACGAACGACTTGAATATTAGGTGCCAGATAGGATGCCCAAAGTTTTTCATGATGTTTTAACAAAGTGTGACTGTAATTCCAATAACCTCAATTAAATTATGGCCAAAAATATACTTTACATTAAAAATGTTTGTTATAATGAGAATGTTAATCTACATCTGCACAGTTCAACTTTAGTTGATGCAGTTAAAAATGATTGAGCATTTAAGTCATTCGTAAAGTCATGTGTAACTTTACGAACAGCTTTATGAAACACCCCCAGGTGTGATAAAAGTTCGAAACCAACACTCTTTCCGCCTTTTCTCTAGCTTTCTCTGCAACTCATGCACCATCTTCCTTTTATTTCGTACCTGTATACTGAGAGCTACAAGCACACCGAACTTCATGTTTACGCTGCAGCCCTGCTATATCTAATGTTAATCATGCATTCAGTCTGTAAATTAATATCTTACATTTCTATGTGTATACTAAAGTAATAGTATTGGAAGAAAAACGTGTTCATGTCAAATTCATGCGCATGAAATGTATCTTTATGGAAATGATAATATAGAACCAATAAATCAAATTCAAAAAAAAAAAATAAAAATAAAGATTTAAAAGTCTTATTTTGCAAATAGATATACACTCAGCAAAAAAAAAAGAAAAAGAAAAAAAAAGAAAGAAAGTGGACTCTCTCTTTTGCTCAATATTTTTATGTAAACAGTCTGTGAATATAATAAAATACATATCAAATTAAAGAAAAAGTAATACTCTACCAACATAAGATCAAGTTTTGAACTTTTACGTTTTGATAGGCACATTCATTTAAACGTTGGGAAGGTCTGATTAAGAAAATTGCACAAATGGAGCAAGTAGCCATTCAAATGTTATTGAACATGTGCTTCTGTAAGACATTCTTGTTCAACAGTGAAAACAAATAATGATAAACAATGAGGAGGATTGAGTTCTGTACCGGCCGCACAGAAACGTTGTTAGCGCTAACAGTGCACTAACAGTACCGATAGCGATGATTTGGCCGCACAGAAGAGTTATGTTAGTCAAATTCACTAACAGCGCTGTTAGCCTAACATTTCAAGGCCGCACAGTAGTGGTAATGTTTTAACAACTCACTAACAGTGCCAGGGGCACCAATAGTGACAATGTTAGTGAATAATTTCTTGCGTGCGCTATAACTTGTCTCTCCTCTTTTTTTAATACCAAGTACTTATACATAGACCTAGACTAATTAAGAATGTGGCGGGTAGCGGGTGACATCGATTAGGCTAATAACGGCATGAGGAGACCAAGATATGATCCTTTTCAGGAAGAAAATGAATATAACTTTTTCAAGAAGTATAGGTTTTCCAAAGCAGTGTTTGAAGACCTTTTGAACATTGTAGGCCCTGCTTTGGAAAGAAGAACATTACGGTGAGTGACCATGTACCATACCTTAAGAACAGTCAGTGTAACTTAATAGTGTAATAGGCTACATACGCATCAGTCACTGATGATGAGAAGCATTATGAAAATCATCATTGGCAAATAGGCCTACCAGCGTTTCCACTTCTCCTGGAATTCAGGAGTTTCCAGGAGTTTTTGAGGTTTTCAAGGATAGTTTCAGGAATTGAAAAAATTCCAGGATTTTTCCAGGATATTTGGGGATTCCGTGAATAGACTAACAAAAATGTAGGCAAAAGTTAAACAAATAAAGAAAATAAAAAGAAAGAACAGGAAAAAAAAAAACCAAAGGAAAAAAAAAAAGGAGAAATATAAAATCCCAGTACTTTGTTTTAAACATAAGAAGGCTTGAAGGGAGACTAATCAGAATGAGCACCGTAATGAGCACACACTATACATAATTATGTATAGTGTGTGGCAAAAATAGTCAATTATGACTGATTGCCAAACAAAAACAAATAAAGAAGAAGAAGAAGTCTGATTATGACTTTGTCCATTTAGACAAGTGCATGCAGTAAGCAGTGTGTGTGTGTTCTATGGTGCATGCGTGTGTGTGTTTGACACTTCTAAATTAACATTAACAATACCACAATTTTATTCAGAAATGCTGAAGGCTTGGCAAGATATGAGGAAATATAGATACTCTGAAGGGGAAGTTAATCCGGTTATATTTAATAATCATAATATTTGTATAAGAGGTAAAATGATCCGTGATATCGATCTATTTAATAAAGGCATACGCACTGTAAATCACATTTTTTCACAATGGGCATATAAAGCCTGTGGTTTATTTTCAAAATCTTGGGATTAATGCAAATCAGTTGCTCCAGATAATTGATATTGCTCATGCCATACCAATTAGTTGGAAAATTTGCTACTCCTTCGGTCAAATTTATGAAAATTGATTTTTTTTTTAAAACTTTAATATAAACATGAATATTGCTGGGCAGGAACCAACTTTTCAGGTAGTTAAATCTAGAACTATTTATAACTGTTTTATCAACAATTTACGTGAATCGTATAACTTAACAGTAAAGGATGGTCACAGCAATTTCAGCTTTATAAATAAAGAAATATGTACTTTTTTTATCCGAGCAAGGAACACAACTCTCATTAGAAAACAAAGGGAATTTCAATTTATACTTTTACATGGAGCTATATATACAAAAGAACATTTGATGAGGTTTGGGTTTGTGAGGGACAATTATTGCTCATTTTGTTATAAGGAGATTGAGTCTTACTTTCATATATTTCTGAACTGTGCGAAAGTGAAACTGTTATGGCAATTTTGTATTGAATATTTTGGCTTGGCTGAATTAAAAGATATGAATTGGGGGATATATACATGGGATTACCTGGTAATTCAAATAGAAATAAATGTGTAAATTCTTTGGTCATGTTTATTAAATATGCAACTTTCCATTCTCGGGCTCAAGGCCAGGTTCCTTCATCTACGAAAATACAAAAATATATAGCTGATTGTATAGAGGAAGAAAAAAATCTAGCAACGAAGACAGGGAAGTTACATTTACACTTACAGAAATGGGAAGAACTGAAAGTGAATAAGGATGTGATTGTGAGCAGGTATGATGTGTCTAGTGTTGTGCGTGTGTAAATCTTGGTATGTTTGTTGGATGTTAGTGAGTGTGAATGTGAATGCTGAGAAGGGGGGGGGGGGGGATAAGTAGTGAAAGGGGTAACAAGGTATACCGATGCAGGGTTTATAAAAAAATATGCATTATGTTACTTTTCATGAATGATCATTTTCCCCTTCTCTTGGGTAAATTGTTAAATGCACATCTTATTATTTATGATATGAATATAACATGAAGAATTGTATTTCATTTAATTATAACGTAATTATACATTTTTGTTTACCCCTTTATTCATTTAAAGGAGATCTTTATATGAACTAGGAAAATAACAAAAAAAGAAAGGAACATTAACATATTTTGAATGAAAGATCATTTACATTGATTATTATACATTGTGGGACATAGGGAGGGGGTATAGGGCGTACGTTAGTGTTTGTCAATATATTATTTACTTAGTGATTTCATTCCAACATTTTTCCATGCTTGTCTTGTGAATAATTTAACAGTATGGTATGAAAACGAAATGAATATTTGTTTGAAATTATTTACATTTATTTTATGTAATGATCTATGTTGAATGAAATCTCTAATAAAATATTTTGGAAAAAAAAGAAAGTGTGTACACCATAGATGTACACTATGTATGGGCACACCCAGACCAAGGAGTTATCACAGAACGGTTCATTGGAACATGATGCAAGTGCAGTGAGGTGTGAACTAATATACAGTATATAGGGTAATGATCAGTGCACATTCTACAGAGATCATGTAAGGAAGGTTTGGAGGCGATCGTAGCTCATTTAAAAAAATTCAGGATATTTTTTGAAATTCCAGGAATTTTCAGTGTTCATTTCAGGATAATTCATTTTGAAAAGTGGAAACACTGAGGCCTACTCCCATGAGTTGGTCAATGACTATTGGCATGGCTTGCTGAACTGAGAAATGTTTTTCATGACCTCTTATTTTATTATTATTTGAAAATATTCTGTTTATTTTCCCCTCTTTTCTTTATTTCTGTTTTCTATATTATGCAAAAGATGACCAATGTGAGTTCTATTTCTGGTTTTGTAACAAATGATGGCACACACTTTATTCTTGTTCATTATTATAGCACAATTACGTTTGAAGGGAACTGTATACTGCAGTATATTAGTTCTTGTGAATGTAATTGGTAATAAAATATCTAGCAATCTTTTGATATAAACGCTCCTGTGTATTATCTCTCTCTCACACTCATTGCTTCCGCTTCACCCCCACCCCCCCCCCCCATTTTCCCCTTTCTTTATTTTCTCTTTCAAATTATAAATGACATGTTAATGAGGGATGTGGTGGAATTCAGTCGTAGCATAACAATTTTTTTTAATACCCAGGTAATATTTTTATTTTGATATTCTTTTATAAATTTTGAGTTGAAACGTCTACATGTGCAACTTAAAATGTACATGTACATGTTTGCAACCAGTGGCAGGCTTTATGGAACAGTTATTCAATTCAGTTTTTCTGTCCCTGTTGTTCTAGTTGATGCATTGTATATTTGTTCAATTTATTTTAATTACTTCTAATGTTTCTTTGCCAAATAAAGTAATGGTAATGAAATATAGAAAAACCAAATAATATTGTAACCCCAAGGTAAATTTGCAGTGATGTAAAAAGTTGTGTGAGTGGAATGATTAACTGAAAGTGGCTGTGTGGTTGATATGATGCATGAATGTCGACCAGTTTGAATGTAGGGTATGTCTAGTTTGTGTTTTGCAGCTTCCTTTGGGTTAATCTAAGGATCCAGGGGCAGATTCAGTATTTTTAAATGGAGGGGGGGGGGGTATTCTACAAGCTTGTACTTATTCAAAATTTCCAGGGGGAATTGCCCCCCCCCCCACCTGGATTGTTGCCCCTGTAATTCACAAACACACCACACACACAAATATACATGTAGATCTGTATTAAAAAAATTAAAAGGGGTCCAGACCTCATGACTCCCCTCCCCCCTCATCTGATCCGTGGGATGTGTGGCACCTTATATTAAGTGTGCTACCCCACCCCTTGATCCGCTTCAAAGCCTGCATACGGATTTCAAACCCTGGACAGTTGTTCATTTCTCAAAAAGTAAACAGAAAATGATGCTGGCAAGCCTGTATTACTCGTTCAGTTACTCTTTCAAAAAAACCTCTACAAAGCCCGGACTAAAAGAAATAATTATGCAGGCAAATGCATCAAAATTTCCAAAAAAGTAGGCAGCAACACACAAAAAATTCTACAATTATAAAAGAAGTGAAATAATAAGTGTCAAATTTGTGAATTTTGCATAGAAACGTATGTAGGCCGCGCGCGCATCAACATTTGCACAGCCACGCACAGCCCTCCGTGCGCGCTCCTTGACTGCATCGAATCTCCGCGCGTGCAGACATACGTGATACCCTATGCGTGATACATATATTACTACGCACAAATCCTAGATTTTGCCTAACTCTATGGCTCAAATGAACTAACAGCGCTGTATACAGCGCGAGTGTCTAACAGCGCCCTTACAGCGCTTTCAGTGCGGTCATCTTAAGCCCGGCGCACACTGTACGATCCGACTGCGATCCGACTGATTTTTGATCGGATCGTGTAGTGTGCTATAGCTTATGGCAGCGATCCGATCAGTCGCAGGGCAATCGTAGACCAAATCGCAGAGATTCGACATGTTGAATCTTTTGCGATGAGTCGTGCGATTTTAATCTTTTGGCCAATCAGGATGGTGCAAAATGATGACGTCAGCGTCAATTTGCTTGAGATGATCTCCAAAACCAGGAAAAAGCTCATCGCACAAAAAAGCAGCTGAAGTTGTACGCACACAACGCACAACTCGCTCCCACAACTCTGGCGGGCTGAAACCTGTGTACCGTAGACTGTGCTTGCTGAACCACTTAGCAGTGAAGGTCGCGGATTTCTCTAGCTCTTACCGTATAACTGGACGGTCTGGGCGAAACAAAATAGACTAGTTTTAGAAAATGAGCAAGAGAAATAATATTAGTCAGTATTCATAAGCAACAGCCAGCCTGTTTCAGGAAAAGACTTCGAGGAGTGTCAAAGTCAAAAGCGACTCAATTTACCTTCAATCAAGACAAGACCAGTCCCAGCTATCCAGTTCGAGGTAAGCAACAAGAATTTATTTTCAGATCTAACAAAATGTTAGCTCTGCAAAGTAATTGTTAAAACTAAAGTAATAAAAGTGAAGAACTTAATTCTTTTTCTTCTTCTCCTCGATCCTCCTCCTCCTTCTTCTTTTTTTTTTCTTCCTTTTCATCTTCTTTTAAATTTTATTCTGAGTTCTTATTTTTCTCCTCCGCCTCCTCCTTTCGTCTTCTGTTTCTCAGACCCATCCTCCTTTCTTCTTCCAATTCTTCTGCTTCTTCTCCTTCTTCTTCATGGATCTAGGCTAGAGAGTCTACTCTGGAGTCTAACATGTCATTTAGATCTTGATCTAGATCTAACTCGGCTTAGATTTACATTTTATTTTATTTTTCTTTCTTTCTTCTTCCTCTTTTTCTTTTCCTCTTTTGCCTCCTTTTAATTTCCACACATGCTCAGCCCAGGAGGAGTTCCTGGAACTATTCATGGAGATCTAGATCTATGTCAATATTTTTCAGTTAACGTTAGATCCAACAGTTCGACCTAACTTTGATCTAGTCTATTATTTAACTTAGGCTAGATCCAATAATAATATAGATCTAGTAAAAAGGTAGAATAGATGATCTAAATCTGGATCTAGATTCTAACCGTGTTTAGAAGCTTTAGTTGGAGAGTCTAACGCACGTTAGACCATGGTCATGGTTAGACCAAGTAACGTTAAGTCTGGTCTAGACTGAGTAAACCAACTAACTGTTAAATCTGATGATGAATAGATCATACCCCCACTAACAATGGATAATTATGCCTGTTTACGCCCGTATTCATTTCTGAATTGAATTCCTACTTATTTTTAAATATTGATCTATATTCTAACTGTTACATCCAACAACAGAATAAATCAGATTCTAGAGAAATGTTAGAAAAGGGTAAACTTCTACACAAGATCCGTTTTAACAAAAGATTATATCTGTTAGGTCTAGTCTAATTCGACCTAATCTAAATATTTCTAATTGGTAGACCTGTTTATATGTTGTTAGCTTTAACAACTTAAGTTGGATTTATAATTTTGTGTTTGGCCATTTATTATTTTATTTATTTAGATCTAAGGACATATTTATTTCTCTATCAACAAACATTTACATTGGGTATTTTTTAAATTACTTTTAGACCATCTAAAATTTTGCCTGTATTTATTGAGGGGGGGGGGGCGGCTCAATAATTTACAGTTACAGTTTCTATCCAAATATCAAAGTGTTCATTTAGGGAAAAGATATAGACTGAGTCAATCTCTCATAAAACAAACTAAACTAAGTTCAATTTTAGTTCGCCATTAAATACCTCAGCTTTTGCAACCTAAAAATGAGCTTGTGATGATAGACCTCAGACTATAAACCAAAAATGTATTGTGGTTTCAATTTCAGGTACAAGTGCTGCATAAGGATGACTAACTTGGCTTTCAAGATTGGACAAAGGGGGGCTACCTACTCAAAAAAGACCTGATACAACAAGTACCCAGAAGGTGTAGTAGCTGCATAACATTTGAGGCCATCACATGTATCATCTATAATACAGATGAGATTAGATATTAGCTTTAAAAACTGCCCTTTCTTGGGAATACTGGTATACACAACTAACTTGAATAACTTGACTAACTTATTTCACAGTAAAACAGAATATGTTGGGAACGATTGTCATGGCCATGCTAGTGTCAAGAAGACTTCATTCAATATGTTTGATTTTTTAATATTTTTTTTTTTTTTTTTCTTTATTATCATTATTATTATTAATATTATATATTTTTTTTATTTATTTATTCATTTTTTTTAAATTTATTTATTTATCTATTTATTTATTTATTTATTTATTTATTTTTTTTTTTTTTGGGGGGGGGTATTTGGTAAATCAGAGGGGACAAGAACGGTTCTTGCGACTGCCACCCCCCCCCCCCTTTCTGTAACATTGTCCCCGTCTTCCCTGATCATATCTATACCGTTTGCTTCATGATGTCATTGCAAATTCAGATATTGTTTATTCGCCACTATACAATAAGATACGACTATATTTTTTCTTCCAGATTCAATATAAATATACTTTCAAATCATAGACACTTTGTAATAATTTATACATGTGTGTATAGCAGGACCATTTCATTATTTTCTCTCCAGATTGATGAGGCATTGGCACTGACAGGGAGGACCCTGAAGAATCTCCCGGACATTGGCAGTCACAGACGATGAATGTAAAGAATTAAGAAAAAGGCAGAGATATATCAATATGAGGGGGGTATTGAAAATAAAAGTATGATGAAGATAATAGTCCATTCTGTGCTACTCATCCTTACGACAGAACAGGGTTGGTGGATTTAAATCGCTTTGATTTAAATCATGATTTAAATCGCGATTTAAATCACCTCGATTTTTTTTTTTAAATCACTGATTTAAATCATCCCTATAGACTTGTGTATTATATACAATGATTATGTTTTAAAAATGATTTTTCAAATGAAAATAATGGCAAATTTACACATTTAGGCATTGAAAGGCACAACAATGCTGATAAATGCTTTCATAATTCCATTTTTACCCCTACAAACCCAACAAAATCCTACTGTTCAGACAAATCTTAAATGGAAAAGAGAATTAACCCGGATTTTTTTGCCAATGTTTATCACTAATTCACTTCACTACCAAAAACTTTAGGCTTTGAGAATAATGTTTGTGATGTGATTTTATTTTGTTATCAAACAAGATTTAACTTTATATGTGAAATCTTACAAGGAAAACTTACAATGTTTAACCTTTAAGGTGAAAAGACTACTTACAAATTAACTTTAATGATTCATCTACATGTAATACAGGTCCATGGCCAAAACATATTCTCATTTTCGTTCATTCACATCATTTATCACTCACTGATTTAAAACTCTTTCACAGACAATGTTGTACTATGTCAAAATAGAGGTAAGAAAAGAAATCATATTTATGGTTGGGTAACAGGGTTGATAGTATTACTAAAATTTGTTCATGTATGCTGGATGTGGGGGAGGGGCATTGTTATAATCCATTGGCATCTTTGTTTTCATGTTTTCATGTTTTTGGCAGTTTGTCCATGCAGGTGTCCAAGCGTATCCTTGCATGCATTATGTGCGTTTGTATACGTCCATATGTTATTTCTTATTACTGCTAGAACTTCAGAGCTGCTGATTGGTTTTTAATGAAACTTGGGTCAAATATGTACCAATAAACTGATTAGACTTTGAAGTTAAGGTGTAAGGTGTAAGGGCCTTGTACATGTCTGTTTTTACCTTGTTACTGCATTGTCGTTATTGCTGATCACACAAGAGACATTCAAATTTAGATGCAAGGTTTTAGCCCGTTACAAAGAACTTAAAATGTTATGGGAGTGTGGAGGCATAAATATTGGCTGCGATGCACTTAAATTGCTCAGTTGAAATTTGTAACAATACTAATTAACATTTTTGCAAGGAACTCTGAAACTCTCCAAAACTTTAACTCTGAAATCTAACCGGTTTATCCTTGAATCACAGTACATATGCCTACTTGACAACTCTGAAGTCTATTCAGATCATTGCTGCCTAAGAGTACCTACTTGATCAAGTTTAATTAAAATCCAATCAAGTGGTCCTGAAGTTAATGTGATAACAAGAATATAACAAACCGACATACAGATAGATAGACAGATGCACTCAAGGATGGAACTCTGAATGCACAGCCCAAAAATGTCCCCCGCTCCTTTAGAGTGGAGGCACAAAGGCAATTTTGAATTTGAAATAGACAATTTTTGCTTCTTTTCGAGAGAATTTTTAAAAAGTTGATTACATAAAAATCATGTGATTCAAATGTAAAACACAGATTTCATTTTCTTAAAGCACCGATTTTAATCAACCTTGATAACTAATATGTACGAGGAAATAATGATGGAATAAAAATTCTCTATAGGCAATTTCATATTTGAAATATATGTACACATTTGGTGCCTCTGGAGGAAATTTTTTCAAAAATTGTTATTGGTTATGTAATATTTTTTAACTGGGCTAAATTACAAAGTAAACTGTTAAGAACAGGGGTAAATTTATGATAAGATTAAGATTGATGCTATTATTACGTTAAGATTTCTTTCTAATTGAACATAATTTCTGATGAAATTTTAAGAAAATCAAAAAAATCAAAAAAATCCGATTTAAATTTTTAAAAATCCGATTTTTTTTATTCAAAAAAAAAAAAATCAAAAAAATCGCCAACCCTGCGACAGAAATCAGACAGTAAAAAAGGCAAATATCTAAATTCTTATATTTTGCAGCTGCCCTTAGTGGGTCATCATCATAGGCATGAGTTTGAGGATTTTTTTTTCTAGAATTGGCGAGACTGAACAGTACAATTACATATGCTTTGCTATTTTCATTATCCAGTAAGTTGAAAAGAATACCCAAAATTGAATTTAATGCAGTTAAACATAATATTGCAAGTTGGACCAAATTTAGATTCAATTAAAAATTTCCATTTGAATTTATTGCTTACTCTATAGGTAATATATTGCTTCTTATTTCTGAAAACTTAACATTCTGCAAAGTTTGTATGTATGGAATTACACAAGATTATCTGTAAAGGGAAGAGGGCAGTTTTTAGTCATTAGATTCCCATCAATTACAGATTATCTATAATTTTGAAACGTGAAAGGCCACACTAGTCTCAAAGTGATAAAGGAGCTCCGTGACCAGCCCCCCCCCCCCCCCCTTACCACCTTTCCTGACTTTAGAGATAAAATCATTATATTTGCACTGCATGCATTTGAGTCTAATTGCAAGTATATAGGAAAACTATCCCATTTGTTTCTGTCATCATAATTAAGGAAATTAATCATTTTTCAAAATTCAATGACTGAGAAGCAAGTATTTTGTTTACTGGAGGACATATAACATCATGTTATCCTTAATTAATATTAGAAAACAGCACGGAAGGCAAAAGTGGAAATTATGATCGCCAGAAACAAATGAGAAGAGTTGTCCGACACTATCAAATAATGTCACCGCTGTCACATTACAATTTCACCAATTTGATATTCTCAAAGAATTTGTTATCTTAACATTCACAAATTTCTTATAGTTTGTCCCATCATGTTCATGAATCTAATGTGATCTATGAATCTATGAATTCTCAAAGAAATTGTTATCTCAACATTCACAAATTTCTTGATATATTATCAGCTTGTTTCATTCATTAAATAATTTAACAAAATAAAGAAGCTTGGTAATGAAACTTTGTTTATTGTTGACTTTCAAGGCGTCGTATGAATGTTTGAAGAACCATGCCAGAAATTGTGCAATCTACATGATTGTACATTACATGATAGATATAGAAAAAGGGCATGCTTCTAACATGTCTAAGATTTCTCATGAATATTGCTACATGCATTTTTAAAGTAGAATTTCATTGATTTTGAATATTGATTTAATTTTTATTATTGCATAGGTGAAGCTTAGATTGAACAAGGTTCATCAAAATTCAACGCTTGAAACATTTGAAGTAATGATTATTATCAATTATAAAATGATATAACACAGCCCCGCTATAGCACCTATAGAGCTCTTTGAACGCTGATGAGATATGTGACGTCATACCGGGGAGCAATCCTTCCTAAGCAGACGATGCCCCATAACATCTTACACATTTTCAGTGCCTGTTTTGTCATCTCATCTTCACTTATTTCTCTTACTTCGCTAGCGTCAGTATAAATGTTTATTTGTTGCCTCACTCTAAATTTCCTGCATGGTATTATTTTGATGAAAAATGCAGCGTTAAAAAAAATAAAGGAATCAATCGCTTGTAAACAAAATAAGATGCCATTGTATTTTCAGCTGCATGCACCGCGGCATGTCGGCGTTTCAAGAGGGAACAAATACCATCCATGCTATAATTCAGCGGGCTTTACAATTCGAAAGTGTGATTTCTTTGATTGATCATTGACCCTTATCATGACTTTTTACAAACAAAAGATTTTAGTTACTAGAAACGGTTTCACTTCCCCTTTAGAATGATGTGAAATACGGTCATGGTGAAACACACCAAACTCTTTATAATTTAAAAATAATTGCATTGCAGTTACGTTCACTTGATATAGGACGTCGTCTGCTTAGGCAGGATTGGTACCTGATGTGACGTCATGAAAACATGGGTATATTTCTGGCGAATCGAATATATCTGAAAATGAATGTTTCCATACGATCGATTTGGAGTTAATTATTGAATCTGAATAGAAGTAAATTTCAGTTATAGAGAAGTTGAAAAAAAGGGATTGAGAGGAAGAAAGAAGAAAATATGGGTATACAAAAGAAAGCAAGAGAGAGAGGGAGATGGATCAACATTGAAAGATGATTTCGAAAAAAAGAGGTTTGAGTGAGAAAGGGGTAGGGGGCTGAATCATGTGTGTGTGTGTGTGTGTGTGTGTGTATTTATTCATTGAACTTCATTGACATATCCATCAATATTTTGCTCGAATATAACATTAATAGTAAGAACAATAATAATAATAATAATAATAATAATAATAGGAGTAACTTAGTCATGACAAAAACAGAACAATATATAGTGAGTATAGCATTCAAAACAAACAAACAAACAAACAAACAAACAAAAATACTCATAATTGATCAACTAGACATGCTCTTTCATGAAATATAAATTATCAGATTATGTACAAGTAGTGTAAGGTGATGAGTAAAAAGAGCCATTAAAAGAATTATATACATATACTTATACTATATATAGATATGTCTAATAATAAACAATTGAAAGGTTACCACGTTGATCAATAGTATATCGCAAAAAATTGGCAAATTCTTTTATGAGATCGTCTTCTTTTAGTGACATTATAAATATGAATCTCTCCAAACTGTTTATGTTTTCAAAGTTATCATTGAGTGCTTTAAGATTATCAAAAAACATTTCTCTTCTTATTCTTAATTTATCACATTGCATGACATAATGGAATTCGTCTCCTACTGTTTGCATACTACATTCTTCACAAAAACGTATATTCGCTGGTATTTTGTGAGGGCGATGATATCTTCCTTTTTCAATTGGTAGGTTATGTGAGCTTATGCAGATTGTTTTGTCTTATGTTTCTATCAGTAAGAATTTTTAGATATTTTTCTTCGTTGATGGAAGTTTTGAATAATCGATATGTCCGCAATTTGTTACCCTCTCCATTGTTTTTATCATGGAAAAGATCAAGTTTTATTTGGTTATCAAATATATCTTGTAGCTTACCCTCACAGTGGGAGACGAAGTCGTTTTGCGTCATTTGTACATCATCTGGTTCACACATTTCTATATCATTACAGATGTCTACGGTATCTAAAATCTTTTTTATGTTTCTTAACCAGCAATGCTCCTTGATTTCATAGAGTTGTTTGTTTTCAATATAACTATCATACAATATAGTATCTTGATCAATATTACGCATTCTTATCCAGTACTTAAGAGTGTTAATTAAAACCTCAATAATAAGAGGATATCTTCCAAGTTCAGCAATAACGCCGATATTACTACTTTTGCGATTCATACCAAGCATATGTTTACACCATTGAAGATGGATTTTTTCGAAATTCGGTTTGAAATATAGTTTTGTTTTGTTTGCTTGTTCTGAGAAGAGCTTGCTGCAGACCATTGTACTACCCCATATTTCCGATCCGTATAATAAAATAGGTTTGATCATACTATCAAAGCAGCGTGTAGAAATTTTAATGTTAGGAGTATATTTGCCAAACGATTTGTATAATTTAAAAAGGGCTTTTCTTCCTTTATCGGCTAAATGTTTTGTAGCTTGCTTAAACAAGCCATTACTGCATATTACAATCCCGAGATATTTGAATTCTTTTACATTCTCAAGAATATGCCCATTCATCCAAAAGTTTTCTTGTATTAAATTCCTTGAATTATTATTACACACCATAATTTTGGTTTTAGAATTATTAGTTTCCAGCTTCCATTTCTTGCAGTACTCATTCAATTGGTCCAAACAATTTTCCATTCCTTTTTTGGCAGTTGAAAAAAGAACAATATCGTCTGCATACATAATGCAATTAAGGATTCTTTCATTCAACTCTACGGGACTGCTTTTCTCTCGATCAAAAATATCGGGGATATCATTCAGGAATATATTAAAGAGAGTAGGACTGATTACACAACCTTGTTTAACTCCAATATTTGTACGGAAAGTTGGAGTCAACCCCTCATTTAATTTTACACATAGATTGCATTTTGAATACAATCATGTATAAACATTTTTTTAAAATCTGGAACTCCCTTTCCCCTTTTCATTCTTTCCACCCTCTCTCTTTGTCCCAAGCTGTCTCTCACTCTATTAATCTTATTCTTATTCCAGGCTTTCCTAGCTATCTCATCCCCTCTCTCTCTTTCATTTTATCTTAATCTCTTATTCTTTACTCTCCCTCTCCCTTCCCCTTGATCGAAGTCCACCCCCCCCCCCCCCCCCCAGCAGACATGTCGGCATCCTCTTTCTCATAATAACCCTCTGATCTTCGAGTTCTCATTCATATACCCCGGTCTTTCAGGGCTGGGTCTTGTGACTATTATTTTAAAAACAGAATAATCTATTTGGTGTAAACGATACATGTAGGGGAGATCCAGGTGAGTTGCGCCACAAGGAGAGTTGATCCACCCCCTAGAACTACCACTTGCATTCAAGAAAGAAAGTTCAAACGCCCCCTGTTGGTAGTGTGTCACATATCTTTCTTTTCATTTAAGGCAAAAAGTTGCATAACAGCTCTACAAACATGAGGTGAAGGAAGAACTCTAAATTGCTCCAAAAAATGGATTTTAGAGTTAGAGGTTCGACACTTTCTATCATTTACATAATATAGGAACAGTTACTTTTGTCGCATTGTGGGCAACATGTAGCCTATGCATAGTAAATTTATTTTGAAATGCAATCACCTTGAATATCATAACCCACATTGTATTATAACATAGGAGCTAAATTTCAAATGAGAAGAAGTTGTCCAACCCACAATGCAGGTCTGGGGAAATATGGCCCATTATGAAAAAAGTGGCTTAACTCTCCTGGATCTCCCCTACCTTTTTCCCGACTGTAAAACAGCCCAATTTGTTTTGTAAAACAATGTTATTTTCAGAAAAAATACTTGTCCTCTTAATTGATATAATATACAAGACATGATGAAAATAGTTACTCCAATGCAAAATACGCACGCGCTGCAAAATCATCGGATATCGGTTTTAGTGGAATCGTATAGTCTGCGATGTCCTGCGACTGCGATCAGATTGGGCTCACAGTCGCAGAGCCATCGGATCGCAGTCGGATCGTGCAGTGTGCGCCGGGCTTTACCCGTGTTGTTAGTGGCTGATTTGTTTGTGACTTGTTAGCGCTAACAAACCTACTACTAACAGCGTTTCTGTGCGGCCGGTACTGGATGTCAACTTTAGTCTAAGGACTGCATGGTTTTGACAAGTAAATACAAGTGTTTCTGGTGATTTTTTTTTTCATTGTTTCAATTTGACTCTACAAGATGGAAATGCTCATCAACATTTGAACGGCCAGATGTCCCATTTTTGCAGTTTTATTTCAGAGACTCATTTATTGTTAAATAGCTATAATGCTCTCTGGTATGGTATGATTCCATATCATCTAAAACAGGATGAATTTCAAGTTTATATTGATATTATGAAAGATAAGTTTATATCAAATATTCATTTGAAAATCTTGAAGTGGACACTATAAATAGCATCCACTTCTTTTTTTGCTGAGTTTATTTTAGGGCCCTTTTGTCATAGCTGAATTATATTTTGTTGATTTCATAGAAGTAATATCATGTAGTTTAGTGACTTTATAATATTTGAGTATATGGGATGGCCCTTTATTTGGAAAACAGGCACCTACCGCCTGCCTTTTGTGCTGTAGGTTTCGTTTGCTGTCCGTCTCCTGGAATGTCCCTGCCATTATCAAAATGTATATTTTCATGAGTTTCCTACAACTCATTTTAACAAAAAAAAAAAAAAAAAAAAACCTATGATGGTGAAGAGCCTTTGATTTCTCATTTACAATACTATTTATCTTACCTGCTTCACCAAGAAGTACCGCAGCAAACACCATGGTGATCAGTAAAACGGCACAAAGATGCTTCATTTTGAAGGTGACAAACAAAGCCCAGCAAAAGAAAACAACGTGTTTCGAACGGCAGGCGGTAGATAAATGAGTACATATAAGATAACAACATAGGAGTCGAATTGAATGGGATTTGCTCTTGATTTGGTTAAAAAGGCAAGAAGCCCATATGCAAAGACGATAAGAAGGACACACACAGTGGCTGTGATTGGTGATTTTATTGGGGACCTGACTATCCTTACTTAACATGCTTAACACGCATGAGCGGAATTATGCAGGAAATTCTTTTCAACAGGGAGTGGGGAAATAGCGATAGGCCTCCCTCAAACCTCATGAATAGAATTGCTTAAAGGCCACCGCACACCTTATGATCGGTCTGCGATCCGATTTGTGAAATTAATTGCTATGGCATGAAATATTGGCATTTTAACAAATGAAATCTACCCTATTCAGGTTCTGAAAAGTAATATGAATACTAAACATAGGGATTGGGTGAGCTGTCAACTTTCTACAGGGAATAAGGGCAAGATTAGTTTCAAATCGTAGGCAGTCGTACGATTTTTGTGACGTCACTACGACTCAGAGCCGATTTGGCCATTCCACCGACTAGAAAACTCGGCAAAGGCCGTAGAATCGATTTTTACTATCTGTATGACTATTCAGACCCTCAATGAAAAATATTTTTCGTTTTTAAATGATTTTTCAAATGATATTACATTTTCTTCTGAAATCGGATCGCAGACCGATCGTAAGGTGTGCGGTGGCCTTAACCCATCTCTGCCACTGTTAACACGTCACAATGAATTTATTCAACCTTCAGCCAGCCTTTATAGTATGGCGGCATAGCTCCAAAATTTGGCTGAATTGTGCACTTTTGTCTAAAAGCGCCAAAACTGGTACAGTTGTTGAATGATACAACCTGAGCAATATTAGATATGGAAGCACTTCCAAAAATTAATTTATGGGGAAATTTTGAAGGAATTTGTAATTGCAAAACCTACTCAAGTAGATAACTTTAAGCACCTACATAATTAGACACTACCTTAAAGCTCCGAATATCATTGTGTTTAATAGCGCATGCAAAGGTGGTAACCTTACACTATAGAGCGTGTCTATTTTGGTTGACTTCTACATAGGGTATGTGAATTACTAGGTCTGGTACAGAAAGACAGAAAGGCTGTGATAGGTGTTCAGAATGATTCGTTTGATGTTTATAAGATCAAGTCATTTTAAGACCTGAAGAGGTTGAATAGGGACTACAATATTCTTTTCCAAACCTTCCACATAAAATAAAACAAGCTATTGTTTGTGGTTCCTGAGATAAAATAGGTACCTATAGTCATGATAGTATTATGAGGCAAGAGAAGAAAGGGAAGAAGAGGGGAAACATGAAGAATATGAATTATGAAACAAAAAACGGATTATTTTAACAGACAGAGAAAAGAAAAAAGCCGTCATGATTTTATAAATGATAATATTGGAAAAATGAGTACAGGAATAAGAAAGTGGTATCTGAAGGAGAATACGAAGCTGAATAGATTGATTAATGACAAAAGCTCCTTTCAACTACCCTGGCCAAGGACAGAATATAAAAGAAATTCTTTTTACTCCCTGGTAATGCTCAGACGTGTATATCCCTTTATTATGCTTTATCATGCTTTTAAGACGTGAAGAGGTTGTATAAGAACTATGATATTCTATTTCAAACCTTTCACATAAACTGGCAATTGTTTGCGGTTCCTGAGTTAAAATAGAGGCCTATAAGAGAAGAATGGGAAGAAGAGGGGAACATGAAGAATATGAATTATGAACAGACAGGAAAAATAAGAACCGTCATGACTTCATAAATGATAATATTGGAAAAACAAGTAGGAGAATGAGAAAGGGGCCTCTGAAGAAGAATACGAAGCTGAATAGACTGATAAATGAGAATAACTCCTTTCAAGAAGTTATTCTTATGCCCCCTCCAACTACCCTGCCCAAGGACAGAATACAAAGGATTCTTTTTTTTTTTTTTTGCATAAGGAGCCTGTTTGTTTAATGCACTCCCTGGTAATGCTCAGACGTGAATATCCCTTAATATGCTAAGTTTTAAATCTTCACTCAGTGGAATCATATCATTACTATTCAAATTCAAATGTACATTCGTACCATTAATTCACTCTCCATTTTTGTAGTTTACCATGTTACCTAATTTTGTATCTTCATGTAGAATGATTTTTTAAACTGCAGGGTGCCTTTGGAAAGCAGTTTTGCATAACTGAACAGGCCAACCCTGCAGTATGAAATAAAGAATAAAAATTAGTTTTCAATAAAGCAAATAAATATATTTCTTTAAGAAGACAAAATAAGTAAATAAATATAAACTATAAATTATGGAAATCATCATGTTGCAAACGATGGTAATATTGGGTGTTTACTCTAAATATGAATGTTGTAAATCTTGGAAGTGGCAATTAATCACTGTAATATGGCCTGATTATGCAAATTTATGCAATATTAATTACTTATGTATACAACAATTCACAAACACAGGTGTGCTCTTAATGTAAAGATATATTTAAGGATTATTTGGACTGTATAATCTGAATGTGAATATTTCAGGCCGTAAATGTGTAAATATTTTATGACATTGATTCTTAATTATATGTGAAATATTGATGCCTAATCATACAAATTATTCATCTGTATGCAAAATCCATTATTTTGGCTTTTTTAAACTGAAAAAATGTTTATATTAAACTGCATAAATACTGATATTTTAACTGAACTTTAGGTGCTTAATCTAAATATGAATGTTGCGAAGCTTGGAAGTGGCAATTTACCAAAGTAATGTGGCCTAATTATGCAAATTTATGCAAGCTATATTGTTTATACCATAATTCACAAAGATCAGTGTGCTCTCAATCAAAAGATGGTATTTAAGGATAATTTGGAATGCAGAATCTGAATGCGAATATACCAAGCCATAAATGTGTAATTATTTTATGACAATGACTCTCAATTATGTGAAATATTGACGCTTGATTATGCAAATTTGCACCAATATGCAAAATAATATAAAAATATGAAAATTCCTATATCAGATCATATGAATGGCTATAGTTTAAGATAACTATTGGTGCTGACTGTAAACATGATTGTTGTCAAGCTTTGAAACTAGCAGTTTGTCACATATAATGAGGCTTAATCATGCAATGATTAATGCAAACCCCATTTTTTAATACTGTTGTGTATCGAACAGTTCAGTATCATATCAATGAAAAGTTAGTCAGTTCTATTTCGGACTGCATCAACTGAATTTCAATATTTGTAAGCAATAAATGTGTATACCTGTTATGATATTGGTGCCTAATTATGTAAATTAGGCATTAATATGCTTAATCAGTGTATCTGACTGAACTGCAAACACTACTATCAAATCGCCTGAAAGGCATTATGCTAAGAGTAACTTTTTGGTGAAAAATGCAATGTGTAAAGGCCTATGATTGTTGCCAAGTAGGAAATTTCCAAACGATGACACAATAGTTAAATTCCCGTTTACGCGAATTCATGCAAAATCCACTCTGTAATGGATAAAACCAGTCTATAGCTGTTGAAAAATTAGTAGGTCTTTACAGAAGTATATTGTATTTGCAATTGCATAACCCATATATGAAAGATAGAGCGAAAGTTCTGAAAGACAAGGCAAGGTCAATATGAGGAAAGCATAGAGTAGAAAAGTCTGACCTTGTGAAGGTCAAAAACAGAGGAGAGGAAGTGAGTATGAGTAACCTTGTGAGTTGTGAAAGTCAGAAGTACATAGCAAAAGGAGTGAAGAGAGGATGCAAAGCAATTCAAATGGGGCTAACTAATTTAGCAATGACGTTGGCAAGACATTCTGTTCATAGACCAGTGCAATAATTATGATTCGTTTCTAAACTAACTAAAGAATTTGCAACAATAAAAACACATTATAACTTCAAATATCATCAGCAAAAATGAGTGACAATAGGAAGAAATTAAAATTGCATTAAACTGGCAAAACCTGAACCTGAATGTCTTCCTTTTTTCTTATGTATTCCTCCTTTGTTTTTCTTCTCTCTGCCTTCCATTATTCTTTATGTATTCCTTTGTTTGTATTTTTTCTGGCTTCCTTTTTTCCTTATGTATTTCTTTTTTTTTCTTCTATCTTCTTTTTTCGTTATGTATTTCTTTTATTTTCTTCGCTTTTCTTTTTTCATCATGTATTACTTTGTTTATATTCTCCATGTCTTCTTTTTATTTATTTAATTATTTATTTGTTTTTCTTCTCCCTGTCTTCCTTTTCCTTATGTATTTCTTTGTTTTTCCTCTCTCTGTCTTCCTTTTCAGTAGGCACAACCCTTACGTCAAATACGGGCGAACGACTAATAAGAGACTAGGAAAATCGCTGGACCGTTCGACCTTGTGGTGCGGGGCTTACGTAACAATCAGCAAATATAACGCTAAACCGTTATAACGGTTTCGCGTCATTTCACTACACTGTTGTTCCTAACAACTTATATAAGAGGTAATAATGCAAAATCCCACAGAAGGTTATTTTTGAGAAAAGGTTATTCAAAATTTTAAGTCATGGAAGCATTCTAACTATCAAAGTATTTTGCACGGGGACAAAAGGAATATTCAGTACTCCAAAGAAACTTTTATGGAGGGACAATCAGATTTACCTAAAAGCTGGCACTCTTATTGAACACAATTATAATGTTGACCTTTTCATGCAGTAACTCATTTTTATTTCAGTGAATTGGGGATTAAAGACACCCAACAGAAAATATTGATTAAACAAACATATAGTCGACAAAAAACTGTGAAATGTACTACTTTTACATTGTTGCATACTTCGATTAAAAAAAACAACAACAACAAACAACAACAACAACAACAACAACAACAACAACAACAACAACAACAACAAAACATAGAAGAGGGTACACTCTATTAAAGAAGTATATCTTCACGCTTGATTGGGCTGGAAAATGCCATGTAAATTCCGAAGAACAGTTTGCACGGAATCAAGACGACAGAACGGTTTAGAAAAAGAAAAAAAAAAAAAAAAAAAAAAAAAAAAAAAAGAAAAGAAAAAAAAAGAAAAAAAAGAAAGAAAGAAAGAAAAAACCTTACAAATGACAAGAGACCAGCCATTTTCAAAGAATGGTATCTAAACCCCTTCCATTCAAACGTTTTTGCTGGCCATTATTAGCGCAAAATCAATCTTTACTATGGTTTTTGATGTGAAGCAAAGCGATCGAGCGGTAGAAAATTTGACACATTTTTTTTTTTACTGCGTTATATATTGCACAATTTCATATACCTCGTACGTGTGCTTAACATCACAGTTAATTTCTTCAGCAATTGGGGGAGGGTTGGGTACACAACAGCTGGCGGTAAATACTGATATTATGGGGGGAAAGTTTATTGCAGATGAATGTGCTTTGCCGGAGGCCATTTTATCATATTTTCCTACATTATTCTTTTATTACAACCCCACCGCGTAGCCAGGATTTCACTTTAGGGGGGGGGGGCTGTTGTGAGCACGCGAAGCTGTGCGAAATTGGTGATGAGCACGCAAAGCGTGCTCCCCAGGGGGGTGGGTGCAGGGAGGGGGGAGTTTCCCGCCTCCCACGCGAAGCGCGAAAGCTCTGACATTTTATAGCAAATGTGAGAGTAAGATAACGGCTCGTAGCACTTTTTTTAGGCGGAAAGTTAGTTCGAGGTCCAGACTGCTGCTTTTCAATTATTTGAACGCAATACTGCTCTGTATGTAATAGGGGTAGGTGCAGGGAGGGACAGTTTTTCCCCTCCCGCGCGAAGCGTGAAAGCTCTGACGTTTTATAGCAAATTTGAGAGAAAGATAACGGCTCGTAGCACTTTTTTTAGGCGGAAAGTTAGTTCGAGGTCCAGACTGCTGCTTTTCAATTATTTGAACGCAATACTGCTCTGTATGTAATAGGGGTAGGTGCAGGGAGGGACAGTTTTTCCCCTCCCGCGCGAAGCGTGAAAGCTCTGACGTTTTATAGCAAATTTGAGAGAAAGATAACGTCTCGTAGCACATTTTATTAGAATAGTAAATTAGTAAAAAGTTAATTAGAATAGTATTATTAGAATAGTAAATAATGTTGGATTTCGTGCACATACAAATGAGCTTTTCTATAATTGTAATATTCTTAAGATATCTGACTTGCACTTATACAATCTTTGTATATTTATGTACGAACTTTCGAAAGGTCATTTACCAGATGTTTTCGTCCCTATATTTCAGCGCAACAATGCTGTACATTCCTATCCAACTATATAGACAAACAAACCATTTCCACCTCCCCCGAACTCGCACCGTATTTGCAAACAAAACAATCACCTTTACTGGACTCAAATTCTGGAACAGCCTAAATAACGAACTAGCTGATAGCCCCTCCAACAATTCTTTTAAACGGAAGCTAAGGTGTTACCTTTTAAGTAAGTACATGTTTGTATGAATATTCATATCATGCTGGATCGTACAGGTGGTCACATAGACTTTGCTCGTGTAACACTGTCCTGCCTTTACAATCTTCTTCTTCTTCTTCTTCTTCTTCTTCTTCTTCTTCTTCTTCTTCTTCTTCTTCTTCTTCTTCCTCTTCTTCTTCTTCTTCCTCTTCTTCTTCTTCTTCTTCTTCTTCTTCTTCTTCTTTTTCTTCTTCTTCCTCTTCTTCTTCTTCTTCTTCTTCTTCTTCTTCTCCTTCTTCTTCTTCCTCTTCTTCTTCTTCTTCTTCTTCTTCTTCTTCTTCTTCTGCCTTCTTCTTCTTCCTCTTCTTCTTCTTCTTCTTCTTCTTCTTTTTTCTTCTTCTTCTGCCTTCTTCTTCTTCTTCTTCTTCTTCCTCTTCTTCTTCTTCTTCTTCTTCTTCTTCTTCTTCTTCTTCTTCTCCTTCTTCTGCCTTCTTCTTCTTCTTCTTTTCTTCCTTTTCTTTTCTTTTCTTTCTTCTTCTTCTCTTTCGTTTTTTTTTTCGTTTCTTTACTCCACTTTCTGAGCTTTGCTCTCCTTGTACGTTTAGTAAATCTGATACTTCTAATCCGTCTCGCTTTTTTATTGCATCCCAATCGGTATTACTTACTCTACACGGGAGCCCAATCATTTACAAGCTATGCTTTTTATTTAGGCTCCCTACATTTTACATTTTTTTCCTTCTTTTTGCCAGTCATTCATCATGTTCGTATATCTCTCAAACTTTCTACTTATTTACTGCACATTGTACTTGATTTGAGTTCTACCCTTTTTTTTAAATGAACAAATATGCTTGTAATATCATTTTGTAAACATCGTTTTGATGTAAAAGTGGAATAAATAAACTTCAAACTTCAAACTTCAAACTTTTTTAAGCGGAAATTTAGTTCGACGCCCGGACTGCTTTTCAGTTATTTGGAAGCAGTACTGCACTGTATATAACAGGGGTGGGTGCAGGGAGTTTTTCAATTATTTGGAAGCAATACTGCACTCTATGTAACAGGGGTGGCTGCAGGGAGGGGGAGTTTCTCCCTTCCCGCGCGAAGCGCGAAAACTTTGACGTTTCTAGCAAATTGTTGAGAGCAAGATAACGGCTCTTAGCGCTTTTTAGGCTTTTTTTCTCTCACTCCCCCCCCCCCCTCTTTTTCACTTTGTTTTTTTTTTTTGGTGGCGTTTTTTTTTTTTTTGGGGGGGGGGACCGCCCCCATCGCCCCCCTTGCTACGCGCCTGTTACAACCGACCATCAAAGCACATATCAACCGGCCCTGAAGACAAAATACCATGCGACCCATGGGGGAAAACTCCTCAAACCCCCATGGCCAGTCTGCCCCTGGTGTCAGGACCTGTCCTAGTACTCGAAGCTGAGAATAAGAATTTGATGTTTGTTTTTTTTTTGGTATTTGATGGGATTTTTTTTTTCCTATTTGGCGACAAATTTGTCTCTCCAAGATATTGATTTTGTGCCTTCTCCGAGTGTTTCAAGTTCACGAATAAATATATTGGGCCTCCTATTGGTATCCAGGTATCCGTCTTAATACTGGGGTGGCTAAATAGTGGAACCAGCAAATCGTCGAAAATATATATATATATATATATTTTGCGCTCCGTATGAGTTCCTGGATTCCGCGCTAGGCATACCAAGGTGACCGCCTTAGCATCTTGTGAACGGCGCCCTTACCCAGAATCTCAGGGCCCCCGCCAAATATTCCACCTGAGTATCTTGAGACCCTGGCGAAAAGAGAGTACAAAAGAGCCACGAAATTGGTAGTCCCCATATCTGGTCTCCATTAATGTCTATCTTAGGACGAAAAACTAATAACTGGGCATTGGCATAGCTATGGGATGGGCACAAATGATAAGAAACAAAAATTAATTGAAAGAGAAGAGAGAGAGGGGGGATCCTTTCTTTTCTTCAGAATCTAAAGGCCTCGAAATTGGGAATATGATTTCACATATCCATTAAAACAAAATTTGCTACAATATATCGATTTTAATCTAAGTTTACAAGAGATTGTACCAAATTCAGCCATATTGACAGAAATTAATGGGCACAACAGGTTTCAGGGGCTAGGTTGCGTTTGCTTAATATCCAATATTCCTTAGATCTGCGGTACGCAGCTCCTATACCGAGCCAGACTTTTAAAAAAAAAGTAGAAAAAAAAATAATAATAACTTGCACTTACCGCTGAGGGCTCACTTCCCGTTCACAGTGAAGGGCAAACCCGGAAGCCCGTCCTCCAGAAATGCCACAAAAGCCACCGCAGTTGGATTCTTTCCACGTATCGGACATCGGAGGGGACTAGGTCTCATTTTAGACCAAGAAGTCTGCTCAACGCGCACCGAGCCGGATTGTCCACAAGATACGACAAAAAACAAAAACAAAAACAAAAACAAAAACAAAAACAAAAACAAAAACAAAGACAAAAACAAAAACAAAAACAAAACAAAACAAAACAACGAAACAAAACAAAACAAAAAAAACAAAAAAAAAAAAACAAAAAAAAAAACAAACAAAACAAAACAACCAACAAACAAACAAAGAAAAAAAAACAAATGTGAAATGACCGTCTTTGATGACCGGACCGGATTGTCCCCCCCCCCAAAAAAAAAAAAAAAAAAAAAAATTAATAATAATAAAAAATAAATAAATAAAAAATAAAAATAAAGGGGGAGGACCGTCTTTGATGACCTGACCTGCGAAATCCTGGACAAAAGTAAAATTGAAAACAAACAATAATAAAAAGAAGTGCAGAAACCCGCACGTAGATGGCGTCAATATTTGGAACCGAATCGTACGCCAGAAATCCGAAACAACAACACAACAACAATTTGTAGAGCACGAATCTTGCCAGCTCCAGCAGAAGTTGCCTAATTGGACTGTTGGGAATGTAAATTGGGACCAATTCAGACATTTAAATGACAAACAACGGACGTCTATAGAACATGATGATAATGCCATACAGTATGAAATTTCTATTGAAGGAATTACACTTACCATGAATACCCAGGGTGGAGGCAAAACCCTATTCCCTGGTATAATACAGAATGTTCGTTTAGAATTAAAGAAAGAAAAGGCAGGGCAAGGAGTAAAATGAAGAGATGCTTTTTTTCTACCCCCCCCCCCCACACACACACTTACTAGAAGATTTCAGGAAGAAAAGAGCAGTGGCTCAAAAGACGATACGACATGCGAAAAGACAGTACTGGGAACAGTATTGGAAAAAGATTAGCCGGTTTACTCCAGTCTCGGACATTTGAAAATGATTAAGAGAAACAATAATGGTGGTGTTGATGCCCCCAGGGAAAGCATTGTTTTTAAGAAAAGAGGATGGTAGTTCTATCACTAATCAAAAGGTTGCGGAGGAATTCCCTTATCACATACAGAAGGTACATGACAGCATTTTGAACCTTAAAAGGTTCATGTCACTACCCAAGAAAAAGATTACTATCACTAACTTAAAGGTTGCGGAGGAATTCGCTTGTCACATAAACAATGATAAAGGAATACATGACAGCATTAAGACTTATGTCAGTACCCCACAAAGATGACTATCACTAATCAAAAGGTTGAGGAGGAATTCGCCTATCACATAAAGGAAGTACATGACAGCATTAAGACTCATGTCAGTACCCCAGAAAAAGGTGACATTGAAAATAAATGTGACGAAATCATCGGAACATTTTCTAAGAAAAATTATGAACCTAGTCCGATCTGGAGTAGTGTTCTAGACGAGCCATTTACGATGTATGAATTAAATCATTTATTAAAAACTCGTAAGAATTTATGTTGTCAGACTTACCAATAGATACCTCTGTTAATATTTCTTTTTATGCAGATGATTGCGTGATTTGAAAAAAGTGGGGAAATTATTGATTTCCTGAAAAGAAAACTGTACACTGTAACAAATTTTGCCGTGTTTTCACGGGAAATTTCCTAGCAGTCAGGATGCCGAGAATGCCCCTTTTTGCACAGTTTTTTTAAAACCGGAAATCAGCATGCATCCTTCGAGAAATTGTGAATATTTAAATGAATCGGAGACGAATTACCTCTATTAGCTCGTTTGCTCTAGATTCACCATACCGCGTGCCTTCTTACTTTAGGAATTGAATGTATCAGATATTCTAGAGGCTGAAAGAAGTGGAAACCCTTACTGTGGAATCACAAACTGCCTTCATTAGATACAATATGATACAACACGATGATTTGAAAAAGATTTCATAAATAGACAAGAATGTTCGCGAGTTAAGCAATGGATTTAAAAATGCACTCCTTCCATTCAAATTTTTAAAGCGTTTTTACAAGATAAGATTTTGAAACAATATATAAAGTCCTGTTCTTGCAGTGTCATAGATCAGGAACAAATGATAGTGATGGAAAATATATACTCAACAAAAATGTAAAGTCATGGGACATAACAAAGTTGATAACAAAAATGAAAGCCGCGGAACAATTCTGACTATGAAGTGGGGTAGCTCGAGCCCCGTTAGCTCCCCTCCTATTCCGGGGGCCCTGTGATTATCAAAAACAAAAATAGGAAATAACATAACAAAGCGAATGGTAAAGTGAAAAATAAAATTAGACAAAATAAATAAGAGAGACCATAATGTGAAAGACTACTTTGAATATGGTGTGCACATTTGAAACGATGTAGTATATGAAAAATTAAAGGTAGTCCAGTAATTCGTTTTTACACCATATCATTAGATGTCTCCATCATTTTGCTACACCAGATTGCATTTGAAAACATTTGAATGCTTAAATACAGGGGCGTCGCTAGAACATTTTGAAGGGGGGGGGGGGGGTGTGACACCAAAATTTGCTGACAAATTTTTAGGGTGTGACTGTGACACCCAAATTTGCAGACAAAAATGTTGAACCCTAATCTCCCCCGCCACAAAATCACATATGTGGAGATCTTGATCATATACAGCCCCCTCCTTGCGAAAATGGGCCTGTGTGATCATACGGCCCATTTTCGCAAGGAGGGGGCTGACGCCTTTTGCCCGAATATCAACTTTTCAATTTCTAATTTTTTGAAACTAGTCTTTTAGTAGTGAAAATGTACGGAAATTACATAAATTACCATGGTTACATAATCATCTGGGAACCTCACTGCTCAATATGTGGATATTCTGGCTCCTCGCTGCCCGAGTATGAAGTGGTGTTTTCCCGAATATTGGAACTGTGAAAATCCTCGGGGAGGAGGGCTGCAGCCCATTGCCAAGAAAAACGCTATTTGCCAGAATATAAACTTTTCACTTTGTAATATCTTTAAAAAATTCAAACATTTCATAGAGAAAATGTACAGAAGTTACATTACAGAAGTTACATAATTTTCTGGGAACCTCTCTTCCCAAATAATATTCTGGCACCTCACTTCGCAGCCCGAATCCGAAGTGGTGGTTTCCCAAATATCGGAACTGTGAAAATCCTGGGGGGGGGGGGGGGGGGGGGGGAGGGGGTGAGCCTATTGCCGAAGAGGGGCGCATTTTGGCCGAATATTAACTTTCCAGTGCTTTTGCGAGCGAACAAAATGGCAATTTTTTCCCCCTTTATTTCTTTCATTCCATTGTCATGATTTTCCTTTCCTTCTTTTCTTTCTGGTTTTACTTTCCTTTCCTTTCCCTTTTTTCTTTTGTTTTATCTTCTCCTTTCTCCTTTCTCTTTTCTTCTTTTCCCTTTCCTCTTCCCTCTCCCTTCCCTTTTTTCTCTATACTTATATGGACAAAATCACAATTATTATGTTGGCGAATACAGTGCTATTGGGGAAAATACAACATGGACTTCAGGGCCTCGTTTCATAAAACCTGTTACCAATAACAATTACTGCTACAGCTCTATGACAAATTTGCTCTAAGCCACTCAAATTCAGTGATTTCAGTAGCTTATAACAAATTTTTAACTTGTTATTGATAACAAGTTATATGATACAGGGTCCAGGTTTCGAATTGTTTGGAAGACGGATGTTTCTTAAATGACTGTCTACTTTGAGAAACAGTGTTTATAAGTTATAAGGCATAAATGACAGGTATAAAACCTAGACCAAGTTTAGGGGATTCGACTTTTCATGTGCTCTCGAGCAAAATTCCGTGAGATGTAAACAACAAAATCAATCATCTATCAGTAACCACGGTGACCAGCCTTAAAGACAGTGGTATAATTGAACCGCAAAACATCTCTTTGAGGTTGACATGTTTTGACATTAATGGTAAAGGGTTTTTCAATATTTAAGGGATTTTAATTCTCAGGAAAACATTACACCACCCTCACACACACACACACACACACACACACACATACATATACATCTGGTATAACTCATCTTTCATGGGTACCTTAAGCAATCAATTAGTTTTTACATTTGTGGGCGAAATGTTTTACATTTGAGGTTATTTTTACACTTGTTGACATGTCATGACATAAGAAGTTGTTTTGACTTCATTGGTGCAATGATTTAACAAATTATTGTGCTTATTATTACGTTTGTGGTAGATTTTAACCCATTGTCTACGAGAACCGTGTGGCCCCTGTATCAAGCCTATGGGAAATAGAGAATTAAGTAGTCAACAGGTTAACATTTATAGGCTATACACGGGGCCATCATAACAATACACTATAAAGACATTATTACATAATGGAGAAAAAAGGGGGCAAAAGTAATAAGCTATGACTATTTTCTATAATGGAATATGATTACTGAACAAAACAAAACAAAACAAAAAATCAATTTGGAGTAAATAAAGGGAGCAAGCAAGCTTTATTTAAATAATTCCAGAGTTTGCTTCCAGTAAAAACTGAGAATGTTACTGAACACACCCCAAAAACATAAATCAAAGAAAACAGACACTGTTTCGAGTATATTTCAAACAAATCGTTTGTTTTTATTTCATTTGTGAAAAAAAGAATTCATATAAATACTATCTGCTACATAGATATGTGCATTTATATCACACACTTATACGTGTATGTTTAACATGTTGATAGCCTTATATTATATTCACATTATGCACTATCGACTTGAAGATACATTAATCCTATACACCAGCCAAAGGATATGAATTAATTTCTTTTTTCATAAATACTATTTACACTTCACTCCAATTGTGCCACTGATAAGAAATGGTGATAATTAGCACCATCGTAGTAATGATATAACGACTGTAAGCATTGATAATAATTTAATATTATCCACAAAGGTATTAAAAATCGATATAATAAACAAGTATCACTGAAAATACTATTACTGTAGATTAAATAAACCTAATTTACATATATACTTCTGTGATTGAAATCATTTGACTCGTCTTCATAATTTGCTTGTGATATCTTTGAATTCCTCGAATGAAGGGTTTTGATTTCTTGCCGGCTAGGCTGTCATTCATAACACGTGGGATTGATTTTCGTTCCATTTTTTTAGAAGTTTTAATCTGACACCTCTGCCGCTTTCTGCAACAATGAACATTGAGAGGTGCAGATATCCACCATTGATGGCGCAGGGTGAAACCTTTGTTTCTTAATGTGTTAATGCACAATAATAAATAATCGTAAAAAGATGAATGGTTAATGAAATTTGATGAGGTACTACGTTATCAGCCTGTCAGTGAGTGAATCGGACATTTGGATGAACAGAATGAATCTTGAACAGAATGAATCTTGCGCATACATGCATACATTATCTTTCAAGGAAGACTGTGAGACACTCCTTGGTATAACTCTTGCCCTCCCGGCTACAATCTTCCCTTCAAGTACAATGTTGTTTCTCTTTTCTTTCCATCATCAGATTGCTGTCCTAAACATGTTAAAATATCTTTCTCCCTTCCTTCTTCTCTCTACGTCTCATTTGCTGACTCATCCCTCACGTTATTCTCATCATTTACATATCCAGACTGTTAAGGAGATTTTCTTCAGCTCTCCTGCGCATTTAAGCAAAAAATACGAATGTCTCCAAGGTCACAATATCCGTCGCTACTCTTTAAATAGCTCAATACTTCATGATTGTTGTATCAGTTACAGTTAAGTTAGAGTCTGGCGGATCTAAGTTCGCAGTATCCTCAGAAATAGGACCATCCAATCGCTTTCATTCTCGAGAGCACACTTTTAATCGGCAAGTTCACGTAGGCTACTTCCGAGTCGCGGAGACCTCGCCGGCTAAGCGTTGAAATCGTCCGTGAGAGGGACCTGTGCGATCTGGGCTCCAAATCGGAATAAGTCATAGACAGCTCCTGAAGTTCATCATCCCTAGCAGGATTGTAATCATCACATGAAGTCAAAAAGGAGCCGTCATCTTGCTCCTGTTTAATGGATAGGGATAAAGAGAAGGGGGAAGAGAAAGGGAAAGCGAGAACAAACGAGAGGCAAGAGAGAGAAAGAAAAAGAGAATAAGAGAACGAAAAAGAGTTAGATACTACAAAAGTATATTTTTCAAGCTAAACTAAAAAAATCTTGGTACTTTTGCGAAAAGAAATGATTCATCCATTTTAACAGCCCTATATCCCGTTGTAGACCAAAACTGTATAATTGTGTAAGTATAATGATATAAACAAGAAAACACCATTTAAGAAGCCACCCCTCCCCCCCCCCCCGTTCTAATAGGAATAAGTATGCTCATGGGATTGTTTTCATGATTTGGGGCCAAATTGTAACGGAATTCCTGTACAGTTCAACAAACAATAAATCGCCTGTAAAAAAAAAAAAAAAAAAATCGGACCCTACCAGATGGGAGTCTGTACCACGGCCCCGATCAATTCAATGAGAAATTCGGTACTTCCAGTTACTGTTGTGAGGTTCTAGAATTTTTAGGACAAATCCTTAACAGACGAGCAGTTTTACAGACTACATATATACGAAATGCGCTAATGGACTTGCTGCTAGGCCTAAGTTATTTAGAGTTGACAATCACTTCTAAAAATGTGATCCTGACGTTTGATTCGTCTAAAAAAGCCTCGAATGGGGTCGGAAATGTAAAACTAATGAGAACGAAATTAGGACATGGTGCTTGAAACAGTTTTGTGCAAATTTTAGTCCAATGTATATATGCTTTATTGAAAATTATTTTGTCTTCTTTATTTTATACTACAGGGTTGGCCTGTTCAGTTATGCAAAAGTGCTTTCCAAAAGCGCCCTGGAGTTTAAAAAATCATTCTACAAGAAAGTGCGAAATTAGGTAACATGGTAAATTACAAAAATGGAGAGTGAATTAATGGTATTATAAGCTGTACATATTTGAACAGTAATGATAAGATTCCACTGAGTGAAGATTTAAAGCTTAGCATAATAAAGGGATATTCACGTCTGAGCATTACCAGGGAGTGCATTAAACAAACAGGCTCCTTATGCAAAGAAAGAGAAAAAAAATCCTTTGTATTCTGTCCTTGGGCGGGGTAGTTGGAGGGGGCATAAATAATAACTTCTTGAAAGGAGTTATTCTCATTTATCAGTCTATTCAGATTCGTATTCTTCTTCAGAGGCCCCTTTCTCATTCTCGTACTCGTTTTTCCAATATTATCATTTATGAAGTCATGACGGTTCTTCTTTTCCCTGTCTGTTCATAATTCATATTCTTCATGTTCCCCTCTTCTTTCCATTCTTCTCTTGTAGGCCCCTATTTTAACTCAGGAACCGCAAACAATTGCCTGTTTTATGTGAAAGGCTTGAAATAGAATATCATAGTTCTTATACAACCTCTTCACGTCTTAAAATGTCTTGCTCTTATAAACATCAACGATTTACACGAATCATTCTGAACACCTATCATAGCCTTTCTGTCTTTCTGTACCTATAACCTAGTACTGCACATACCCTATGTACAATTCGATCAAAATAGACACGCTCTAGTAAGTATTATTGTGTAAGGTTACCACCTTTGCTCTATGGTAGTGTCAAAATATGTAAGTGTTTAAGTTATCTACTTGAGTAGGTTTTGCAATTACCTTTCTGCCCCCGCCCCCCTCCCCTCCCCCCCCCCCCAAAAAAAAAAACTAACAACAGCAACAAACAAAACAAAATAAAACAAAAAACAACAAACAAATAAAAAAAAAAAGAAAAAAAATGAAATTAAATGAATAAATATAAAGAAGAACATAAGAAAAAAAAAAAAATAGACAGTGGAATATACTGTTATTTCTTTTAAAATGTGGTTTGTGATACCGTCAAATCCTGCGCTTTTTTTTATTTTTAAGTTATTTACTATATCTTGCCTGGGGGAATGGGACCAAAATTCAACTTGACAAGATACTCATCATTCAAAAACGGGCCGTAAGAAATATTAATAACGCTGGATTTCTCTCTCATACTAGCCAATTGTTTTTTAAGAATAAACTCTTACGAATCTCAGACATTTATGTGTACAACTTAGGGATATTCATGTATCAGTTATATATAAATGAATTACCAGCAATCGTTTCTGCACTTTTCGTAAAAAACAACGCTATCCACCCATACCCCACACGCCAAAGTAACTCTTTCCATTTGCCACGAACTCGTACAATATTTGCAAAGAAAACCGTTACATTTTCAGGTCCAAAGTATTGGAATGAACTCCCAAGTGAAATTACTGAAGCCACCTCATTGTTTATATTTAAACGGAAACTAAAACTTCTTCTTCTAAATGGTTATGCCATACAGGCAGAAGCCGACATGTAGTGCTGTCAAAACAATCTTTTCAATAGGCCATTTTTATTTTCGTATACCACACCTATGCAGTTTATTATTCTCCGAGTGGCAGGGGACGGGCCAATTCACTCGTCTGCAGCGAGCTGTTGCGCCTCAGTAGCCATTGTTCTGACTTCTGGGGTGCAATATAGCTCGTTGCGGGCGGGTGTGGTGGCCCGTCGCTGGGTGCTGGGAGATGTTTTTTTTATCTTTCTTCTTCTTCTTCTACTGCATATTGATAAAATGTTCTATTCATTTATGCCGAAATGCTGACATCATAATCCTGTCACGTTGGTTTATACGTGATTACTGTATTATATGTCTTTTCTTATGTAGTGCGTTGCGTTAAGCCGTCGGTAAAAATTGAGAATAAAAAATCATGTCAGCACTTCGGAATATATGCTTCAGAAATTGCCACGGCGTACAGGAAATGTTTATTTACCCTAATAAAGTGAATTATTATATCATTGCTGTAATGAAAGTGACAAAGCCATCCAATACTATTTCTTCGATTTTGATTACTGTAACACAATAATTTAATTTATATTCATTTATATACTCATATTGCTGTATCATGCATTGCTCGTTCTTACTATTTTCAAAGACTATTTCAAATATTATTACTCTTTGGAGCCTATAACTCACAAGCGTAGCTTCCTCCTTAGGCTCCTCAATATTTCATTATTATTATTATAGCCCAGTCTGCTCAATTAATATTGCATGCAAACGCATAGATATGAGGTACTCATCTTCTTTTATTTTCTCTGACAATATATCTCTTGTTTGTTCGTATCATTTATCTCGTTTGTACCAATAATTGTTTGTACCCATTTACATGTATACTGTAAAAAAACACATTATAAATGTGAAATATGAAACAATAAACTGAAACTGAAACTGAAAACTGAAAAGTGGAATATACTCTTCGCAAAAAAGAAATTGGACACAATGTCTTGTTCAAATTTTTCATATAAACCGTCAATAAAACATAATAAGTTATATATCAAATTGAAGAAATACTTTACCAACATCAATTAAGATCAACTTTTGAACTTTCACGCATGTATGGGCACATTCATTTATACTTTAGATGATTAAGAAAATTAGAGCAAGTTAGCCATTTACATGTTAATGAACGTGTGCTTCTCTAAAATATTCTTGTTCAACAATAAACAATTTTTTAAAAAGGAATGGGAAACAACGAGGAGGACTAAGCTCTGGATGTCAACTGCAGAGTCAGGACTGCATGGTTTTGACAAGCACAGTCAAGATGGGTGATTGTTCTTTCTTTCTTTTTTCCATTGATTTAATTTGACAATAGGAGATGGAAATGTTTATCAATATTTGGATGGCCAGATGCACCATCTTAGGAATTTTCTTTCAAAGACTCATTTATTGTTAAATAGCTACGCTCACTCTTGCGCGAAATGTATGATTCAAATTGTATATCGTATTAGGGAGGATTAATTCATGTTCATTTTGATATATTATGAAAGATAAGTTTATACTAAACATTTATTTGAAAGTCTTAACTGTAA
Source organism: Heliocidaris tuberculata (assembly GCA_025618425.1). Classification (NCBI taxonomy): domain Eukaryota; kingdom Metazoa; phylum Echinodermata; class Echinoidea; order Camarodonta; family Echinometridae; genus Heliocidaris; species Heliocidaris tuberculata. The sequence goes on from CM046833.1 coordinate 12,772,750, forward strand.
AGAGTGTGCACTTTATTTTTGTACTTAGTGTATAATTGTGTTTCTACATCGCTGATACTTACGTATTCAATCCATGAGAGAGGCGGAGGAGGTAACGATGAAAATCTTGCTGGTAGAGCTGGTGGCTCACAGTAGATGTGTTCATCGTGGTAACATTTGCAAGCTGTGAATTGATTTTTAAAAATATATATTATGACGAAAAGATATGTGTGTCTAAATGATATAATCTGACTGGAAAATGTACCCCCCCCCCCCCATTGACGATATTTTGCTGAATATTCTTTCGCACTCCCTTTACATCAATTATCATAAACTGCGATATTTATTATACAATAATATTATTTGAAAATGTTTTTTAAAAAAAACTTCAAAACCAACTTTTTATTAAAGGATCAGTGGTCAAATATTCACTCATATTTTCAATGTTTAAAATAAATGGATATCCTCATTTCAGAATATCTTGTTATCTTTTCGTACATAATCAAATAATTCCACTGGTTCAGAAACAAGGTGTTAGCCTGATTCGAAGTAGATCGCTGATAAATATTATGAAAAGGGATCCCCCCCCTTCTTCCTGGAAAGACATCCTAGATTAGCTTATCACTACAAGTAGATCGCGTAGGTGTGTTTAGATGAATGTATTATGATGTCATCTTATGATTATAAAAACACCCTCTCTCCATATTTGATAGTTCAGTGTGTGATAATGACTGACCTTGATGTCAGTCTCTTTACAGAGCTATCATTTTGAAAGAAAATTTATTAGAAGACCGACCTTGCTACTTGCATAGTTTCGAGTATTAAAGCAGGGGACTTTCTATCAATTAATTAATAGCAGGTCCAAAGTCTGATGCAATGAATGTCTGGTGTATTTTTGTCATGAGGGAAAATCCCATGTAATTTTCATAACATGTTGACATCATAATGATTCCTACTCGGTGACAAAGTTTGTAAACGATACGAATAGCGTACTTTCTGATTTACTGAGGTAGTTCTAATTATAGAGTTAATCAATTCAATCAAATATGATTTTACTAAAGGGGATGTTTATGTATACATTGTAAAAGCCCAAATTACTTTGATTTATTATGATTTCAAACATACATACGTAATAATTACCAGATGCAAGGAAACATATCATTTTAGGGTAAAAAAAAAAAAAAAAGGGATTAATCTCCCGTGACAACTGGGTTTTACATTCAAACTACCTTTAAAAAAAATAACAAAATATCATATTTTTTTTCATTAAAAATGCATCTTACTATGCTTAAACCAAAACAAAATTTTATTGATCTATATCTAAAGACTGATAACGCAATTCTTTTTATGAAATCTTTGAATTATTCACATATTTTTTTATGTGAGATATTTCATGGAAATATGTTTCACGGAGTAACAATTGACCATTTGATCATACAGTACATAATCATTTCAAGAATGGGAAACTAAATTAATTTCACATCGTAACTAAAGACTGAAAATGCACAATATAGTATGTAATATCCTTTGCCTCAATTAGGAATGAAAGCTTTGAATTGTTCAGATAATTCGTTACGTGAGAAATGTCAAAATATGAAATAAGTGTACAAATATTCGATAGAAATATAATCCTTTTAACCTATTTATCATGTCTACATTCTTTAGTACCGAGAGAATGATACCACAAGCCATTGCTTTATGAGATATATTTGTGTTTAATGACTAAAAACAAATGTTCACCTATGTCTGGCCTATCTCTATATCTTTTACATCCCCAATTAATTACTTCTTGTGAATTTTTTAGTACCAGATAGTATGTTTTCCTTGAAAACCTTACCTTATGGTACAGGTAAATGTTTATTTTTTCCTGTTACAAATAATGCAGCTTACTATGCTCACGTCATTAAAACTATAAGAACCTATATCTATTTTTAAAACCATATTATTCATATGAAACAATTGACCATTTGATCATATATTACATAATCATGCAAATGATATGAAACTAATCTAGTTTCAAATTAACCTAACGACTTAAAGTGCACGATAAAGTATGAAACAAGCTTTTTCTCAATATGGAATGAAAGCGTTGAATTGTTCTGATATTAAGTCACGTGAGAAAATATATATATATATATATATATATATCCGGAAACACTTCTGGCCAATGTAACAATATTTATCAATTGCACACAAAGTATATGTCAGAATATGAAATTGATTTGAAAACATTCGATAAAAAATAACCTACATACTTTAGTACCATGAGAATGATACCTAAAGCTTTAGTTTATGAGACATATTTTGTGGTCAGTGACTATAGAAACAAATTTTTACTTCACTTCTCCGGCATATCCCCCTATCTTTTAAATCCGAAATTAATGACTACTTGTAAAACGTAATACCGGACATTATGGTTTCCTTGAAAACCCCACCTTGTGATACAGGTAAACGTTGTATGATAAATGTGTTCGAAGTTTCATGTTCTATCAAAGGGCAATAAAACATTTGTGATAAGATTATTTACGCGAAAGTAGACAAAGAACAGAAACAAGAAGATGATTTTTGATAGAAATCGGACAAAGAATAAGAAACTTATGAATATTTGGAAAATGAGTTTACTACATCTATACCAATCTAAAATTGGCTATTTGGTTAGTGGATTAAGATATTAAAAATACGGCCAATTTGAAATTCCCATATGTGAAGTGATTACAATTCTAAAAAAATCATAACTTTCAAATTATTTCTCCAACCTCGTTTCAATTTTGCTGCTTTTCTGTATTTTCTGTTTTCTTTCAGAGCAACTCTGCCATTGAGTTTGGATTTCCCTTTTAAAACTTCATGCTTCAACAAGCCCCAAATGCATCTGATTTTATAAGGTTGCATGTTGTACTGAATGTTTGGGAAAAGTCAAACAGAACTTACAGTTCTTTTTCAGTTCTCTGGTAGTAGAATATCAGAGTTGCACCAATGTAGCTATGCCACACGAAACATGACATGCATGGAAAGGACTGACTTACAAACATTTTTTCCCAGAATAAATCTATAACGTGGACAAACATTTTTTCCAGAAAAAAATTATAACCTGGACCAACTTTTTGAGGTGACGTGATCGTGTATTCCAAGATAGACATTATTATATGTTTTCAGTACTTTACAAGAGAATGGTACTAAAAGGAAAAGCTTTAGTTTATAAGATATATTTTTGGTCAATGACTAGAGATTAATTTTCACTTCTCCGGCCTATCCCCATATCTTTCACATCCCTAATTAATGACTGCTTTTGAAACATAATATTATTATATTTTCCTTGAAAATCTCACCTTGTGATACAGGTAAACGTGGTATCATAAATGTCTTCGAAGTTTCATGTTCTATTAAAAGATTTATGCTTCAACAAGCCCCACGCCCAGCTGATGTAGAAGGTTACATGTTTGCGTATTCAATGTTTTGCAAAATTCAAATAGAATGTTCCTCTTCTTTCAGTTCTCATGCGGAATAATATCAGAGTCGCAATAACGTAGTAATGCCACATGATACATGACATGCGTGGAAAGGACTGACCTTACAAACATTTTTTTTTTCCCAGAATAAATTTATTACGTGGGTCAGCTATTTGAGGCCACATGATTGTGTATTCTAAGATAATCATATAATTATGTTCTCAGTGCTTTCCAAGGGAATGATACTAAAAGGAAAAGCTTTAGTTTATGAGATATATTTTTGGTCAATGACTAGACATGCTAGAAACTAATTTTAACCTCTCCGGCCTATCCCCATATCTTTCACATCCCTAATTAATGACTATTTTTGAAACATAATGCCGGACATTCTGTTTTTCTTGAAAACCCCACCCATCTTGTGGTGTGATAAATGTGGTATGATAAATGTGTCTGAAGTTTCATGTTCTATCAAAACCTTTATGCTTCAATAACTCTCAGCTGACTGTATAATGTGTAGTTTTGCTAGCTGAATGTTTGGTAAAAAGTCAAATAGAATTTTCCTCCTCTTTCAGTTCTCATGCGGAATAATATCAGAGTGGCACTAATGTAGCAATGCCACGTGATACATGATATGCATGGAAAGGAATAACCTTACAAACATTTTGTCCAGAATGAATTTATAACATGGACCAGCTTTTTGAGGCGACAGGAGGGGCATATCGACGTAGTAAACCAATAGGGGAAACGGGTGAAAATATAGAGCTGCAGGTGGATACAGAAAGAGCGAGAGGGTGAAGTCTAGAGATGGTGTTGTGCAGATAAAACAGACAGACAGACAGCGTATATATATATACATATATATATATATATATATATATATATACTTTTTTTTGGGGGGGGGGGGTCGTTGTTATTATTTGTTCATATCTTAATAAATTATCTATTAACAGTGCTAAAGTAAGCATGTTCCTCGTCCCCATATTATTCATTTATGCAGAGTAATTGTACCTGAACATTTTCAGAAATGGGGTCTATAATACAAAAGCTATGCCTTTTAATAGACCCCTCCACCTACGTTTTTTTTTTCTAGATTACTAGATTCACTTTCATAATGTGAATTGAAACCAAGTTTATCGATTTTCTTTTTCAATTTTATTAGTTATTTTGATGGATATCCATTTTTTCTTTTAAATTTACATCGTAAAAGAGTCCGAGTACGGAATGTATTTTTTGTATGGTATTTGTCATAGAGCTTTGTGAGTAACTTTGTCCCTGTTCGTAAAAAAAGGGGAGATGTGTGGAAAATAAACGGGTTGGGGGGGGGGGGGGGGGGGATATAAAAGGAGACAAAGAGTTGGGGAATATTACCATTTCTTCTCCTCCAGACTAACACAGCAGCAATGACGATGATGCCTGTACCAATAACGACATAGAGGGAGATGGACATTACCGTCGCTATGGTAAAGTTATGTCCAATGCTTTTGCTAGGGTTTGTATCGGACCTGTTGTTGTCTTCTAGAAGAGAGAAAGAGAGAGAGAGAGAGGGAGACAGACAGAGAAATAAACAATGACAAGAATTGAGATACATAAAATGAAACAAAGAGTGAAATAAGACAGAGAGAAGGGGAGAACAGGACAAATAGTGGGACAGATAGGAACAAAACAGGATATAGGCAGAGGGCGAGAGAGAAATAAATAGAGTGAGAGAAAGATAGGTGTAGAGAGAGAGAGAGAGAGAACGAATTGTGGATGGGGGGGGGGGGTGAATATATTATATGCTAGTTCCGATCAGGCTCTCTTTCTTTATATATTGCATAATAGGCCTCCAGAAATATAGGAAGTATCATGTGATCAAGATATTCTGATATTAGTAAAATGCAATTTCTACTGAAAACCAATGTCTGAAAACCAACCCTATATCTTTGACAAAAAAAAAAAAAAAAAAAAAAAAAAAAAAAAAAAACAGAACATTTATATAGTCACCGGAGCATAATTTCGGGTCACCAGAAAATAAATGCACAGTGTATTTAATGTTGTTAATATCTGTTACAATTTGATGGATAATATTAAAAGTATCAACCATTTAGGAATTATTTACAAAACTATATGCAAGGACAAAAAGAAATTTGAGCCCAAGCGATCTCCTTACCTCCAATGCTGAATGGGATGAGAGTTGTGCATTGATTTTCGGTGCAGCAATAAATACCGATGTTGCGATTTGGTAGAATATTTGGTAGAAAGATGATATTTTCAGCTTGGCAACACGTCTTGTTTTTATTTGAATGATCAAGACTTCCATGGTGGAAACACACTGGACTTGACGTTCCATTGTTTATGGGAATAAGAGGTTCTAATAGTATGCTGCTCTCATTTTTATCTGATAATAGGAAAAGAAAAGAAAAAAAAAAGAAAGGTAAATTCAAAATAAGACGTTTTTTTCAATGACTCTTCAAAAATTCCTCATAAAGAATCTACAAATTATACTGATTATGTAAAAAAAAAAAAAAAACATTCATGCGTAATGATGAAAAGAATTTCCCCCCAAAACTTTAGAGAGTTCCCGTCTTGTTCAACCAGCTGTCTTTCTCTAATTAATCTATGCAAGTACAACCAAACTCGAAGCCCCTTGGTATGACAATAATGGCGATCAAGAAAAAAAAAATTCTTCGCTGTGCTAACCAAGGACACTCCTTAGTCATCATTTTTTTAAAATATATATATTTGTTTAGAAATTGTGAAGAGTGATGACGAAATTCTGAAAGTCTCATCGATTAAGTTCTTCTTCTTCTTCTTCTTCTTCTTCTTCTTCTCCTCCTCCTCCTCCTCCTTCTTCTCCTTCTTCTTCTTCTCCTTCTTTTCTTTTTCTTCTTCTTCTTCTTCTTCTTCTTCTTCTTCTTCGTCTTCTTCTCTTCTCCTTTTTCTTCTTCTTCTTTTTCTTCTTCTTCTTTTTCTTCTTCTCAGCCTTCTTCTTCTTAGTCCCCTCCTTCTCCTTTTATTCTTCTTTCTTTTTAATATTATTATCATCATTATCAATACCATTAATGTTATTAATAATTTTATTTAATAATGATATTGATCGTGATAAAAATATGAATTATAACAATAATAATCATGGCAATACTACTACTAATACTAGAAATAACAGTAATTATAATAATAATAATAATGTTAATATTTATTATAATAGTAAAGCGCATCAAGCGCATCAAAACTAAACTAGCTCTCTATCAGTTTCACAACTGATATAAATAAATGAATGTAAAAAATATAATATCCAATGAAACAATTCGAAAAATTACCATCATTATCATTTTTACTGTTATCATGATCATCGTCATTGATATAATGAGTACAGTTATTCTTATTACGTCTATTATCATAATCATTATCATCATCATAAACTTTATAGCATTAATATTATCAATGCTGCCATTGTTCTTATTAACTGATTAAGAAATTAAGGAAAAAATTGTTGTTCATCTCTACTTGTTCACGTATTACTTCCGGAAGATGGGAAAAAGTGATCAGTATAAGCCCCTCAGTAGATTACATGAAATGAAAACTTACTTTCGAACCACTCATATTCTCAAGAACTTATCCTAAGGCCTACTTCGAAAGTAGTACATCATAATGGATATCCCCTCTAGAAAATCTAGTATCGATGCCACAATACATGTATACATGATGTTGTTCTACAGCCTGACCGTAAATGTCATGGTGCCGAAAAGTGCAAAATGTGGCCTTGACCACATGCGTTCACTTTGCCAACACTTAAAGCTAGTTAAGAGGGTTAACCGTTGAGTGGGATAATTATGTCACCGGTAGTCGTTTCTGATTGGTCAGTCATTTCATGGGGCTTCAAAAAGTTCAATCCGTAATTTATGGCGGAAGTAGTTTGTTTCCTTGTCTCTACATTTCAAGACATTTTTTCAGTAGAACCAGCAGTATTAGACAATGACTTTAAGAAAAAAAAAATCCTGAACAACAAATTAGGCGTCTTAAACTATTTGTTCCTTAGTGAAGAAAGTGTATATTTGATATTTTAGGTATGAATGGATGCGTCTGTTATAGGCGATATTGCACTTGTCTATTTTGCTGTTTTCAAGTGGGTGAAAGGTTCAAAGAAAATTTCAGATTACTGAAATGCTTGAATTAATGTAAAGATCTGTACTTGTAACGTAATTGCCGTCCGAAGTTCAACATACTCAAACCATTTGAGATTTCGCTGAGCCACCAGTCAGAGGGCTTATTCGGAATTTCATCTATAAACCTCTAAAAGCACAGACTGGTATGTGAGTTACAAAGGTCACACATATATACATGCGCGCGTGTGTGGGCGTGTATTGATATATATATATATATATATATATATATATATATATATATATATGATAAATCAATTAGATAAGATAAAATAATTTGCGTAGCTATTTAGTGATTAATCCTCCTTACTGGTATCCTTTTTGTGGAAATAACTGCAGAGGTTCAAAAACTGTCTCCACTGAGAATCGAACCCGGGTCTTTGACCCATTACGCCAAATGAATTAACCATTAGAGCAAGAAGACGGCTTGGGTGCTAGGGAGTTGCAAGGGCTGCCTGTCACTGCTTGTATCTGGTGTAATGGTTACACCATTTGGTATAAAAGCCCAAAGACCTGGGTTCGAATCCCATCGGAGACAGTTTTGCAACCTGTGCAGTTATTTCCCTAAAAAGGTATGACAACAAATTTATCACATATAAATATATGAATGTGTATGTACATATACTGTATATGTATTTCTCAAGTATCTACGTCAACATTATGAAAATAATCAATATCTCAATTTAGTTATTCTACTGCGTGCGCACGTACATGTTAGTTAGTGTGGGTGTGTAAGTGTGTGTGTGTGAGAGAGAGAGAGAGAGAGAGAGAGAGAGAGAGAGACTCTGCGTAGTACAGCGTAATGAGAAAAGGATAAAGGATAAGAGACAAAATGTAAGAGGTTGCGATTATAAATATAAGAAGTCTCAAAGGTAGAATAAAATTTACCTTGGACTTTCAAACTGACGCGTCTAGGTGATTTTGGACTTTCTTTGATTCCACATTCCACCCATTTGTTGGCATCGGCATGAGTTGGATGGAACGTAACAGATGACGTCACATAATCCTCCTCCTCACTGACGCGTAACCGATACTGATTTCCCTGCTGAAAAAAAAAAGAAGAAAAAATGGGAGAAACTGAAATATAATTCATATGAAACAAGTATAATTTTGTACGAATAAGGATCATTAACTAATATTCAACAAGTAATCAAGTTTGTTTCCTACTCAGTCATGATGTTCAAACCCTAATTAAGAATAGAGGACTCCGTTTGAAATAGTTTGAAAAAAAAATGTGGATGATTCTAAATATCATTAAAATTTTCCTGTCATTTTTCTCAAATATATTTTCATTGACGATTGATGGCTGCAGCGGGTATTTGGTTGAGTAAGCTCATTTATGTCATTATTAATGGCGTAGCGTGTTTCCAGCCATTGGGGGGTTATAAAGCATCATTGGGGCACTGGTCTTTTTTCAGTATATGAAGTGCGCATTAAACATTGCCAACGGCGTCCCATCATCTTCTTTTCTCGTTAATTTCCTCTATTCCTTATCTTTAGTTTTCTCTTCTCTACCATTACGTTCTCCTCTTTCGCACCACTTTATTTGCCTCAGTATGCTTCCTCTTATGTACACCACTGCTCATTATAATCGTCGCCTTACAATTTACCTTTGTAAGATTAAGTCCATCTGACTTCCAGTAAATAGTCCCAGTCAAGCCCTTCTTGAGATAGCTGGAGCATGTTAGTTTCTCTTTTGTATCGGCTGTAACTATTATTTTAGTGGGATCGTCAGCTGGAATACCACCAGGCGATTGGATACGTATTGAGGTGTCAGTACCTTTGAGAATGAAGAATATATGGCGAAATAGAAAAGAGTTAACTGATTGAAAGGAACGTCCTGTCAGACCAGGGGCCTGTAACGTAAAGAGATAAATCAATCTTACGATTGATATCAATCGTAGGTTTGTGGCAAACCATGTACTGAAGAGTTACAATTGATTGTAAGAGTGATTGTATCTCTTTATGTTACAGGCCCCTGAAATGATTTTGACTTTTATTGCAAAAAGTGTCATACTGAAAAGATGTTATTATTGTTATTATGATTGTTGTTGTTAATATCATTATTATTATAACTTTCATTTTTATTAATAACTTTATCATTATTATCATTATTATTATCATTATCGTTATCATTTATGTCATCATTATTATTGTTGTTACTAATATTTTTATCATTATTGGTTATGATGTATTATCATAATTAATTGTGATAGATGCACTTGATACATCCGATTGTGATCTACATTCAAATCATGCTTCATGTTTGATGTGCATATAATTATGCAAATTGATATCAAACTCCTGTTAATATGTTTTTTTTTTATACTTGTGTACAAGATTAACTGTATGTTTTTATCAACGGTAATCTGTTACTATCGTGGCCTAATCCTTGTAAGAAACATACAAATATACGTTGATACTTATTTCTCCGATATAATGCATATTTTTGTTCCCCGAAATTTATTACATGTATGTATTTACATAACGGCCATATTTAAAGTTTAAGTCCATCCATGTCATTTGAACATAACGCGGTATCTATCAGAAAGAGTATATTTTAGTATAAAACCTTCACCTTTTAACCTTATTGATGATATACTCTGCAATATACATAAGCCTTTCACTTCTTAAAGATTAAAGCCAATTTATGTGTACTTGGGATTTTATCTCTTATGTTTTTGTGCTATGTTTTTGTACTAGCAATATTTAGTCATATGTCATAGGCCATGGTAATACAATTTTCCGGATGTAGATTGGTGATCCTAATGATATTACGTAAATATTATAATTTATGTCACTTTGAATGCAATCGTTTATACTTGTACGATGTAATATGAAATAATATTAAGAAATTATTGTGAACATTATTAATTCTGCCTTTGGCTGTAAATCATTTTCTAAATAGAAACGTTATTGAATTGCATTGAATGAATAATTATCATTATTATTATTATTACTACTATTATCATTATAATTATTATCATCATCATTATTATTGTTATTATTATTATTATTATTATTATTATTATCATTAATACTATTATCATTATTGCTATTATCATCATAAGTAAGGCCATATGATGGTCATTATTTTTATCTTCATCTTTATCATCATCACCATGACATTACTATTTACATTACTACTATTATCATCATAATCATCATTAGTATTGGTATTCGTCTACATGTATGTGCGTTTTAGCTTGTCATCCATTATTTCCTCCATCAAGTCAATCAAAGTAATTTGTTCAATTAAAATGATAACACCTGTTTGATTTTAATCGTGATATTTATTGATAATTATCTGACAAGGTCCGTGAGAGATAATGAATATTCCTAAACACAGCATATATTTTGCTGCAACAGAATATTTGTATTACTGCTACAGAAACAGAAATCCGGCGTCGAGGTTTTAATTACTAATTAATACATGCCGTTCAACTCCCATATTACCAGCAGCATGAATAAAATACATATACTAATAATAGTATTAACGATAATTTTCATAAAATGATAATCCGTAGCACATATTACAGATGCTTTGTTTTTCTTTTTTTCTGATAACTTTCATTATTTTACATAATTATTCAATTGTTCTTATGCATGTCTTAACTATCTTGTTTTGGCGACCCCATCGCAAGCCTTTTGCGTAAATTTTCGCCTCCTTCCCTTTATTTTTGCAAATGTGCACATTGACTGCATTGCATAATTTGAAATGAGATCACGTTTGAAACGCTTTTTGAAAATGCATAATCTCATTGAATGTTAAAGAAGGAAAGAACAGAGATATATAGAAGATGTCTTTTAATCTCTTTTGAATATCTCTGAATGTTGTCGAATTTTTGGATTGCTTTTGAATTCTACTTACCTCGAACACTGAGTTTGACTGAATGCTGAATGATACCGTATCTAGTCACTACCAAGCAGAAATAAATACCGCTGTCTGTAGTCCGTACATCTGCGATGATTAAATTTGCTGTTTTATTGTCGAAATCCAAGTCAAGGGAAATCTGACTTTTGGATATATTTGTATTACAAGAAGAATAGCCGCCTGGACATTCATGGGAAGCAATAGTCTTGTCAGGATCCTGTAGTATTAAAAAAAAAGAATAATTCATTCCAGTCAGTGATGTGCTTACAGGTATAGCTCGACACGGAAGGGACATGGAGTGTACTATCAGCATCGGTTGAAGCACAAAGAAGGAACAAAGAGGGAGAAAGAATGGTAGAGAGGAAATGAACATGATGGGTGTCGATCCGGGGGGGGGGGGGGATGGGGGTATATATATCCCCCTCCAATAACAAAAGAAAAAAGAAAGAAAATGAGGTGGGGGAGGGGGTGGCCTGTATTATCATCCCCCAAATATTTTTGGATAAAATAAATAAGAATTATGATACATTAACTTAAAACTAATAATTATCCAAACTCAATAGGTTGGATCTTGAAATACTATCACATTCTTTAATGATTAGAAGTAAGGAAATATGAAATGCCATAATTTCAAAGCGAAAATATTGAAGATAATTAGTTCGCTAGCATTGTTATTCTCTATTAAGGGGTTCCATTGGCGTAGATCCGTGCATTCTTTCTTTTCATTAAAAACCAGTTTGGGATGCTCTAAAATGCAATGTTTTATAGACATTTTTTTTTTGAAAAAGCCCCTGGTGTGGAAGGGGAATACCTCCACCCACATCCTCCCCCGGCTCGCCAGTCATCCCCCCTCCCCCCAATCATGAACACGGATCGACACCCCTGACTACCAGCTACTGCTACTCACAGTTAGGCGCCAGGAAGCGTGATGTAAGTTGCTCCTGTCCTCTTTCTTAGAAAGATTCCATTTGTGTGAGCAAGGAAGGCTAACGGTCTCTCCTATCCGTGCTTCTATGTTGGTTTGAGTGCTGACTGTCCTTGCCATGACGACATTCATTTGCACTAAACGGAATAAGTAAAAAGAAGGTTAGCTACTTACATGTATTTAATAATGTATTCCTTTGATCTCTCTTTTGGTTAATTTATCTGGGTGATATTACCCGCTGTTATTTATTTAAATAAGCTTTAAGAGTGTCACTTCATCTGAAATTGCATCATTATAACACTGTATAAATGAAGTACATGAAATTGATAACAACAAATATCATGCTAAGATGCCCTGCTTTTGAGACAAAACTTTTTTTAAAAAATCTTTCATTTGATACTGAACTTGAACTGAACGTTAGAAAAAAGGGGAAATTCTAGATGTTGTTTTAAGTTATACTGTAGTATTTTATTTTACCTGTAGAGTGCTGAATACTTTTTAAACTGCCAAGTGTTGTATCACAGAGCAATTTATTTCAAATTTATTATCTTCCACAAGAAAGGGGAACAAAGGAATCAAGTTGGTTTACATTTGATTCCAAGGAAACCATTGAACTAAATTATCTTTGAAATACACAGGGGTTTTTTTTTTTTCCTTTTCCTTTTTTCAAATTCCCTTAAATAGTCCTTACCTGATAGCGTGAGAAACACCATGACTATTATTCTATCCATGTTTTTCTCTTCACAACTAAATATTTCATATGTAGATATATGTATATCCAGTTTAATACAGTCAAAGTTGATATGCAAAGCGTCAATATGTTGAATATGATCCTGTCCGATTTCGTATCCAGTGTATAGAAGACTGAGACATAAACACGTTTCGTGTTGTCTTTATATCACCACTATTCCATATCGATTCACATCGATACTCACATAATCTTGGGCCCACGAGTACCCTTGGCCAGAACAGACAATTAATTATATTTCGCTTGAGGATATGAAGTTTTTTTATATCACATTACTTTCGGTTATGTGAACTCACAGTAGTCAGGATGAAAATAGTTTTTGTACGCAAGATAGGGGAAGTAAAAGAAAGAAGAATGAAAAACCCCAGTGGATATTTTAGGTGATACTGAACAAGAAAAACAAATAATGATCAAATTGCCATCAGGAAGGGAATGTTACTAAAAAGATATCTATGTATTCTTGGATCAAACTTTGCCCCCCCCCCCCCAAAAAAAAGAGAAAAGAATCGTATTTATTACCATTAATGGGGTTTAATAAATCCAAAGGGCTAAAATATATTATTCAACCATTTACCTTATATACAGCCATCAACATCAACATGGTGTGCTCCATCACCGTGGAAACAAAGGATCGCATCATCACCACTACAGGGAATTCTGTGGAGCTGCCATGCCAGACAGGTGCAGGTCACACAACAGTGTACTGGAAACGAAGTCCATCCTTTCAAAACTCCACCCTGGTGGTCAATGTCTTCAAGGGAGAAGCTTATCCCCGAAGACCAAATGTTCAAATGGATGTCAGCAACTATTCCATGCTGCTTGATGATGTGCAGAGATCAGATGCTGGGTACTATCTGTGCGTGGTGGCTCCATCACCCAGCTTGGGGATGCCCAAGATAAGCGGAACATGGTAAGATGTCACTGATGTGAAAGGTATACACACTTTATACGAAAATAATCGTTATCCAAACGTCAAAAGGCAGATTGAATTACACTAAAATGATTTAGGTCCTTGGATTATGAAGATATTAATGCATGTATGGTTATGTATACTTCTTTGGATAGATCCTATACATCATACAAAGTTCATCCAAATGGACTTTGAACGATTTTTGTGAACTTTGAGCCATATTTTGTATATGAAAATGTATGATTACGATTTGTTAAAATAAGCTAGATATTTTCCACAATGGCATGTTCGGTCGTGCTTTCTGAAGAGAACAATTGGTTAAATGGGGATTCAGTACTTCAGAATAATTTGTTCTAGATGGTGCAGAACTCTCATTACATTCAGGCGTTAAGATCCAGTTGTGCTCTACAATTTAGCATACGGTATTACTATTTTGAAGATGAAGATTTATTTGTATACAAGTTTATCGCAAACGGACAATCACCGCAACTCTGCCTACGAAATCTTAGGTATTAACATTATAAACAACCAGCTAAAAAAAAAAAATCTAAATTAGTCTTGCAGAGAATAATTCTGAATTGACTATACACACCAGAGACCACGGTTTCCATGTAGCATAAACACAATAAATATGGATCTTTCACTTCATAGCCACTTCCACAAACTAGAAATATATTTCAAATATGACAATACCGCAGGCCAAAAAACAACAACAACAACAGCAACAAAATCCAGAAAAAAAACACAACTAAACTAAATAAAGGAAAACAAAATGGAACTAAAAAAACAAACCACAAAAAAGCCATTGCTATGTTTACAAAAAATGTGAATGCAATATTTGACAGCACTGATGTGTCTTAAAATATAACATAGGGGAGTTGAAGATGTTAGGGAGATCGAAAAATATTTGAATGGGAAATTACTGGCATTTTGTAGTGTAACTGTCCTAGAGATAATAAAGAGAATCGCCTATTAACATCGAAAGCTTCAGAATGGAGGCATACCATTTAGTGAAATCATACATGTATATCAAAGGCCAATTCCTGACCCACTTCATAAATCTAGCATTTTATATTCTTAGGTTACATGTTAAGATTTGAATTCAGCTGAAAAGGCCAGTTCGTAATTACAATTTGCACATGTGCAGATAAATATTGTGTCGATCCCGGGCGGATGGGGGGGGGGGGGGTTATATATCCTCCAGAAAATTTGAGGTGGGAGGATGGCCTGTATTATCACCCCCCCCCCAATATTTTGGGGTAAAATAAATAAGAATTATGATACATTAACTTAAAACTGATAGTTATCCCAAACTCCTTATGTTTAATCTTGAAATACCATCAAATTCTTTAATGATTAAGTAAGGAAATATGAAATGCCATAATTTCAATGCGGAAATATCGAAGAAAATTTGTTCCCTCGCATTGTTATTCTCAAGTAAGGGGTTCCGTCCATTGGCCTAGATCCCTGCATTACTTCTTTTCATTAAAAACCTTTTTGGAATGCTCTAGAATGCAAGTTTAATAGACAGATTTTTGAAAAAGTCCCTGGTGCGGGAGGGGGATAACCCCCCCCCCCCCCCCGCCCCGCCCATCATGAACACGGATCGACACCCCTGCAGATAAAGGTAGTTTGTAAGGAGTGCAATAATTGACCTTTATACGCAGTTATTTTGTACGTACCAGTATGATTTTTCACGCTAAACAAGTAGCGCGTCCGCCAAAAAAAATGCGAGTGCGCGTACAAATTGGGGTCATTTCAAGGTCATTTGTACCATGAACTAATTACAAACTGGCTTATTCTCTTTGCAATCAGTAAGGTGCGTGTAAATGTCAAGACACTTGCCTCTTTTCAGGCTTCAAGAGAGACAGATAGTTTTCTAGAAAGTACCTTTTGGAACCCGCTAAAGTTTCTATCCATATTTCCACATATACTTCAAATCGGAAGGATATGCCATCTCAACAAGCAATTTGTCATTTTCCAAAGAGCATGATAGCTCTTAAGATGTTGTTCTAGTTTATATTACTGTAGGACAGGAAATATTTATTTCGTCATTAGATATTTCCAAGAATATAACGTGTTACATTTAGCGCTGTTAGTTTCTTATCATGTATTTCATAACGCATAGACTGGTTAAGAGGGAGCCAAAAAAGGCCGCCTTCACCATTACTGAAGAAAGAAAACTTGAACGAAGATTTCAAGGGCTACCAATCGTTTCAGGGGGTCGGAAAGACGGGGAATTCCCGAAATCATACATGTGCATGTCCCATCAAAAAATAAATGTTTGGGAAATCCCCCCCCCCATTTTTTCTGGCCATCCTGTTCCGTTCCTGTAAAGGATGGTTGCAGCTCTCATCACAGCGCATCCACACCCAGTGGCGTAGTCCAGCCATATGGCATATGGGGGGAGGGGGGGGGGGGATCATGCAAATTCCATTTCAAATTATATGGAGATCGAGGTCAGTTAACCATTTTATATGTTGATGTTTATCATGTTAATGCAGACGATCCAACGACAACCCATGTGATGCAAAATGACTCCTCTACTGTACTATTCCGCACGATTTCTAACTCCAGAATGGCACCCAGCACAAAAAAGACAATACGTAATCATCAACAACTTTTATTTAAAGCTAATATTGAGTTTCTAATAATGAAATTGCATTTTAAGACAGTCTGGATTAAAGTTTATTTGAAAGGTTAATCATTTTGTTCGGATTTTCAGATTAACAGAATAACAGTGCAATAATGCCAACCTGTTTCCAATCACTTTCACTGAAAACCATAACTCGGATTTTTAAGTTCTTTAAAAAAATCTAAATTACAACTACGTTTTTGAAATATGCATACTTTAAGCCCCTTTCACAATTAGTCTGCGACCGTTTGCGACCATTTGGTCGCACGACAGGCTGCAACAGGCTTCAATCGCCATCGATCTCATCAGGTCGCAGAAAGGCATTCACAAATGCAACAGCGGTCGTAAAACAAAAGCGACTAGAAGAGACCGTTGCACGAGTAAGTCGCATTTGCTCGCATATGCTCGTGCGAGTGGTCTTGCGATCACATGCGAGTGTTGCACGAGTGATTGCGAGTGGCTTGACGCCAATCACAATAGTCGCACGATCGATTGCATGGTCGTGCGAGTGGATGTGAGACCATGCGATCGCTCGTGCGGTTGAATGAGACCGGTGCAAGTGGTCGTGAGAGTATTCGTGCGAGTGGCGTGGGGTATAAAAACCCCCTCGACAATTGACCGGTAGTCAGTTTCAAGTTGGCCTTCTTAATAGTCAAGATGCCAAAGAAGAAAGTTACAAAGAAGAGAAAGTTGTTAGAGGAGGGCCCTGTTGCCGAGGATCATCTCCATAGTCCCCCTATATATACCCCCGAGGAATAGTCGCATACAGTCTCATACAGTCGTGCAACGGTAGTACAACGTTGTAAGATGTGCTGCGATCGGTCGTGCAACAGTCTCATGGTCTTAGCACAATCGCACCCATTCGCAAGACTGGTCGCTATAGGTCGCTAGCGCACGTGCGAGTGTTGCACAACCTCCAGCCCACCCACTGCGACTATTGAGTCGTGCGAACTCTCGCATCTAATCGTGCAACGTTGTGCAACACTCATACGAGAATCGCACGACTGGTCGTACGACCTAATGCGAGTGAATCGATCGCATCCGGTCGTGTCTGGATTTTGAGCATGTTCAAAGTTCAGATGCGACCAGTCACGACCGCCTCAGGTTCGTGCGACCGCCTGCAACGACTGCGAGTGGTCGCAAGACACCAAGCGATCGGTCGTGCAACACCTCGAAAAATCTGTTGCAGGCGGTCGCAAACTGGTCGCAGACCAATTGTGAAAGGGGCTTTAGCAGACTGTGATTAAGACAAGACATCCTGTAATTAAACATACGACGAAACTTTAACAGAAAACGGTATGATTAATTGCATGGGTTGGACCGCATTGTCCGGTTTTGTTTAATCGTAAATCTTTTTATCTTCTATTCATTTCTAAACCCTTGTCAAAAATAGCAGACACTCCTACAATAATTCATCAAAGTACATCACGAATGACAAACCTTTCTACCAGTAGGTCATCCGGCCTATACTTTCACACCGAACCGGATTCAGAAGTGACCACTTCTCCACTATCAGGTAATAGTAGAAAATTATTCATCCGTTTGAGAGACTTAGGTTGAAAAAAAGTTTGTGGTAGAGGTGATTGCAGTTATACTGCTGTAGTTCCTGAAGGGGATAATGCTTTTTAAATGACCGAGACTCCCTAAATCTAGTTGATATCTGGTTTGAAATTTTTGAATTTGTTTTACAACCCTCAACTGTGAAAATAATGTATTTTGCAAAGGAATAAGTACTCATTTGAACAAAGGTAATGGCTCATAGTCATCGAATTATTATCAACAATGGACATCACAAAATGGTGTTATTTCTAACAACGGCAAAAAATAAAAATAAAAAATAAATAAATAGATAAAAAATTAAAAAATGTATCAGCATTCGAATCTCGAACGTGTTGCTTAGTTATCTGAATTTTTTTTTCTATTTTCTGACTTCTGCAAGTCAGTCACTCGGCCTGCCAAGGAAATTGACATCAGGTGTCAGAATTTACCTTTGGTGTCAGAAATTATGGTATAGTAAAATATTACTCTTCAAGTGAAAATATGTTTGGTTACGTAACTAAAAAAAAAAAAAAGAACTGGACCATTTCACAAAGAATTTACTTTGAAGGATGTATTTGACTGGTTATGTTATTTAGGCATATGGAGCGAATACGGAAGGCCGGGCAATACTCTGAATTCCCGCAGCCAATGCATTAAATTAATGCTTTGCCTGCGGGAATTCAGAGTCTCTTTCATTAAGCCTATGGGATCGAAAAAATTTAGCAATGAACAATTAAAGCCATCTTGTATAAAAAGTGAAGAAGGAAAAAAGTACACATATTTTTAAGACCTTATAACTTTGCTTGTACATTATACATGTTATATGTAAACTGGCCATATCATGCATTATTTTTTTTCTCATTTCGATTTAAAGGATGCTGTGTAAAAGCATGACAAGACAGGAAAGAAGCCTTTATAGTGCTTTCTGCTTGATGATATTTAATCGAATTAAGAGTTCCTAGTAATAAAATTCTGAAATTCGTTTCAAATAGGCAGGCCACATGAAACTTGTTACTGTACAATTTTATAGATAGAAGACAGAAAGGCTGTTGTCATATTATTATATATTAACGTCATTTTCTCCTTTTACAATTCTGGGAATTTAGAGTAATAATTCATCAACGAAAGAGGCAGAAGTGGTCACATAAATCAAACTGGTTTCGGTTTGACCACTTATCAAAATTGCATTGTTTTTCGTATTGCTTGGGTTGAAATAATTTTTAGCATGTTTTTAAATTTTCAAATTGAAAGAGGAGACCATTAGATAGACAAAATTAAATTTCAAAAGAAATTATAACCTCCATGAACGTTTCTAAAATATATATTTACAATCATATTACTGCAGGAATTTACACAATCTATCAAACTCATCATGCAGATGGTGAAGGCGAAACTCTTGTCATAAACAACTTAGAGATTGATGCAGGTTAGTGTGTCATTCGAAATATATGGACATGCAGTATTTGTACTTGCCTGCATCGAATAAAAAAGAACAAGAACGAGAAGAAGACGAAGAAGAAGAAGAAGAAGAAGAAGAAGAAAAAGAAGAAGAAGAAGAAGAAGAAGAAGGAGGAGAAGAAGAAGAAGAAGAAGAAGAAGAAGAGGAAGAGGAAGAAGAAGAAGAAAAAGAAGAAGAAGAAGGAGGAGGAGAAGAAGAAGAAGAAGAAGAAGAAGAAGAAGAAAAAGAAGAAGAAGAAGAAGAAGAAGAAAAAGAAGAAGAAGAAGAAGAAGTAGAGGAGGAGGAGGAGGAGGAGGAGGAGGAGGAGTGTAATAGAAACAAATAATATTTCCCAAAGTCTGAAAGTAGAAAAAGTTGAAATACTGTGAAAACAAAAAAAAGTTAGAGAAAAATCTAAGAACAGTAAAAGAAAAGTTCATACAAATAGGGGTCCATAATTATACAAAGGCCTATTAGATAGAAAATATACATATATTGGAAGCCTTTTTTACCTTATATAGTTGCAGAATGTTTTTGATTCTTAATGTTTTCTTCCATTTCTTTTTACCTTTCCCCCATTTTTTATTGGTATTTCCTTTTTTTCAGAACAACTAAGTGCTTATTCCAATGGACTGAATCTTGTAAGCTCCATAAGTTACCTAGGCCTGCTATCATCTGGATGTTTTGCCATCTTTCTGAGCCTTCTTTTCTTTTGAGAAAACGGCAGTCAATTTCTCCCGAGATGTTAATGGACTTTTTTACGATAGGCAGCAACTATTTGATAATAATATTTTACACTAAAAAAACCCCCAAGGTTGTTTAAAATTTACACAAAATTGGGTACACTGGCGTAAATCCCGGGGGGGGGGGGATGGGGGATTTCCCCCCACTTTTCGAGGAGGGGGTTGTGGCCTGTACAATCATCCCCCCCCCCCATTTTTCACGAAAGAAATGAAAAAATATATGTTACTAGATAATTGTTTTATTGGCGAAAATTCTCCCTGAAATGCAGCTAAACACTTGAATTGAATCAACTTTAATTTAAAAAATGCTAATAAAGGGCCTGCTCACCATCGCCATACGAAAGACCTATGCCATTATCATAAAATTGAAAAAAAAAAGAATGCCGTTCCCTTCTAATCATGATATGTACATGGGCAAGTGGTTAAGATGCAATGTCAAAAATGTAACTTTACACGCATATTAGCATTCCAATCATGACATGCATGTTGTATGTTAGTTTGGCTGTGGCTGTTGTGGATGAGTTTGTTGTACTGCATGTGTGTTAGTTTGCCTTTATAAAGGTAATCCCTCCCGGAAACTCAAGAGGGCGCTGTTGGGCGGGTTTTGTTCCGTGCTGTACTCGCCGCCATCTTCATTACGAAGATCATCGACGTAATTTGCATGCAGCTGTCAATCATCAGCCTAGCACACACTACACAGTAGTATACCCGAGTACCTGCGCTAGCGCTGCTTACTCGCTGGCCCAATTAATTCCAAACGTCTGCTGACGTCACTTCACACTCAGAAGGAGGCGGAGCCAACCTGCCAGGAACTTCGAACAGCAGCCGAAGCATACGCGAACTGAGAATCGGCGAGTTCGGGCATTCAGAACATGGCATCTGCGTAAGCGTCGTATAATATTGGTGTCAATGGGCAGCTGGCGCCGTCCGCAGCGCGTACGTAAATCCAACAACGCCCTCTTGAGTTCCCGGGAGGGATTACCTTTAAACTAGACAACTCGTATAATAGGGAAAATACTGAAGCATCATGTCTCAGTCCGGGTCCAAGGGACGCAAATTGAGCAAAATAACATCTTTCTTCAAGAAAAGGGAGGCTGAAGAAGATTCGGAGGAAGAAAATGTGGTAGAATCCCCCAATGACTCCTCGACTGCCAGTAGGCCTTCTGTCTGGAAAGTGGTATTATCATGGTCATTTCTAATAATTGTATTTGATTTTCCCCTGAGAATGTACAGAATTTTTTTAAGTAACAAAGTCTGAAATAAAAGAGATTTCATCTGATTTTATACATCATGTTCAAGACTCTTCTTCACTCTTCTAGAATGACGCATCATTTGAAGAAAATTAGATGTTTGTAGACGTTGATTAAAGGTGTGTGTGTGTGTGTATGGGCCCCATATGGGGGGGGGGGGGTGCGGATGGGTGTTAGACTGAATGTGAATGATATGGGAGGGGAATTTGCCTATGCGTGTTTTTTGAATGACAAAACGTGCCTTGTGTTTGTCAACCAAGATCACGTTGGCAAATTATTTCAACCACCCCCCCCCCCCGCCCCACTTCTCGATACGGATTTACGCCACTGATTGGGTAAAAAGGGAACATGCATGTATGTCGGGAAAATTTTTACCTAATATTGGATTAGGTTTTACTAAACTAACATGCACATTCCCTTTTGCCATTTTTTTTTGTGTGTGTCTTATGATGGAAATAAAATGTTCAACTTTTATATTTGCTTGACCTAACATAGTTAGATCCCATTTATTCGCTTGCACTTTTCATGTGTCGTTGCATTACATACAGGCGGAAGTGTAAGAGAATGACGTATGTATTGAAAGAGTAATGTAAACAAAAATTAATATCAAAAGTATAGGTTTTGTAGTACACATAATCATGGCTGGAAGTTCGAAAACTAGTGTGGCTAGCCATGATTATGTGTACTACAAAACCTACACTTTTGATTTTAATTTTTGTTTACATTACTCTTTCAATACATACTTCATTCTTATTCTCTTACAACTCCGTCTGTATGTAATGCAACGACACATGAAAAGTGCAAGCGACACTAGCGTACTCAAGGGGGGGGGCAGGGGGAGGCAGAGTGCCCCCCCCCCTGACAACTTTTGATAGGAAGAAATTTTTGTTTACTTTTTTTTTTGCTTGCTTGTCAGAGAATCATGGAGCAAAACGTTTGATACCCCCCCCCCCCCCCCCCCCCCCCCACTGAACGAGTTTTGGAGGGCTGGCGAGAAGAAAAAAATACGGGCCTCCCTCCAAGCAGAATTTGACAGTTGATCAAATTTGCTCCCCCTGTAAAAAAATCCTGGTTACGCCACTGGCAAGCGAATAAATGGGGGTTCTAGGACACCTACCCCTTGAACAACCACCCCGCTGATAACCACCCCTAGGATAACCACCCTCTAGGACAACGACCCCCTAGGGCAACCACCCTCTAGGACGACTACCTCCCAGGACAATTACCCTCTAAGGATGATTACCCCCCCCCCCCCCCGACTAACTACCCCCTAGGGAAACCACCCTCTATAGGACAAGTACCCCCCGGACAAGTACCCCCAGACAACTACCCCCTAGGACAACCACCCTCTAGGACAACTACCCCCCCCCCCGGACAACTACCCTCTAGGACAAGTATCGTATCCTCCGGAAAACTATCCCTGGAAAACTACCCTCTAGGACAACTACCCCCCCCCCCCCCCTCCCCACAACTACCCCCCAGACAACTACCCCCTAGTACAAGTACCCCCCCCCCGGACAACTACCCCCCCCCCCCCTCCAGGCAACTACCCTCTAGGACAACCACCCTCTAGGACAACTAACTACCCCTGGACAACTACCCCCAGGACAACCACCCTCTAGGAAAACACCCCAAATTGGACTTAATATCACATTGAACAAGATTGTGCTCGTTCGCTATGCTCGCTCGCCAAAATAGAATTAATATGTCCTTTAGCACAATTTCTGCCCCGACCTGCAACAATAAAACCCAGATAATATACCAAATTTTATTAAAAGAGAAGTGTTTGTTTCGCTCATGCTTGCTCGCTTAATTGTTCCTACTCCAACTTCCAACAATAAAACCTAGTTTATCACATTAAAAAAAAAAAGCTTATGTATACAATTATCATTAAAAAAAGCTTTTTTTTAATCTTATTTTTATTTATTTATTGTTATTATTATCATCTTTTTTTTTTGCTCGCTCGCTGGCCAAAATGGAAGTACCTCTAACAGCACACTGAATACGATGGTGCCCGCCCCGAGTTACTAGTACTCTTAAGTAAAATATTGCTTTAGATCATTTCTCCAGTGCATGAAGGCAGATATCCCCATGTGCAATATCAACTCTCTGTTGGACGTTTTGCATGGTCAGTAATCAAGGGGGGACGGGGCGGAAAACAAGATGGATGAGAAAGCAACCTAGAACACAATGTTCGGAAATGTATGCCTTTTCACCATCAAGAAATTTATGAATACTAGCATAAATGACTTTTGAAGCATTTATTCCATCAAAGACGCTATCATAATCACGGAGAGAATAATCAGATCTTCACACTTTTGAGACACTTAAGATTATTATGAAACAAAACAATTTTGACACTCTCATTTCATTGGCATTTGGGGCCGGGGGCATCGTGCCCCCTATTTTTGGAAGAATAAAAAAAATGGGCAAAGTTCTGGCAAATTTCGGCAAAAATTTCAGTAAATTTGGGCAAAATTCGACAAAATCCTGTATTAAAATACCCGACACTAAGAAAAAAATAGGAAAGTTAATTGAAAAAGAAAAAAAAAATCATGTTCACACACGACATAATTTCCCCGGAATTAATGCTTTTTTGAATATTTCACTTTCTGTGTATTATTTCAGTAACTATATTATTATTAATAGTTACTGATTAATAGTCCCTTCAGTTCCTATCCACCTTTCTCCCTTTCTCCTTGCTGTTCTGCAACACCAGGACCCCCTCTACTCCCCCGTAAGAAGGTTTTATCTAAATTGTAAGGGCTCTCAAGGCGTCAAGCTTCTGCTTATCTTGGACCTCTAAGTTCTGTTGGAAATACGTTTCTGTGATCATATCATGTAAACTGTATACTATGTACTCGTATTTCTATGCAGAACTGAATAAATGAAATGAAATGAAAAATGAAATTAAGAGGAACCAAAAGACTTATTTGTTGGTATTGTAATAATCTCGGATAGCTCTAAAGTGCATACAGCATTTTCAATTGATTATGCGCTGTACAAGTGACAGTTATGATTATCAATGGGGGCCATGATTCTGTCTGAATTTTACTCGCTGACCGTTGTAGATTGTTATTTTAAGTTCCCCTTTTTAGTAGGAAACACGGCAAGATATTGGAATAATTATTCGTTAAAATGCATAGGCCTACTTATACTCACCCAAACCCTTGGTTATAACCCCCAAATTTGCAGAAAATCTTACTGTGGGAGAGCAACCTCTTATACCCTTCCCAGATGGTATTTAATATTGAATATATCATAGAACTTCACAGAACGTTACCTTTGAAAAAAAAAATCACAGAATTCCCCCCCCCCCAAATTTTAAGGAAAAATGCAACAGTACAATGCATCATCAAACACCGAGTTTAAACACCCAACTTTTAAAACAAAAATGTAATACCAGGGGAGATCTCCCCCCCCCCCCGGTTCTCAAGGGTATAGACACATTCATCTGCAGGCATATAATTTTTCTCGTGGTGTGGTGAATTTTAACATAATAATGCACCAAAATCCTTCTAACTATAACCAGATGTCCAAAAAGTTCTTACCGTGGGAGGTAGATACCCCTCCTCCGGATACTCATTATATCCTTAACTGATTGTTGGTCTTATCCCCCCCCCCCCCTTCACGTCCTCCCTTGGCCCAAATTAGTTTAAATGCCGTCGAGTATCTGGGAGTTGTAACTGTTTTGGGGGATAGTTGACCTACATACCATGGGTGAGAGTATGTTGGTTGTTGTCCGAATGATATTTGTCCTAAGTCGTTATTGTCCGGGGGTAGTTATTTGGGTGGTAGTTACCTTAGGTGGTAATTGTCAGGGAGATGTCCTAGAGGGTGGTTGCCTTAGGGGGTAGTTTTTTTTCGCCAGCCCTCAAAAAAGTCGCTCACTGGGGGGGGGGGGGGGGGGGAGTTATCAGATATTTTCCTCCATAATTCTCTGACAAGCAACAAAACAAAACAAAACTAAAAAATCTCAACAAAAAAAAATCGAGGAAAAGTTGTCAGGGGGGCACTCTGCCCCCTGCCCCCCCCCCCTCAGCTACGCTAGTGGGGTAGTTGTCCTAGGGGGTAGTTGTCCTAGAGGGTGGTTATCCTAAGGGTGGTTATCCAGGGGGTGGTTGTCCAGGGTAGGTGTCCGGATACGCAAGACAGGACTATGTATTAATTTCGGCTTACGTGATGTGAAGTAAGTAGATCAATTTCTACAATGAATTACTAAATAAAACTAAACTAAAATAAAGTATATGAAGCAGGTAGATTAAAGAACCGGATGGTGCATTAAAGATAAAGTTGAGTCATGAGATTGAATCATGAGAAAGAAACTGTCTCAAAGCAATTGGGAAAGATTGATTATATAGCAAATAAGAAATGGTGTATGCTGTAAGGTTTTGGAATCACAAACATGATAAAGAATTGGCTCAATCCTGCTGATAGTTACATGCACTGCACACAGAAATGGGACTACACACAAATGTCCGGCCCGAACATTTCAGCTGTTTCTTGTCATATTTTGAATGTGAGAGCATTTGAAGAGCAATACTTTTCAGAGGACATATCTACTATGATAATCTTCCAAACTAGCATAAAAAAGAATTTTAAAAACTCACAAATTATTTTTCACCTTTCCCAGAACTCAAGCTTCCCTTTAGGGTTAATTTTGTACTCAACATTCATGCATCTTTATACTACCCTACAAACAATATATATTCTTACAATCATCTATATCGTTAAGTATATAATTATGCTTCTCTCATAACTTGCTCCCACTCTCCCCCCCTCTCTCCCTCTCTCTCTTTGTCTTTCTATTTCCGCCTAAATGTAAATGTATCTAGGTATGCTTACTCCTTAGCTATAACTTTGTTACTAAAACTATTATCAAATATTTGTCTTTCTCTCTCGCTCTCTCGCTCTCTCTCTCTCTCTCTCTCTCTCTCTCTCTCCTTCATTAGCCCAGTTTGATGTATTGCTGATGAACCTAATAACAAAACACGAATAAAGTTCCTTGAAGCATCATATTTCTGTCTACTTCTCTACCAATAAACTTTTTTTTTTAAATATTAAGAATCAGGACATCTTTAGAAAGCAACATGTTTTCAACACAGATTTTGCAAGTATGGTATTACGTAGCTTAAACATCAGTAAGTTTTTATTTACTTAGATTTTCACACAATTTTTAATGCAATTTTTAAAGGTAATCTTTAAATCGATTCGAAGTAATCGTGATGAAAAGAAATTCAGGAAGTTCATCGTCCCTTCACCTCCAAAGTCTGGATAAAACAAAAATGTATAACAAATACAAATCTTCCTTAATTTCATCGTCTTTCCTGAGCTCATTACCAGTTTTTGATGCAATCGGTTTCCCCACTTATCTGTTCTCTTAATCAAAGTAGTTTCTGAGCGTATACATGGTCTATGTCTGAGTATAATAGAAGACATCCCCCCCCCCCCCAAACATGATCAACAGACAACGCGTATTGATACAAGTTGTCTGAATCATTCAGGGTAGATTCGAATAACTTCTGTAAGAAAAATATTTCTTGTCATTATGACCACAGTTCAAGACCACCTTTAGGTAAAAACCACCACCACATTTTGAATTTAATTTATCTTAATTCCTTAAATAGATATCCTATGTTAATGTAGACTTGTAAACACAAATCTTGAAAAGTTTATGTAAAAATTGTACTATGAATCATCATGACGACAATCCAAGATAGCTTAAATGTTTATACATCCACCACCACATGCATCATAATTTCTATCGAATCCGGTCAACAGATATGACAGATATCATACATTAATTTGGCCTTTAAACATTCTTTATAAATTCCGATTCTTTCTAACAGAATTGCATTTAACGTCTTCAGATCAACACTCCAAGATTCATTCTCTTTTTGGGGTGTCATTTCACCACCATTAATTTTATTCTACATAAATCATGAAAATTTTTATTTCCTCCACCACCATTGTCAACTGATTCAATGTAAACAAATTAAAACGTAAACTGTAAACAAGTAAAAGTTGTTATACATTTACTTCCACCACCATTTTGAATCGTTCAACTAAAATTTAAATCAATATCACATACCTTTACTTCTTCGAAAATAATTCATTCAAAAAGTGGAAAATAATCAAATATTTTACGTCTAGAGTTTCTTAAATAACTACTTAAATACTAAATTGAGGAGGTTTGGCTTCCTAACCCACAAACACAAATTAGTTATACTGAGACCATATGATTCATGTCATGTGATCATTACAATTACATTTTTGAATTAAAATGTAAAATTATAGGTTGCCGCTGATATTTGAGGAACCCACATGTCTCTGTAAGTATAATTGAATGCGGAACTTTGTTGAAATGAGTGGCACTTTGCGAAGTCTAACTGATATTGAAGTAATATAAAAACTCTGCTACAAACAAGATAACTTATTACGTAATAATAACAAGAACATCACTGTTTTACCAAGGCAGGGGCGGATCCAGGGGGCCGAATCGGCCCCCTCCCCTCTTGCAGGCAGTCCAGTCGGCCGAATTCTGGAGGACAACTGGACCCAAAAAAACTCTGTTAAGTTTTTTTTTTGTTTTGTTCTTGTTCTTTCTTTGCTTGTCAGAAAATTCTGGAGGACAACTGGACAAAAAACGAAAAAAAAAAAAAAAAAAAAAAAAAAAAACCCTGATATCGTTCCCCCCCCCCTTGCTTTCTTGTCAGAAAATTTGCGGACATTTGTGTACAAGGCCTTGACAAAAATACACAAAATCATATCGAAATGAATATTTAAGTGGTAAAGACAAAGAGTAAATTTCAGTGACAAAAGTGAACGAAAATCAATTAGTCAAACACAGTCGACTGAAAAAAAATTATATATATATATATATATATATATACATATATATATATATATATATATATATATATATATATATATACATACAATGGTCTTCATTTCTTTTTTCATTACTTTTATAATTTATATATTGATCCTACGGTCAAGAAGAAAAAGAAGGAAAGTGATATATTCCTGTTAAATTCATGTAAAATCGTGTCCTTTAAGTATTATGAGAGGAGTTCTTTCGGGATTTAAGGGAATTAATGTAAGGGTAAAATATGTGCAAATTTCCATTCACTTACAAGGCGTGGGGCCAAACGTCATTATATTTGCGAGAGACATTGGATTTCAATTCGATCTGCTTTGTAAATACCGCCATCTTAGTACCCAGCGGCGACTCCTCGCTTTCGAGTGTCGGAGTGGGCTGCGATCCCGTCATCATACTTCACGATACCCTGCACAGTTGCAAATTTGCTTGAAAATGCAGTCTTATGACCTCGCTCGTCGGTCAGTGCTTGAACTACATCCTACAAGATGATTAACAACACAAAGAAGTAGTAATAATTTTCATTTAGTCTATAAAACGTTTTTATTTTGAACAGAATATGAACATATCAAAGTATAAGGAATATCAAATAATTTGTGTTCTCAGTTATGGTCACAAATAAATTCCGGTAATCTTGATACTTATCAATTCCAAAATGTTAAGAAAGAATGAGGAAAGTTTGCAAGACTTATTTGTTCTTTTTTCTTTTTTTTTCTTTTGTTTTTGTTTTTGTTTTTGTTTTTTGTTTTTTGTTTTTGGTGTGCATTTTCGGAATTGCTGTTTGCTGAAAAACAATTGTATTTCTTGTTGTTGTTGTTTTTGTTGTTCTTTTTGACTGATCGTGAACAGTGAAACATAGTGAACGGTATTCTCTCATGGTATCTTTCAATTTCTAATAATACCTCAAAGTGCTCGTATCAGATCCCATCCCCGTTCTTGCTATAAGTGGAAGCGAATTATGTTGTAAAATAGGAGCGTTGTCCAGTTGCAACGACATTCGCCGTCGCACCCTACATGGTACCTTCATTTAACACAACGGGTGGAAAGAAAAGATATAGATGTAATGCCATGCTTATATCAAAGAAATATACTTACGGCGGGGAATTCCTCTTCATAGTAGGCTTTATTGGTCAAAATACTGTTCTGGATCCTACTTTCTTCAATGGCATCCGCCAGTTCGGCATTCATCAGCAGGGTTCGAATTATCACCTGATAGGAAGTAAATTAAAATCAATTGAACTTATAGTAAAGTTCAATTCTGGTCATGTGATTACATACTGAAATAAATCCTATAGAAGCAATTAGGAAAGGTTTACTATGTAGTACATAAGTATTAGAAATAAGTACATAACAATTATAATGATAATCGTATTGAATAATCATGTAGCAGTCATATCCACAACGCAAGGTGCTCAAGGCACTACAATATTACCCCGGCGCCAGCTAGGCTACCAATTTCGGAGCTCACAGCGTGTAAGGAATTACTTCCTGCCGGTACCCAGCTAATAAACACAAAACGATCACTCTCTTTCAATACACACCCATGCATTAGCCGAAGGGATCCTCATTCCTCCTGATGATCCTACAACCATCTTCACGTCACCGTTTTGTTCTAAAATGATCGACGGTCCCATTGTCGTGAGAGGGCGCTTTCCAGGAGCCAGTGTGTTTTCCGGTAGGGTCCAGGTGTTGAACTTCCAATCGTAGTTGAAGTTGCTCATACGGTTGTTGAGGATAATTCCCGTGGAAGTGGAGATGCCTCTGCAGCCAAAGCTAAGAGAGAAAGAAAAGGAGGGAGATATATATTTATGTATATATATATATAGAGAGAGAGAGAGAGAGAGAGAGAGAGAGAGAGAGAGAGAGAAGGCCTGATGAAGGCCTATGGCCGAAAATTTGAGAACTTGTGAGTTTAATGGAATTTTTATTTACTTGTTTACTACTCATTTCTACATTTACAATTCCGAAGCAGAACTTATATTTTGTTATTATATATATATATATATATATATATATATATATATATATATATATATGCAGCAAAAAGAGAGGAGGAAGAGGGTAGGGAGTCAACATTATAGAGAGAGAGAGAGAACGAGAGAGCAATGAGAATTATTAAATCCAATTATAACCATAATTAAACGATGTGCGTATATATACCCATATATATAAATATATATATATATATATATATATATATATATAATGCATACAAAATATGTTATATACACATATAATATTACATGTATGTACATTTGTATAACAAATCTGAGAGATGAAAAGGGAATAATGACAAAAGAAATAGAAAAAAAATAATATAGATGAAGAAAAAAATGATAGCCACGAAGAACTAGAAGAATTACACAAGGAAGATAGAGAGAGGGGGCGAAGGGAGGGGGAGAAGGGAGAGAAATAAACGAGAAAACAAGAAGACTGAAGAGATAGCGATTAATTTAAAGAAGGAAGAAAGAGTGTGGGTCTGTGTGTGTGTGTGCGTGTGTGTGTGCGCGCGGTCCGGGGTGTGTGGGAAAGAAGAAAGAAGTTAGAACAAAAGTTACTAGTGTCCAATCGAAGTCGTAACAGAGACCGCATCGCCGTTAGGAGCTAAGATGCTCACGTGACTTGTATCACCCACGTCCTCATCCTCCATGTCTTCATCTTCCACGACCTCTAGATCATAGTTGAACTTATTGGCGTATTTCTTGCCCCAGGTGTACGTCACATCATCCCCAATTAGATTCAGGATGTGGGCGGAGAATTCCTCTGAACGAAGGTTTGCGAGTGTCTGCAAATAAACAGTTAAAACCAGTGGCCCGTCCTCATAAAAACGAAAAGTTTAAGAGAAGACTGGATTGTGGTACCGGTGAAAATAATAAAATTCATCATTCAGTTTGCAACTTATATAGGGTAATTTTACGCCATAGAGGTTTTTTTTATTATTTTGTTTATTGGGGTTTTTTTTGGGTTTTTTTTTGTTTGTTGTTGTTTTTTTTTTTTGGGGGGGGGGGGGTTTGTTTGTTTGTTGTTTTTTTTACATCAAAATGATCCCTTCAATTAATCTTTTATTTCCAGACCGGAGCTGCATTTAAAGCATGCAAATGTTAATCCTGTCGCATTCGAAATGTTTTAATTGAAATTACTTTATGGTGCATTGTCTTATATTTGTCAAAGAGAGTAACTAAATCACTTACCTCATTTACTAGAGTAGACTTTGTTTCACCAAGTCGAGTCCTAGCACCGAATGCAAACTTGCAAACCTCAATCCAACGATGATAGAGTTCAACTTTATCTTCAAAGTTCATGTCGCTTGTATCACTTACGTTTGCAGGTAAACCGAATCCTGAAATGAAATTAAAATAACATGATGGTTAGTCTCATTTACTACTATTGGATTCTTTAAACCATAAAGCATTCTATTATCATGCATACATGTAGCTAAAGGCTAAATAAGATAACACCAATGCCAGTGGGTACATGGTGTTATGAACCAAATCAAATCAAATTACTTTTAAAATCGAAATAACATCCAAAGTTTGAGGATTGAATGAGAACGTTCAACTTGACTAAAATTTAAGAAGGAAACAATAGTCCCTCTATTTTTTTTTTCAAATGCTGGGTATTTCTTGGGGAGCGGGGGGGGGGGGGGGTTGGGGGTGTCGGCTTACACTTAAAATGATAAATTATTTCTTTTCATATAACATGTATAAGGTATTGATATATCCAGCGATGTACCTAATACGTGTGCACTGGGGTCGTTACCTCCAGTTGAGTAAGGCTTATAATAATTTTCGAAAGAAAAATATCTCCATGTGTTATCCAATACTTGTTAGAAAGCATCATCTTTTATCAGAAGGTGGAACACATAATGCGTCTTATTTCATACAACATACAACATTATCATTTGTAGATACTAAGAATGTATTTCCATGCAATATTTTACTCTTACAAGTCAAAAGTCAAAAGTAATAGTTTGAAATTAAATAAAAGTATGATTATTTTCGAAGTTTGGCGAAAATCTAAAGTAATATGCAACTAATAATCTGAAGTTTGATAGGAATTACAGTTAGATTGCGCTGTTCATATTTTCCAGTTTAACTTGGGCAAACATCAAACTCAAGAATTTATCTTCGAAAAGAATACTACTAGGCTACATTCTGAAAATTATCTAACATACATTCTAAAGACTATCCACATAGACACAACATCTTTCCATCCATGTTTTTGAGCATCAACTGAGTAGTTGTGAATTCTTTCCTACATTCTATCCCAAATATAAGCTTCTTGACTTTCCCGACATTGCAACATCTTACCATCCATAGCTCTAAGCATGAACTGAATGTAAACCCCACTGGAAGTCAATGGAGGTGAGTAGACGTTGTAGTCAGACGATGAGAACCCGGTCAAAGTTTCAACGGTTGTCCATTCTGGTTGGTAGCCTTCGAGATCATCATAGCTCATATAGCCACCTGTGTGGATAGAAATGAAATTCAGGTATATTTTAAACAAATACTGTATCATGCAAATGCAAATACAATCATATTACAAAATGTATCGAAGCTTTTTTCATTGAAAAATGCAACGTGATGATTGCACAATCAAAACTATACAACTACTGAATTAATTATAACGGGAGGGGGCGCAACTTCTTTATTTGCCCCGGGCGCCATAATCCCTAGATACACCACTGATCCAGTGACAATGCTTGACAGAAACACGTATGATCAATACCATAGAAACCATAGGCTTTTCAAAGCAAAAAACGTATTCGGTTCTACGACACAAAAATTGCTCCACATTCAAGGTATAATAAGCTGAATTTAATGTCAGGAGTAGAACTAAATCAAACATACGACTTTTGAGGCTTATATTGGTACTTAAAGTAGTGAAGGCAGGGGTGGTGGTTGTGGTGGCAGGCGGTTGTAGAAGTAGTAGTAGTAGTAGTAGTAGTAGTAGTAGTAGTAGCAGTAGTAGTAGTAGTAGTAGTAGTAGTAGTAGTAGTAGTAGTAGTAGTAGAAGTAGTAGTAGTAGTAGAAGTAGTAGTAGTAGTAGTAGTAGCAGCAGTAGTAGTAGTAGTAGGAGTAGTAGTAGTAGCAGTAGTAGTAGTAGTAGTAGTAGTAGTAGAAGAAGAAGTAGTAGTAGTAGTAGTAGTAGTAGTAGTAGTAGTAGTAGTAGTAGTAGTAGTAGTAGTAGTAGTAGTAGTAGTAGTAGTAGTAGCAGGAGTAGTTCAAGTAGCAGTAGTACGAGTAATAGTAGCTTCAAAAGTGCTAGTAGTACCCAAGAAAGCATTTCCTTACGTAGACAGACATATATATTGCAATACAACACTGTCGAAGAGTTTCGTACCCCCTTCTTGCACATCTTGAATGAAGTTGATAGCTGTGTGATAGGTGCTATTGTAAAACTCATCAGCCCCATTATCAGCAATGCGTTGGAGAGTATCAGCAAGCACGGGCAACTTGATCGTCTCGCCTTCGTAGGCTGTACGGGTCCTTCCTTCGCGATAGTAGAATTCCCTGCAATGAAGAAGAAGTGTCGTAGTCGAGTGGTTTAAGCACTTGACTGGAGATGAGAAGGTCGTGGGTTCGAACCTTGGCACTGCACTTATGTCCCTAAGCAAGATATTTTGTCTGACAAATAACCCCAGCAATAAACATCAACTACATTCTGTTTGTTTGTTGTTGTTGTTTTCTCTAAGCTATCCTAGCCAAAAAAATCTGTTATCATTGCCAAAGCATATTAATATGGAAACCTAATGGTTTGTGTTTTTGCTCAAAGTTTTAGAGGCTAGACTCAGAGAGCTCTAGGATCTCTCCCGAAGTTCTTGATTATCCCATCTCCACGGTTCACAGCTGCTAAATCTAAAATTTAAGGATGATTTTGAAGAGCATTCTGGTATTTATTGGAATGCCAGTGATCAAGGGAATGACCTACAGTCATAGTTAGAAGACTAACGTGGTCATGTATAAGAACACTGTATCTTTGTTAATATCCGGCGACTTGGACGTCAAAGTGCATTCTATCAACAATCACGGTCGGCAATAATACACAAATTAGTAAGTTCAGTATTCTCTACTAAAGATGACGCTACCTCAAAATTAAGCTTATACTTACTCGAGATCAGTGTATTTTCCCTTGATGATTCGCAAGGCTCGGCGGAGATGCCATCCAACTTTGAATCCATTCCTTGCCATGTTGATGACTGGTTCAAAGAGATCCGCCCAGGGAAGCTTGCCGTACCTCTGGTGTGCCTCCCACATACCACGTATCTCGCCAGGTATGGCCGCTGCTTGGAATCCTAGGCACAATATTACACTTTTAAAAGACCTATTTATACAATGGTTATATGTTAAAAGATTGACTCGAGTTCTTGACCCCCCCCCCCCCCTTCATAAAACTTGTTATTGATAACAACTAACTCAAATCTATGACAATTTTGCTCGCAGCCAATCAAATTCATTGATTTCAGTAGCTTATGACAAGTATCGTAACTTGTTGTTATCAATTAAAGTTGCAATAACAGATATAAGCTACTGAAATCCTGGCATCTGATTGGCTGAGAGCAAATTTGACATAGAAATTTGGCAGTTGTTATTGATAAAACAAATTATGAAACAGGGCCCTAGTCTTGCAATTGTAATGTGTAGAAACAAGATAGAGAGGTAGATGATGTATTACATGATAATAAGTGGGGATTTTGAGAACAATAGAACAATAAACTTATAAAGCTGATAAAGATATTTACAAAATCTTGCCGAAAATCAGATAGAATGAACATTACTTCACACTGAAATTGGTATACAAGACTACACACGTTGGAGAATTTTGAAACACCTGGGTTTCAAATGGGATGTGAGCACGGGCCGGATGTGCACCCCCCCCCCCAAAAAAAGAAAGAAAGATAAATAGATAAATAGATAAAAATAAATAAATAAATAAACAAATGAAAGAAATATTATAGATAATAATAACAAATAAATAAATAATTTAATACATATATATTAAATCTGTTAGTGCCTGAAAAAAAAAATCAACTCATTTCATCCTACCGTATTTTGCTCTGATGTTATCTTCCTCTGTCCCATTAAAGTTGGCAGGATCGACAGCTGCAATCGCCGTCTCGACGGCATTAAGTACGTCCACATGTTCATTGCTTCTGTTGTAGATAACCATGAGGAAGCCCCCGCCAATCCCGGAGCTCTGCCCGTTGGCTACCCCGATACACAGCAAGCTAGTGATCGCACTGTCCACGGCAGAACCATTCTTCTTCAAAATTTCACTAAAATGGGAGGTGATGAAAACGGTTGTTTGTTTGTTGTTGTTGTTGTTTTTGTCAATATCATTCAGATTTTCTTTTCGTAAAATTAGTCTAACTAATCGAAAATATTTTTAAAGATAATTTCATTCTTTGAATTTTCCTAAAAGGATCTTTTAAAAATTTTATTTGGACGGTAGGAGCTTAGCGTCAAAACAACAATTAATAGCGTAGTTAAAGTTTCCTCTACAACGAATGTATATGCCATTTCTTCTATTCATTTCCTGGCTGGGATATAACATCCTTCAGTTCTCAACTGAAATAGGGGCGCCAAGAAAGTGCCAGCAGGGCGGTGAACATAGAGGCTGCAACTGTAAATTTCATGGTTTTCTCTTGTTGTTAGTGCTGCTAAATCTTGGTCTTGTGTACTGAATCATAATCCCCATTTTGATAGCCAGAATAAGACGGTATAGGACAGAATAAAATACACATTTTACAGAGGAAGACAATGTTCCTAGGCAATCCTCAGGAAATGTTCCTTGAGAGGAATAGAGAGACAGGGGGAAGAATGAGAGAGAAATGCGTTGAAAGAAATGGAGAAAAGGTAAGAAAGAGCGAGAGGGAGGGGGGGGGGGCGTGAGAAAAATAGACAAAGGGAAATAGTTTGTGTCGAGTACAGGCAAATCTAACCAGGTTAATATGTCTTACTTTCCCATTTTCGAGCAATTCTCAACATCAGTAGCCACTGCACCGTTCTTGTATCGTACTGCACCTAATATAAAGAAAACGATAGAACAAAGCGATATTAGCAGAAAAAGAAAATAAAAAAAAAATACATATTGACTGATAGGCCACAAAATTTTGTAAACAAAGAAAGCGATAAGGTCAAAAGAAAAATAAATCGTACTGCATCTAATACAAAGAAAAAAAGGACAAAAAACAGAATGATCAGAAGAAGAAAATAAGAAAACATATTTATTGATAGGCCTCAAAATATTTCAACCAAATAAAGCGATAAGGGTAAAAAAGAAAGAAAGAAAGAAAGAAATATGAACAAAGAGAAAGAGAGAGACGGCACTTAGATTCACAGTGTACCCTAGTCCAAACTCAAGTAAAACTTAAGCGTTTTAGAATGCCCAAGAGTGTGATGACAATGTATCCCATAATTTGTAATTTTGAAATTTAATTTCCTCCACTTCATTAGGAAGAAAGGAATCTTTTCTTCACTGTAACATGATATATATATATATATATGTCACAGCGTTTATTTCAAACTGTAATCATTATAATTTATATACGGTGATGACGTGTTTTTGTTTTTTGTTTTTTGTTTTTTTGCTTGTCAAACATTGCAAGAAATTAGAAAAAAAAAAGAATGCTATTTCAAGTTGGATAATACTTATATCATGTATATATAATGGTAAGCTTTTAAAATCAGATAGAGAGAGAGCTGAACAATTTTTGATAACACCTCCTCACCTGTTAGTTAGTAATCCTCAATTTCTAATATTAAACATCAGTCAAATCTCAGTACATGCAATGAAAACAAGAACATGAAAAAAGGTCATAAAAGTCTACCGATTGCAGTGTCCTTAGTCTGCGAGCTCTTTTAAATAGAATCACATATAGTGACATGTGGTCTAAGCTTCTACCAACCTTAAACTTTAGTAGGCTACCTTGCATCCACTCCTGTGACGTTTCTCAAGCCAAATGATTCTTTAAAAAAAATAAGAATAAAAAAATCAAGCTATAATCACTTGCTTTGAGCAATGTTCACTGGAGTTAATGAAAGTAGCTTGCTGAATTTTAAGTTGGTAGAAGCTTAAATAGAACGCCAAGATTATCCACAGCCGATTTTTTAATTTATCATAAGAAGTCTAAATAATCGGGAGAGTGAACCTTAGCAAAAGAGAAGTCATCGGAGGATTCGTAGTAAGCAAAAGTAAAACCTCAGTCACACAGACAAACCGGCTCCCCACCGACTCCCAACCGACCGATTATCGGCCATTGGGAGTAACGCAATTTTTTGTTCGAGCTGTTTGTTGTGTCAGTCTCCTCTGTGTTACTGGGTGTAAGTTTAGGCTACAACGCACAGCAGGGAGATCATGAAAATCATATATTAAGCTCACCTTCTGTTTGCTGCACAGCTAGAAAGCTGAACACGGCGACGATGACCAAGGGTAGGTTGAACGATTTCGACGACGACATCATGATGACGATTAGAGTTGAATTCGAGAATGCAGAAAAGTTGATTTGGAGGATCCAGAAGCAACGCTCTCACTTTTATACACTTTGGGGGACCCATTTTTTTTTCTCCTAAAATGTGGTTACCCCGAATTATACCCCCCCCCCAAAAAAAAAAAAAAAAACCTTTCAAAGAATCAAAAGTTAGCTACCCTCTTTTTTTTTAAGGGAAAAAATAAAACAAGAAAGGATATTTGTTGTTTGGTAGTGCATGGCAACCTGAACAATTATACGTTTGATTCGTGCTTACTTCATTAGTAAGAGTAGCCAATAGGAAAGAAGGTATCACCTTCGTTCTAGAAAATCCCTTCTCCGAGGCTCACAACTTTCGGGGAACCTGTAGATAGGTAAAATAAACACTGCAGACTCTGTTATTGATGTTTGGTAGTGCCTGGCAACCTCAACAAATATTTGTGTCACTCATGCTTACGTCATCGGTAAAAATACCCAATAGGAACGGAGTTATCAAAGATCATCAGATGGTTGCACGACACATACTCCGGCGACAGTTGCACCAGGGGGTGTTTCATAAAGATTAGATTAACATTCTTATTCTTTAATGCAAAGTATATTTTTTGCCATAATTTAATTAAGGTTATTGGGAATACAGTCACACTTTGTTAAAACATCAGGAAAAACTTTTAGGCATCCTATCTGGCACTTCATATTCAAGTCGTTTGTAAAGTCATGCGTAACTTTACGAACAGCTTTATGAACCCCCCCCCCCCCCCCGGTCAATCTGGTACACTAACCGGATTCTAAACTTTGACCCTAACCCTAACTTCAACCCTAAACCTTACCTAAAACCTAATTGCAACCCTAACCCTCACCATTTATCTTTGATGAAATAAAGCCCCAGGGAATTGTCACCAGAGCATATGTCGGAGCACTCGTTAGATAGCCAACAGGATCGCTACCATTAATCTTTTTATTTGTTGATTGGTAGTGCGTGGCAACTTTGTATACTCTTAGTTCGGTATAAGCCTGTGTCATGACATCACGGATCAGCTCTCGTTCCAATAAAAAGTGAATACAAACTTTTTAGAATTTTACCTTTTATGAGTGTTCCATTTCACAGCGCATCGATGAATTTGCACAATGGGGTATATGATTATAATCAGAATGATTCTGTATAGGGATGCCGACACATGTCATTAGTATTCTTGGCGCCACAATCACAATAGAATTTGGTTGCAGTGACCAGGGGTGGTGAAATGCACCTTTGCGCTATCAAACAAAAACATTATCTAAATATACCACACAAAAAAATGACTTTCCGTTGAACGTTTAAATGATCTATATTGTGTTCATTTTAAGAAAATCAACGTACGTCAATTCACCAGAATCTAGGACCAGATGCGAGAAAAGCATCATTGAGCAATCAAACAAAACCTTTTTTTTTCTAAATATAACAAACCTCGATTTAAAGTGCCACTATTAAACATATTTGTTCCCTTTTTTTACAGGAGAAACTAAACGATTGTCAATTCATCAGAAACGGTAAGCCGTGTAGAATTTAAAAAGGTAAATGCTCCTTCACCACAATAACTCTTCAAAAGTTATTTGCTACCAAAGTCTATGAATTAACACCAATTCCTGAGAATTAAATTACAAAATAGTTTTATGCTTATTTGAAGAACTTATAAATTAAATGCACTTTTACCAAAATATCTGTTTAAAGAGGATTCGTTACGAAAGCCTACAGGCGAATTACTAAATGGTTTCATGCTTATTCGGAGAACTTGCAAAGTAAAGGCAAATGCACCAAATATAACTTTAGCTACTCTAGGTACCCCCACCCCCGGCCAGATAATCCTATATCCGCCACTGTTGTGTCTTAATTCTTATCTTATGCATTTATAAAGACCCTGCAAATTACCGAAGATGAAATATGAGAAGGAAATATTTAATCTTCCTAGTCTCCAAGGAGAGTACTTCCCTTTTCAGAATTAAAGAAATAATATCTTCTTGTTTTTTTGTTTTTTTTTAATTTGATTTTCAAAGCTTTCCTTGAAATCGTGCCAAAAGGATTCTACAGCATTAAAATCTATCACTACCATTGTCGCGATATTATGACATTATACACGTGTACGGCTTTAAATATGTCATTTTGGGGCGATTTTCCTGCCCACTCTACCAACTGAAAGCATAGAATGTACAATGTTGATAGCGTATAAAATAAATGAACCGTCATTAACATTGGTGTTTTCTCCTCGCCCTTCAAATCAATGGCCAAACTACACCGCAAGTGGGTAGGTAATCATATTTTGGCATAATTCAGAAGATCCACATTTCTTTTCTATTATACCATTTTTTTCATGCTAACAAACAGAGGATGAGTTTGTTTGTTTGTTTGTTTGTTTGTTTTGTTTTGTTTTTTTTTTTATTCATATTCATTTTACCCTAAAACTTTTAGGGGAAGTCTGGTCCAGAAATTACTTGGTCTTGATAGAAGCAGAAAAATCATACCGATAGTTCATAAAAGGTTTGAGGAAAATCGGACTACTAGTAAGAAAGTTATGATTTATTTAGTGCCATGAAGAACTATTGAAACAATGAAAAACACTCGAGATATTGCCAACTCAGTCATGCGTTTGTGATGCCATAGGTACACAACTCAACTCACAACTATTTTGTTTATATTCATAATACAATTTTTTTTTTTGTCCAAGAATATGATTTCCTCATGACTTGAACCAACTCATATTAATAGTAATATGTGTTTGCATGTATACACTAATGCGGAGTACATAATTTTCTGTAAAAATCATGAAGATATGATTTTTTTGTTAATTAATATACATAAAAAAATAAGTGATTGTTTCAATATAATATTCTAAAAACAATATCTATGTTTTGAAGTTCGTGAAATATTTTTTTAAAGGTTTATACATGCAAAAACATAATACTATAGATATAACTTGGTTCAAGTTATGTGAAAACTCATATTCTTGGATAAAAATTGAGAATTTGTATCATCTATATAAACAAATTAATTGGCGAGTTGTGTACTAATGACATCACAAACCAATAACTGAGTTGCCAATCTGTCTAGTGATTTTCATTGTTCCTCTAGTTTTCCATGGCACTAAAAAGATCATAACTTTCTTATTAGATGTCCGCTTTTCCTTAAACTTTTTTTGATCTGTAGGCCTGATTTGACTTGGAATGCAAAGGTCGTGGGTTCGAACCCCGGTACGGCACTTATGCCCTTGAGCAAGACACTTTATCTACATTGCTCCTCTCCATCCATGTGTTAAATGGGTACCCGGTAGGATGCGAAGGTCACTGTGGTTGGATTGGCATGTGGACGCTTGGAAACAGGCGACTGGCTGGAATGCTCCCCAGAGGAGTGGAGAACGTGCACTGTAATATGCAGAATCGCTATTGAATCCAGTAATCGGGTAATAATGCTGTAAGCGCTTTGGTTGGTTACATTGTAACTGATAAGGCGCTATATAAGAAACAGCTATTATTATTATCATCATCATTATTAAGAAAATTGACTCGAGAACTATGCAATTGCTTCTAGACTGTTTCTTTCACACTGTAACTGCATGACAAGAACTCAACTTTATCTTTAAATGCAGATTTCAATACTTAGATTACCTTATCCAACATTTTCAAGTATCAGCGGAACTTCCTTATTGGATCTAGCATAAACAGTGTCTATTGTTACCTCTTCTGCCAGCTAGCATGCAG
Organism: Heliocidaris tuberculata; assembly: GCA_025618425.1. NCBI lineage: Eukaryota > Metazoa > Echinodermata > Echinoidea > Camarodonta > Echinometridae > Heliocidaris > Heliocidaris tuberculata. Next base: position 12,814,457 of record CM046833.1, read on the forward strand.
GGTTTTATCTCGCAAACTTAAGGTGTGTTTATCATGAATTGTTTAATACAGAAATTAGATAAGATAAATCGAGTGAAATATATAGATTCAAGTATGGTTAAACATAACTTTTAGTTCGATTCTTTTGAAATAAGTTATAGTTTATATCTTTTCTTATTAACATGATATTCAATATAAAAGCATGCGTAATAAATGAAATATATTCTTCAAATGATGATGAAAGCCAGTGATAAAAAATAATTCAGGGATAACAAATCATACTCCATATCTAGCTAACATAAAGGGATTCATTAAAAAGCTTGCTAAATGAGGCTTTTACCTCTATAGGCTTTGTGTTCAGGTACCATCGACATAGCTTTAGTCAGCATATAGGTAGAGAGTTTGCTCTAAATTCTGGATTTTCTGGGCTCTGAGCATTGATGATTATTATGACAATGGGAGCTTGTTGAATCACTACATTTATCAGTCATTAGCATATGGACTTTGAACTTTCCACTAGGTAGTGTTTCCAATTTTCATTTCTCACTTTCCGATTTTTTTATTTACTTTTTGTAGCCTTTGAGGTAAGGGGGATCTAAAGCTTCCAAAACATTACAATCTATGAATACAACACATTGTCTGCTAGCAAAGAAGATTAAGTAAAAATGATTGTGCTGGGAATTTGTGTAAACACAGTTATAAATACTGATCAGTTGCCTTATGCATGTATGTTTTGTATCATCAAATTACATTCCCTTTGAGATTGTTCCTTCAATCTTAAGCACACTTACCTTTTGATATGATCATCGTATCATATTCTAAGTGCCATGTGGAGGAAGACTTGAGAAAAAAAAATATACAAAAATACACTTTGGCTCTCATCCCATTCCTTGTGTTAGACGTCCTTGAATCAGGCTGCAGAATAATAAAAGAGACGTAAACATTAAATCAAAATATTTAGTGTAATTAAAACAATAGCTTTGGCTCCAAGATACCCAACTAATATTTTTCCTTTTAACACAATGCCTTTAGCATATCTGAAATATATAAATCTGCATAAATCTGAGAATTTATAAACGCCGTCTGAGAAGGTCCAGAACCGAGCTAAAAGGCAAAGCAAACCCTCTATTTTTAATCATTTATATCTGAACCACCTGCTATATTATCATGTACTAAAACATTCTCCATTCAAATTATTTCCTTAATAATACTACTCGTTGTTCCAGGGAAAAGGAATTTAATTGTATTGAGAATGTATATAATTATCATCCATTCGGGATTCTGGCTCTGTACCCTCCCTCGATTTGGAATCTGAAAGCATCACTGGTTGCCTGGAAAAATGTTCGAGACCTCGGTGTGGCATCAATTTTCTGTATTTCGGTTCCTATAATATGAATTAGTGAAAGTCATTTGATTTTTTGATTTTGATTTATTTTATTTCAACACGGTAAAAGCCCTCGATCAGCCCAAAAGGCTGTTTTTCAGAGAGGCCGTGAATACAATTATACAAACAATACAAAGTACAAATTAATTATAACAAACAATAAAAAACAATACAAAGTACAAATTAATCATAGAAAAATACAATGGGAAAACCAAAAATACAAACAAAAGCAACATTAGGATTAAGATTACATTACTTTCTCCACTTCAGCTTCAAAATTCTTCAGATCATTTAATATGCAAACATTTTCTGGCAATAAATTAAATTCCTGAATTCCACAATAGAGGCTGCTGTTTCTTACAAAGTTTGTTCTTGGTCTCTGTAAACTTATAATAATGCCTCCTGAAGTATGGGAGGGACACTGTTTTGGGGTAATCCTTTTACACAAAAAAGGCGGTAACAGATAATGGAGCAGCATAAAGACTAACACAAGGGCTTGCTTTTTCCATCTGAGTTCAATAGGTTCAACATTCAAGTTTGCGTAAAGTGCTGAAGTGCTGAACATAGAATCTATAGAAATTATTTATTCTAATCTGGACATCTGCAAAATGACGCTGTTTACGATTAGATTTAAGGATCATAAATTCACATTTACTGTTGTTCAATAATAATTCATTGCAAAGGAGCCAATTTGCAACATTATTCAAATCTTCATTAATCTTACGTTCGATTTCAATTGGATCATTACGAGCATAATAAATACATGTATCGTCGGCATAAAGTGACAGTGTACAGTGCCGAACAACTTATACCGTTCAAATAAATAATGAACAACAAAGGGCCAAGGATGCTTCCCTGGTGTACTCCGCATGTAACAGGTCGGGGTCAGAAAATTTTTCATTAATAACTGTAATCTGCTTACGCATATGAAGGTAGTCTCTAATCCAGACCAAACTTTGCGAATCAAACCCATAGGTACGTAGTTTATCAGTGATGACATCATGAGGAACCATGTTCCTCATGATGTCATTCATAATATAATTACAATTCAACTATAAGAATCAATTGGGCTTACTTCTTCATAATTGATATACACTATTGGTATCACCACTGTGCCAAGGTTGGGGTAGGATTCCACTTTAATCGCTGGTAAATATAGAATTTTACTGGGGATGCCATGCAACAGTCGCTGAAAGCTCACGAAAAGGGTACATTACAAGAAATATTGGTCGAATTTCAAGTATGTCTGGCAAGTACGCATGCTCAGACATTACCACGGCAATCGTTTCAGGCGAGCAGACAATTGGTGCACTGTAGTCATATGATAGGGGGATCAAGTTGTGGATGTACCAGAAATGCCCACAGAATAGACTTAAAGTCGACATTTCTATCTACATGTACTCAACTACCTGGTGTGTGTTCTGTAATCACACGAAGTTTTCCAGTTGAAGACATTGTAGAAATTGAAGCAAGGTAAGCTTATCCGATTTTTAGCACAAGTTAATTTGGAGTTTCAATTGATGAAGAAGCTGTATCTTATTCCTAGGGCATTGATCAGAGAGTAATTATATCTTGCGGACGTTTCGGAATATCCTTCTTAATAACGGAAATAAACTTCATCATAAACTTTTAGGGATATAGTTTAATGGATATTAATTTCGAAATATATAATAAATATGAACACTGAAATATTTATTTATCTATTTATTATTTTTTTATTTGTTTATTTATTATTATTATTTTATTATTTTTTTTTTTTTGGGGGGGGGGGGTTGTGTCCTGAGATTTCCCTTGTGAATATCTTCGAGTGACTAAGTGATAATTTAATGATAATTGCAATGTGTTGTACCTTCTTACGTTTCAGAAAACAAGCAATTTTTTTTAATATACTTGTATTTTTCAGTGTTAATGTCTGATTATTGTTTCATAAGACCTACTCTTTACATATTTTCATATTCAAAAATTTTTGCTTAATATTTCAGGTCATAAATCAAATGAATATTCTGATATTTATTTAACACGTGTACTTTATATTAAAACATTTTAAATTTTGTATAATAGTGCCTTTTAAAACAGATGTAATCTGCTAGTAGGAAATAGTGGTAAGACAGCGAATTGCTCACTGCTATTATAATAATAGTTGCGGGACAGCGAATGACTCAATACTTCATGACTCTATAACCTGGTCATGCCTCATTGGTTACAAATGATTTCGTCTTTCCTCTATTCTCCTGTGTAGAATCATGAAGTGTGTCGTCATTGCAGCGTTTCTCCTTGTGTGCCTTTCATTCAAGATAGGTTAGTTTAATCGCTTAGCATTGTTTATCTTACAATCAGGAAGTAAAATTATTCCTTCTTTATTAATTTGTTTTTATATCTCAATGAACATGTTTTTATATCAATAGCTACAACTGCAAATTGAAGGGACGATTACACTCTACATCAATTTTTTATATAAACCAAACTCTTAATTTTATCGTAAGTTACTCGATATACATGTATTTTCTAGCTACGGAGTTTTGAGGAGATATAGAATGGTTGATATCTCATGGACCTCATTGTATTGTAAGAAAATGAGATCGTTAACAAAGAAAATTTTGTTTTTTGTTTTGTTTTACTAATTACTATTATGGTATATGTCTGCCGTATTTTTTTCAATGACATTACTATGAGCTAGACTTTTTCACAATCTACACACACACACATATAAATTATATATATATATATATATATATATATATATATATATATATATATATGTGTGTGTGTGTGTGTGTGTGTGTGTGTGTGTGTGTGTGTGAACAGAGAATGATGGAACGGAATGAATCAGGTCACACGGTGTATTTACAAGCTTTCTGCTCCTGGCCTTCTTCAAGTTTATTTGCTATATCAAACAGAATAAAACAAATAATAATAATAAGCAGTTTAACAAAACTAAAGACAACAGAACAGAATTATCATAAAGCTGGCAACATAAATCAACAAGAGTAAGTGAAATTCAAAAAATGTTACTCGGCAGAAGTAAGTAAAATAACGAAAATGGAACTCAATAGAAACAAAAGTAAGCAGAGTAAACAATTACCTGACTTTTAAGGTCGAAGCTGTTCTGTTCTGTTGTCTTTAGTTTTGTTAAGTTGCTTATTATTATTATTTGTTTCATTCTGTTTGATTTAGCAAGCGAATGCTTTGAGATACATTTATACATTAGAATAGTTATAAACAATTGTAAGGAAATAACATATACAACAGCTTTGGCAACTCTTGTGGAAATAAATACAATGTGAAAGGAAATGAGAGAATTATGGTAGCGTAACTTAAATCAAAGTTCCCTAGATCTGTCGTCCCTCTTTGAAATTGTTGCTAAGGTTGAAAAAATGTATCCGTCGGCAATCGAACCCGGGTCGTTGGCTTAGAACGCCAATGCCTTAACCACGAGACCGCGGAGACAGGCCAGTGGTTTCGGCGACACAAGATTCAACTGACCGACAGATTGACAAATCTTCAACCTTATTAATTAATTTCTTTGTCGGGGGCAGGTGAGTTTTGAACAAAGACAAGCCGCATGCCTCAGTCGGATCCAAGCGAATGCTTTGAGATACATGTATACATTAGAATAATTATAAACAATTGCAAGGAAATAATATATACAACAGCTTTGGCAACTCTCGTGGTCTCCGCGGTCTAGTGGTTAAGGCATTGGCCTTCTAAGCCGAAGACCCGGGTTTGATTCCCGGTCGAGACATTTTTTCAACCTTTGCACAAATTTCAAAAAGGGACGACAGCTCTGGGGAACTTTGATTTAAGTTACGCTACCATTATTCTCTCATTTCCTTTCACAATGTATTTATTTCCACGAGAGTTGCCAAAGCGGTTGTATATGTTATTTCCTTACAATTGTTTATAATTATTCTAATGTATACATGTATCTCAGAACATTCGCTTGGATTCAGCTGAGGCATGCGGCTTGTCTTTGTTCAAAACTCACCTGCCCCCGACAAAGGAATTAACTCTTTGCCGTATGCATTATAAAACCCATGGCTGCTGGATTATTTCAAGTGTTATATCTTTTGTACGTGATTTCTGTCGACGATCGCCGACAGAAGCGAGAACCCGGAAGTGACAGTGGTCGACAATAGCTGGCTATGAGTTAATCAATAAGGTTGAAGTTTTGTCAATCTGTCGGTCAGTTGAATCTGGTGTCGCCGAAACCACTGGCCTGTTTCCGTGGTCTAGTGGTTAAGGCATTGGCGTCTAATCCAAAGACCCTGGATCGATTCCCGGCGGAGACATTTTTTCAACCTTTGCACAAAATTTCAAAAAGGGAGGACAGATCTAGGGAACTTTGATTTAAGTTACGCTACCATTATTCTCTCATTTCCTTTCACATTGTATTTATTTCCACGAGAGTTGCCACAGCTGTTGTATATGTTATTTCTTTGCAATTATATATGTATATTGTATTTCTCGGAATGTTTCATCAAACTAAAATCACAGTTCTTGTTAGATGTAAATACTGGGATGAGTCCAAACTTGTATACAATTTAAAATATCATATGGAATTGTCATTAATTACGAATGAACACGACAGCCGTATTGATGCCTTTGTTCCGTTTTCCTCACGTTATCATATGAATATGGCTTGCATAAATTAGGTCAAGCTCTCGAGTGCCCTATGTGTGCATTGATCAGTTCAGCAATGATACCCCAATCTCTTGGAAACTGCAGCGGGAATGTGACTAAAAAGATGTGCAGCCAAAACCAAACCACCTGTGCTAATTCTACCATAAATGGTCACGGTAATGATAAATAACAAGTAATCTCTTTAACTGTATGTGAATTTAAATAACAATTGCAACACGATTAATGGCAAACATAAGTTGAGTACAGAGTGGACGTCCCGATCTCAAGTATTTGAAGTTATATCTCCAATCATGTTTCAACCCTGTATTTTGATCTACTCACATCTTACTGAGTTTCTAGCTATTTCATGTATAGTCCAGCAGACTCCACTTGAAATATATATTTGTCAGCGTGACCAGATACTGCTGATGTAGTGACTAGGTTAAATGTTCTTGAGGGGTACCGTAGCTACTTCAGGCACTTGGGAACGTTCTTTCCCCTTGAACGCCAAATAAAAAGAGCGGAAAAAAGATAGAAAGAAAGAAGGGGAGGACATGGAACGGTAGAGAGAAAATAAAAAATAATACGACTCCATTTTTCTCAATATTTCGTATACTATGACTCATAATGGTTGTTAATGATGTAGATTTTGCCAGGATATCAGAATGATTATAATAATGATAATCTTTATCGGCAATGGTCATTCACATTATTACAAGTATATAAATATTGCAATGCTTTGTATGCCCCCTTTTCTTTTCTCCCCCCCCCTCCCCCCCCCCCCCCCCCCCCAAATGCTGCGGCTCGCATTGTTACTCTGTCCACCAAGCGTACCCATATCTCCCCTGTTTTGCAGTCGCTGCACTGGCTCCCTGTAAAAGATCGCATTATTTTTTAATATTCCTCACTTATCACTGCGTTTACGATTCTGCTCCCCAATACAATGCCTCTTTGATTTAAAATTGCCCCCCCCCCCCCGTGAGGATATTTACGCTCATCCACTTCCAATTCTCTTGTGATCCCTAGAGTCGCAAAATCTTAGGGGGGGATCATTTGCTCACGCGTGTCCTACATTATGGAATAGCCTTCCTGAAGACATCAAAAATTGTATTACATTTGATTCTTTTTTTTAATTATGTACAAATATTTCTGTTTTATTCTTAATTAATTCTACATGCGCCTTGAGCACTCCACAGAGTGGGTATGGCGCTATATAAGTTACATTTATTATTATTATTATTATTATTATTATTATTATTATTATTATCATTATTATTATTATCATCATCATCATCATCATCATTATTATCATTGTTATTATTATTATTACGTTGAGCAATTACCAATACCTGGCACGCCAGATCGTAATGTGAATATAAAAGTTCTAAAAGCAGACTTGGCAGTTTGGATGGATGAGAAACTCTTATGAATTTTGTTTCATTGTCAAGCTTAAAGATATCCACTATTTATACAGTCTTTTACTCGGATTTTATTTTTCTCCAAATGCTTTTAAATAATTATTAATGTTGTTATGTGAATTGACTTGACCAATAAGAAGAGGAAAACTTTGGTAATAATTCAATAATAGGCAAAAAGATCTTAGTTTTCCGATGATGTTGTGACAATTCCTGTTTCACATAGGTTACAATTAATATATATATATATTTTTCTTCTTATCCAGCCGTTATGCGTCAACTGAATATAACTTTCAACGCCCAGGTGAGGGGCTGTTTAAGCAACGTCATCGGAGATACGTGCACAGACGACGAAGCCAGTCTATTTGAGTTTTTCCAACATGTTGCCAATCGTCCTAATGACTATAACATTGATAGCTGGCCAGATACCTTTAACCCTTTGATGTTGGAACAACTAAAGTTACATGGTTCGGTATGTCGCAGCAGTGCCGATATGCTCCAGACTAGCGTCATATTTATTGTGGGATTCTATCTGATGGCGCTCTTTGCTAAACAGTCTTAATATCTTAAAGAGAGTGTTTTCTTATTACTGTTAAGAAAATATCGAGATCACTATTATGATGCACTTATTCATTATTATGAATTTTTTAAAACACTATGATCGAATGCATACTTAAGCTTTTCGTATTGCACTTTTCTGCACATTAATGAACAGAAAACCGAATCGACACAACATTTACGGGATCTCTGATAAGTGCAAGAAAAAAAAAAAAAAAAAAAACACTGTGTGTTTGTTCAAAACTATTCTTTGATTGCAGAGTACTTGTAACTTCTTTATTTCATATACAATATGCTATAATAAATAACATTCAAATTAAACTGATTTCGTTAGTGGTATTAAAAAAGCAAGTCGTTGATACTCTGTTGACTGTTAGAAATATTAAGCAGCCGATTAATAATATCAATTATTTTAGGCAATGAAGTTTTCTTTCTGATGACTATTTAAGGTAATGAATGATAAATATAAAACATTTATTTCGTTTCGATTCAGAAATGCCTAAGAAAATGTTCTAGAATACCCTTATTCAATGCCCATTTTCTCACCCCCCCCCTCTCTCTCTCTCTCTCTCCTTTTCTGTAACCCTCTCTTTGTTTTTTTTTACGTTGTCTCAGTATCTCTGCTATCCCTTTTTAACCCACATTTCATGTCTCACTGTCTTTATCTCTAACAGTTCCTCACACTCCAAGATCTTTCTATCTTCCATTTGTTGTATCTGTCAAAAAGGACATATGTTTATGCTGTTCTGGGATCTTATAACGGGACAAAAGTAGATTTACATTCCCTGATATTGTTCAATATTAAATATGGTTTTCATATAATATTTTATACGAAGTTTGCCTGGATGGAAGGAGTAAAATCTGGTAAGAAAAATAGTTTGTAATGAAATTTAAACAAAAATTACTAGGAATAATTAAAGTTAATGATAATTAGATAACAGATCACAAATATTTTCATTATCTTCCATTGGTATTTCTGTCATTATACATTTATATATATATATATATATGCACTGCAAAGAACAGTCCACATTTGTTTTGTACATTCAAATCCTCTAAGATATTGCTCGCCTTGGATGTTTATTTTGGTACAAACATGATGTAGTACGGATGAGATATCTTAACTCAAACTTCCGTAATAACATGTCGATGTTAAAAGGAACAGAGAATGGAGAGATTTTTACTCTTTTTTTGTACCAAATTAAAGGAAATCGATATTTTTTCCTTCATGACATCTGGCATGTAAAACTACATAACTATTACTTTTCTTATCTTTCATTATTTTTTGAGACTTTCAATTATTTATTTTTCAGATTTTTGGATGTTTATTTTGGTACAAACATGATGTAGTACGGATGAGATATCTTAACTCAAACTTCCATAATAACATGTCGATGTTAAAAGGAACAGAGAATGGAAAGATTTTTACTCTTTTTTTGTACCAAATTAAAGGAAATCGATATTGCTTCCTTCATGACATCTGGCATGTAAAACTACATAACTATTACTTTTCTTATCTTTCATTATTTTTTGAGACTTTCAATTATTTATTTTTCAGATGACTGTGATTCCACTTAGACTGAAATTCTATGGAAAGCTAATTTAATTTCCTTCATTTGCTGTCCAATAGTAATTTACATTAATTTAATTTAAAAATGCGATGGTTATTTTTACGCAGTTGCCCCTTTCTGCTTATTAATGATATACTGTGCTCATAATTCTGACGAGGAGAAAGTAATTGTATTCCTGAAAAGATGATAACATTTCTTTTTAATTCATTACATTCCGGAAAGTTGCAAACTATGCGCTGTTCGACAGTAATTACCAAATTACTAAATATCAAATGAAGATTGCCTTATGGAACAATGTCAGATCAAATTTATCGTAATCTGTTTCATACACAGGGCAATTTCCTCAAGAAAACATTCATGCGTTTTTTTTTTTTCGCATTTAATAACTGCGTTGTCGAATAGCGCATAGTTTAATGAATAGCTCCAATGACTGATACGGCCTTTCACTCGTCATGTGAGAAGGGGGGGGGGGGGGTGATCCCAGTAGACCGACAATGCACTAGACTACGGGACCGACAAAACTAAGAAATTAATAAAAAAATATAGAAAATAAGAAGAACTGAAAGGTTCATGAGAACAATAAAACAAAGAAATACGTGAGGGAAGATATGTTAGTCTCGTGAGCTGTCGGTCTCTTGGTTTCGTTGGCTGTAGCCGTGAGAGTAATATTGTTTGATAAGTGATTGTAAGATGAAAAGGGCAAAGCATGCTTTTGATAACCGGCGTACCGGTATGGGATAATTGCTTTCCCAGGCTCGATCGACACATGTAATTACGCAATTCAAATGAATGCAATGAGCATTATTATCATTAAGCTTAATACGGTATATTTTCCATGGGACAATGACGCCAATTACATTGAAAAGTTTGGTCTCTGTTTAACGAAGTACCCATTATTGTACTTGGCATTTCGAACATGTTCCCACTCCGAGCTATCCTGCTTTAAGATTGTTAAATTTTTAAGTTTGCAGAATCATTAAACGTAGAGCAATAAAAAAAGTCTCATTCGAAAGGAAACACCCATTATTCCAGTTTATATTCATTCCTAAGACGATATAAGTGTTATACATGACTGGGGAAAATTGTCTTTTTTTCTTGTTTTAGAACTTTCTCTCTTTTTTGTAATATAGGTGCTTTCTTGAAATTGTAAAATGAAGATATAATCATTCGAAATCACCCATTATTCCTGCTTCTATAGTGTTTGTATTCCTGTCACGATTTAAATGTTGTACGTATATGAAAAATTGTCCTTTTCAGACTGAGATTTTTCTTTCTTTTTTTCAACCTGGAAATTAAAATTAAAAATTGTGTTTTACTGCCACTTTTAATCACGGATATGGCAAGAATCCAAAATTCCTTTATAAATACATAAGTTTCAGACTGGAACAAAAAAAAAAAAAAAACTCGAATTACATAATCTTAGAGGATATTTATAGAGAATTAAAGTTCACCTTATCGACGAATCTTATTGGGAAGGTCGGTAAAATCAAAATTAACAAAACATTGGTTTGTGGGATGACATGGCCAACTCATGAACGTGTGGCCACTTGTCTAAATCAAGTGAAATTTTAGATATCATTTTAGAATTGCATTAGTTGCGTTAGTTGTATGACTTTCCTAATTTTTCCTTAATTTAAGGTGGTTTTTAAAAATCAAAATCAGCAGAAGTTGGGGCCGGAGTTTAATTTGAAATGGTTACAGTCAACTGAAACATGAATGAAAAAATACAATGTGCAGCTGGAGTGAAAAACTGTTCTAGAGTATGAGCGAAAACAAGAGACAAATTATTCATATAATTATGTAGAGAAAGGGGGAAGAGGGTAGAGAGCTATGGTAAAATGATGTAGCATTCAAATATAGATAGTGAACGAGATATGTGGATAGCGAGAATCACCAAGAGAGAGAGAGAGAGAGAGAGAGAGAGAGAGGGAGGGAGAGAGAGAGGGAGGGAGAGAGAGAGGGAGGGGGAGAGAAAGAAAGGGAAAACGATTGTTGCGTACATTTCGGCCTTGGCCTTCGGAGTGGCATATTTGAGAGGGGCAAATTGGGAAGTGTATATTTTATTTTTATATGTTTATGTTTAAAAACATCCGAGCATACCGCAATCAGATTAGCAAGAGGAGCCGCGCAGCTTTTTTTAGGGGGGGGGGGGGTGAACATGTGATGGAGCATAGGCCAACTATTTTCTACAACATAAGCAATACGGAAAGTAAAATGTGTCTACTTATTAAGAAAAAAGTGGTGGGCTGCGGCCCCCAGCCTCAGTTCCGCCGTCCCTGAGCAAAGGGACACTACATTTGCAGGTTCTGGAATGGTCGGAGGCTACGTATCGCCTAGAGATCTATTTTTTGGAAGAAAAGGGGAAACCTGCATTGACTTATTCTAAAGTTTTAACGCCTACCACTGGTGGACACTCCATTATCCCACTTCTCTAGCTAGCCAGATTTGACATTGAAATGACCCCGAGATCTTATAAAAGAGTGATTTTAAGCACTGTAGGCCGTACTCATAGGTTGAGAATAAAAATGGTGTTACTGCCCTCAGTGTTCAGAGATGTGTATTGTCTAATGTATCGAAATATCACTGTGGTTTCACAAATGTAAATAATAAATATTCACCCAAGAACGGAAGAACAGAGTGTTTATTCAGCATTTTAAAAAAAAAAATCATAAAAATTCATAAAAACGAAGGGGGTAATAGGTTAACATATGCCTAGTTGTACTTAAAGGATATTCTATCTTCTTTTTTTCAAAACTGACGGCCAAGAGCAGAGCCATCCATACACAGAATTTGACCAACTCGGTTTCAGTTGGGCACAACATGGCGTATACTCCTTTGTTACATGCTTGCCTAACAAAGCAACATGCCGCCATATTGTTACCCACTGGAGCAGACTTGGCCAAACTCTATGTATGGATGGCGCTGGTCAAGAGTAGAGTACCTCTGCGACTAAAGGTCACCAAGAAGAAGCCGGCAACACACCCACCTGCTGCCGAAATGATAACTTTTTTTGCACAACTTGACCACCGATGGGGACGGACGTACTTCGAGAGCGCTCTCCGGTTAATGCCGCCGCCGCCTATTCTGATTATTTTTTCACATCATTATAATCAAGAGATGAGCTTAATGCCTTTATGACTTTGCTTCTTTACCGACCTCCAGCTATCTCTTATGGATTATTAATTTCTGAGGACGTTCATACATAAATAGTGAACTACAAATCAAAATATACGTGGGAACGGTTCGCTTTTCCTCCGACTTTGGACACAGGTAACATGGCTACCCGCGCAAGGACAGCAAAAGACAAAGCTGGCCCTCCGACACCGGCCAAAGATGCGGGGAACGCTTCTCCTCAGCTAACGTTAGCAGACCTATACAAAAAAAATCACGGAAACCTCTTCTAGCTTAGGAGATAAACTTGATAAGCTCTCCAACAAAGTAAACCAGATAAACAAGAGATTCGAAGAGCTCGAGGATAGTGTAGTTTTCCATTCGGGCAAAATAAACGAAATAGAAAAGGAGGTAATACCTGCGCTAAAAACCTCACTGAAAGCGGAAATTGAGAAACTACAGAATAACCTTATAATGATGGAAATTCACAACAGAAAAGCTAATTTGCTTTTTTAATGGTGCTACGGAGAAACGAGGAGAAGATATTTACACCGTGCTAAAGGAAATCTTCATGCATATTGGTCTACAGGAATGAGAAGCCGATCAGATTCAGGTGGTCAACGCTCATCGCCTGCCGAGGCGCAATGCGGCTGCCAATCTCGGCCCCAACCCTATCATCGCTAAATTTTGCTACATGAGAGACAGGGATCGAATTCTTCACGCTTACGAAGATCAACAACGCAATCGCCCCAGGACCAGCGGAGCCACTCCCGGAGCCATTCCTGAATTTCCTCAACAACACAAGCACTTTATGCTACAAAAAATATGTTATACAGGTGGACTCGAGCTCTGTTTAAAAAAAATGTATGTGTATGGAAATGAAGGAACGTGAACCTTACATGGATGATCAGTATGTTTTTCATATTCCGCAAATTTAACACTCGCCAAAAAAAAAAAAAAAAAAAAAAATAAGTAAATAAAAATAAAAATATAGGCCTACCCTTATGTCATTTATCTCAAAGCAAATGCTTTTATTTATTTTCTTACAATGCTTGAATTTTTGAAGTCTAGTTTTTAGTACTCGAGCCCTGTCATGACTACATACATATTTAACATGTATCAATGTGGCATATCGAGAGTGGTCCTGACAAATTTGGGGCACGTCCTAAAAGTGTAATGTTACTATCTTGGTAATTTTGAAATGTCGATATTACAATGAGCATGATAAGTGCTATGTTTCGATTAATAAGTCTTCATTCTGCATTTAATACATATACTGTTTTGTAATTGACGAAGGTTACCCTTTAAAAAAAAAAAAAGAGTTAGCCGAGGCTATTTTAATCAAGTAACAACGTAAACATTAAGTAAATCATTCCAACCAATATTTTTAGCAGGGCAGTCATGTTGGCCGTACGTCAGGTTGCCATCTTTTTAACGGCAAAAATTGATATAGTTGTATACTTTTTTGTAATCATTTACACTACATTTAGCAGTAAGACATGTAAGAGGTTCCACGATTGCATTCCTACGATTCAGATTTTTGTGGGCATTATTCTTCCTTTATATTTCATATCCATATATTCCAAGGTTTCCTCATGAGAAACGAATTGCTGCTACTGTGGATCTTGTACTCGTGGAATCATTATTGATTATGTTATTTTCAATTAAAGATTTTTAAGCGGATTTCAAAGCTTCTTGGAAACTGGACTGTCACTGAAAGGAAAAAGAAAAAAAATATATTAGACGCCTACCAGCGAACTTGTTTATTGTCACATGCAAGGATTTGATGAGGCACTGTGTCTCTATCCACATCTCCTGCCTCCTTTGTAATGTCATTGAACTTATTTGCATATTTTAATGTTACCGCTGTTAAGGGACAACTCCCTTCCTTTCCTTTCGAAATGTCAGGTTTTCAAGGTGCTTTCTACGAACTGGAATTCAATTCGAAGTCATTAACATGCATGACTATTTCTCCACCTTTGCATTGTTTTCATGTTTCGTATTTATTACCAATGCTTAATATGAAGTTAAGAATTCATTCTGTAGTTTAATCAGTCAGGTATTGCGTCATCATAATTGAATATATTCTCATGCAATTAGATGGTAACTCTTGTTCTGAACATAATGGTTGCAGGAATTCGGCTTTTAATTGAAGAAAAAGCCCGCGAAAAGAAGTGAATTCCCGACCCCTTGCTTTTCTCGCACTCTCTCATTTACCTTGGCTAATTTTAAAGATTTTTTGGTGTTTTTTTTGTTGGTTTTTTTTTTGTATTCATTATATTATGTACAGCTGAAGAATTCCACGAGTGCATTCCTACGAACTGGCCTTGGGGGGCACTACCCTTTCTTTTACCCTATATTACAGGGCTTCCCAATGAGGAACGAAATGCTGCTACTATGGAGCTTAAAATGATAATTACATTCAACCCCACATGATATTGGAATGTACTCGAATAATCACTACATTGTGTATTTATATTTGCATGTAAGCTTCAAGGGTTTCAAGCTTTCCAAAGCTTTTGAATCTGGAATGTCAATGATCAAATCTATACATGTATGTCTTATCTGCCTTGTTATGATACAAATTTAGTGTCAAGCTTCTTGAAGAATGGAAAGTACCCTAGACGCCTATCATTACGAGCTCTGTTATTGTCTCATGCTATTGCTTGAATGCCTTGAAGGAAGCATCGAGCTTCTATTTAATTATCCTCCCGCCTTCTTTCATTGTAACTTTGGTTTCATTAAACTCAATACTTAAAAACTTAAATTCAATACCACCGATCTAATGAGTGCCAACACCTCATAACTTTTGTTTTCGAAGGTCGGGATGTATTTTACAAACTGGAATTTTAATTAGGATGGACCTGTTTTATCTCTCTACATGGAAGTATCCATGGAATTGAATGGCTTGGTAAACAGGTCCAGTGATGCATGCCTACCTTTATATAAGCGCAAGTTTCTACCCCTTTTTTTTTTGTTTTCATGTTTTGGATAATACATGATCAATATGAAGTGCAGAATATATTCTGCCATTTCAGTTAGTCAAAGGCAGGTTTAAGAGCGTGTCACCACAATATAGTATTATGTAATTGGAGGTAATCTTTGTTCTCCTAACGTTAATGGTCTGCAGGAAGTCGGCTTTATTTATTGTAAAAGCCAGAGAAAAGAGCTGAACTCCTGACCTCAAATTTTTGTAGTACCCTCTCATTTTAATATTTCAATGGAGATAATTTTGTGATATTTACACGTACAGCAGATCGAAAAAACTCTTTATAGAACATTTTATACACTGTAAGGGATTTGTTTGGTTTCTGGGCACTTTCTGTGGCAGATTTGGAGCACTGCGGCGCGTTGTGTTGTGCGGGTTTTGGAGCTGGGTTGGGATTTGAACGCGTGCTGTGCTTGTTTTCGTCGCGCCTTGGGTGTTTGTTTGGTGACACGACATATGCTCCGCCGACATATGCTCCGCCGACAACTGCTCCGAAAAATGCGACAAGTGCTCCGCGACAAATGCTCCGGGCCAATTGCTCCGCCGACATTTGCTCCGCCGACACTTGCTCCGCCGACACTTGCTCCGCCGACACTTGCTCCGCCGACATTTGCTCCGCCGACAGTTGCTCCGCCGACAATTGCTCCGCCGACAATTGCTCCGCCGAAATATGCTCCGAAATTGAGACATTTGCTCCGCCGACAGTTGCTCCGCCGACAGTTGCTCCACCGAATTATTACTCATGGACTTATTTTTTTTTTTTTTTTTTTTTTTCCCTTCCACAGGGTTCTTTATTTACAAAAAACAAATTCAACAAATACAAATAATCATATACTTTCGTATTCAGGATAGTGCAACAGAATGAGTAAACAATGGCATAACAATGAACATCACGGCCCAAACTTAAGGGCAGAGAAAAAATAAAGATTTCTTTTTTTCAATACATATGATATAAAACAATACATAGTAAATTGATCATTTTCATGTTGTCACGCTGCCAACACTCTCAAAACATTTTCTGAATAGAAACCATTTCTTCAGTAATTTCTTTTCTTTGAGATTCGTTTGATAAATGTATTTTTCCATTTCGTAATAACATTTTACGGCTAATATAATTTTCTCAAATGAAGGTAATTGATTTTGTAATTTGGCATGAAATATTTCTCGTCGTACAACCATCAGTATACAGTTTAGTGCATTGTTATTGATACCGCAAAATCCAAACAACTTATTTTGATTTGTAAGTATAACCTTTTCCCCAGTATTATGAAGTACCCAGTACTCAAATTTAGACCATATTACATTCGTGTACTGACAAGAGCAAAACACGTGTATAATGGTTTCTTCACTGTTATTACAAAAGGTGCATTTTT
Source organism: Heliocidaris tuberculata (assembly GCA_025618425.1). NCBI lineage: Eukaryota > Metazoa > Echinodermata > Echinoidea > Camarodonta > Echinometridae > Heliocidaris > Heliocidaris tuberculata. Next base: position 12,831,457 of record CM046833.1, read on the forward strand.
TATCAGTTACCACACCAAATTTCAACAATGCATCTCTCATATATAATATTCTGTTTAAAATCTTGATTTGGAACCATCTCATATTGGTATCTATTGATTGAAAAGGAATTAAACAATATGACCCCCATCGTTCATCCTGAATATCTAAGATTTTTTTCCACTTTATAAGACTTTTACATTCTTTGACTTTGTATTTTAAGAAAGACTGATAAATATGGGAACAACCAGATTTTGTTTTCACTATAAGGTGCAAAGCTTCAGGAATTATAGGTTCTATGGCCTTTGGAATTACACGTGTACTCTTTTCAAAACCTGACCGAACAGCATTACATAGACCATAGTACTGGAGAAAGTTTGTTTGTATGTCAAACCGACGTTGAAAATCAAAATATGAAAGAAAAGATCCGTCTTGTTCTAAAATGTCATTCACAAAACGTATTCCCTTTACACTCCAGGACCTAAAGTATATTACTCTACCATTCATTTTTATTTGGGGGTTATTCCAAAGAGGTTGACATGCAATATTTTCGATAAAAAGTTCCACCAGGTCTGACCATGCTAAAAGAACCTCTTTCCAAAATGGATTTGGTGTCAAGTCTGCCAAGTTTTTGTAGTAAATAGATCCCATATACAAATGAAAAGAATAATTTTGAGGCAAGAACGAATAAAACATATGGAAAGTGTAATTTTTTACCTGAGAATCACTTACAAATCTTCTAATCCACGATATCTTTAGAGATTTGGCATGAATAAAAATATTAATCATTTTAACTCCGCCTTCAGAGTATAGTTGACACATTTGTTCTCTACTTATCTTATCAGGTTTGTTACCCCAGATAAACGCATAAAAAGAACGGTTTATATCTATCATAATTTGAGAATTAGGTTCTGGAAGTGATAATAACAAATAATTTAGTTTTGGTACCAACAAACTTTTAACTACAGTTATCCTCCCTAAGACAGTTAAGGTTCTTTTTGACCATGACATAATTTGGCGTTTTATTTCTTTAATTTTTTCACAATAATTATGATTGACCATTTCTAACAAGTTAACCGAAAAGTCTATTCCTAGGTATCTCGAGTAACCTTCGGATACCCAATTTAGTTTGTGTTCTGGCATTAATTGTTTCTTACAGGCCCTATTTTTTCCAATCCATATCACTTGAGTTTTCGTAATGTTTATCTTAAGGTTTGACATTTTTTCAAAATCATCTAGAATACTTAGTGCACAGTGTAACTCTTCCTTTGTACCATTAAGTGTCAAAAGAGTGTCATCTGCGTATTGTAGGAGTTTACTTGTTTTTCCATTTAAATACAAACCAGATATAGAATTGGAGCGCCTAATCAAAATTCCTAGTATTTCGCTAACAAGTAAAAAAAGGTAGGGCGATAAAGGGTCTCCTTGACGACACCCTCGTCCTATAACAAATCTCTCTGTACAAAATCCATTTACTGTAACACTAGAAGACGCATTTTCATAAAATAAATGAATCCATTTTTTCAATGATGGCCCGAAGCGAAAGAAATCAAGAACATTAAAGAGAAACTTATGCGATACAGAATCAAATGCCTTTTCGAAATCAATAATCAACAACATGCCTGGTATATCTCTAAGTTCTGTGTACAGTAGCGTATCGTAAAGTAAACGAATATTTTCCCCAATAAAACGCCCTTTTAAGAATCCCTTTTGATTCTCGTGTATTAAATAGGGCAGCACATGCTTCAGTCGATTTGATATACATCCAGATGCTATTTTGTATATAACATTTAACAGTGAAATAGGACGCCAATTCTTTAGTAAATGTCGAGGTTTGTTCCCTTTAGGTATCAGTGTGATTATACCTATTTTTTGTGACTGCGACAGTTCTCCTGTGAAGTAAGCGTAGTTCAAAGATTTGATAATGAATGTTTTAAGATATTGCCAAAATAATCGATAAAATTCAACAGTGAAACCATCTTGCCCTGGGGATTTGTTAGTCTTCATACTTTTGAGCATTTGATAAACCTCCTCTTCTCTCAAAGGACCTTCCAATATTGTGGACATTTCCGGAGTTAACTTAGGAATATCTGAGTGGTTTAATAATGTATCAAGATTTACGTCTTCAGTTTCTTTACTCGCATACAAATTTGAGTAAAACCTAAATATTTCTTTTAATATACAATCCTGTCCACTAATAACATCTCCATTCTCTGTTGACAATTGACGTATTTCTTTATTTACTTTATTCTGTTTTTCTAAGTTTAAAAAGAATTTTGATGGCTTTTCTCCAAGCTCCATCCACTTGATTCTTGATCTCATAGCGATGCCATCATTTACTTTCAAGCGAAGAGTTTCAAGTTGTGATTTTCTGTTATTTAATTCTATCAATACAGCAGTCTTATCATTCGATATCACTAATTTTTGTTCCAGTTCTTCTATATTTCTTTCTAGTTCCTTTTCCCGATTTACATTTTTTTTCTTGATGAAAGAGCCATATGATATAGATTCTCCACGTAATATCATCATCAAGGTTTCAAAAAATAACTGGTCATTGATAGAAAATTCACATTCCCCAACTATATTATCATTTTGATCAAACTCCACTTTATCTTTTGCGTAAAATGTAATTGTCTCTTTTATAGTTTTAGTAATTTTGGAAACAAAAATTTCATCTTTTAATAGAGAATTGTTAAACTTCCAAGTTCCGGGGCCCCTTTTAATCTGATTTAAACTCAAGTTAAGACGAATTAATGAATGGTCTGTTCGATAACCAGAGATAATATCGGATTTATGAACTAAAGAAAGCAATTCTGATGAAATTAAAAAGAAATCTAATCTACCTTGTTTAAAAGGATTCGGCTGCCGCCATGTATAGTACTTTTTCATTGGATATCTAATTCTCCATGGGTCGCAAAGGTCTAATTCATTCTTCATATTGTTTACCTGCTGTCTCGCTCTAGGGTTATTTACATGTAAATAATTATGAGTATCAAAGGTGTGGTCCTGAACTAAATTCCAGTCCCCACAGATAATGACATGTGGATTATCGAATTCAATTATAATACGTTGAAGATCTGCGAAAAAGGTTGGATTATCAGTGTTTGGTCCATATAAAGACGCAAGAGTAATACCGTATTCATACAGGGTCAAGTCTAAAACTACCAAATTTCCCCGATTATCTATTCTACAGTTGTTAACTTTGACCGCAATAGTATCTTTGAAAAGAATTGCTACTCCTCTAGAGCTGGATGTATGATGGGAGAAAAAACAGCCGCCTCCCCAATCCCTATGTATTTCTGTTTCTATTTCAGGAGTAAAGTGGGTATCTTGGATACAACATATATCGTATGATTTCGATTTCAAATATAACAGTACATCTTTTCTTTTCTTATCGCTAGCTAAGCCGTGACAGTTCATTGAAATAAAAGTAATGTCATCCTGCATCAGAAAAGAGTTTTATGGCGAGAAAAGGCAACGAACTACCTGTGGAAGCATTTTTCAATATAGACACAAACAAAACAACGAAACAACTACACAACACACGAACACGGAACACAAAGGTGGGCTCGCTCTGCGAGCCCGAATAACGCCACGCCCGATAAGCCCCGGGAAACATCATCGCGGCCAAGGCGAAAGAAAAAAGCCTGTAGGGATACCATCCCTAAATCCTCTCAAGACCCTCTGAAATACTAGAGTCATTATTTAAAGCAGGGAACTGTAACTAAGAACCCTGTTTAAAGTATATTTGTGGAAGAGTGAATTCACACAGTGCGATATCAAACAGCACTGACAAAATACGACACCTAAAATCCATCCTGGAAAACCTGATATCAAGATTTTTCTTTCTCATATGACTTGGTAGGTAAAGAAAAGAGACAAGTATACGAGAACAAAGCATCAAAAATCCTTTTGATGAAAACGTGATATAAAGACATGTCTATTTCTCATGAGATTCAATTTGAAAAGAAAAGGGACAACTATTTCAGAATAAAGCACCCAAAATCCTTTCGATAAGAACCCAATATAAAGATGTCTCTTTCTCTGAAGACGAAAGAAGAAAGAAAGAAGAAGAAGAGAGAGAAAAAAAAAAAAAAAAAAACCGTACCAGAACGAATAAAAATCGTTTTTGTGGAAACCTGATATAAAGACATGTTTCTGTCTCATAAAACTAGGTTGGTAAAAGAGAAAGGAAAATAATACCAGAACAAATCACCGAAAAATTTTTTGGTGAAAGTTTAACATCAAGATATGTCTTTTTCTCATGAGACGTGATTTGATGGGAAACAGGACAAGTATTCACGGGGGGGAAAAAAAAAAAAAAAAAAAGGGGGAAGAAAAAAAAAAAATTGTGGAAAATAGAATTCACACTGTGCGATATCAAACAGCACTGACAAAAAAAAACACACACAAAAAAAAAACCGACACCTAAAATCCATCTTGGAAAACCTGATATTAAGATGTTTCATTCTTATAAGACTTGGAAGGTAAAGAAAAGGGACAAGTATACGAAAACGAAGCATCAAAAATCCTTTTGATGAAAATGTGATATAAAGACATGACTATTTCTCATGAGACTCGATTTGAACAGAAAAAGGACAACTTGATTCAGAACAACATATCAAAAATCCTTTCGATAAAAACCCAATATAAAGATGTCTCTTTCTCTGAAGACGATAGGAGAAAAAAACAAAACAAAACAAAACAAAACAAAAAAAATTGTGGAAAAGTGAATTCACACAGTGCAATATCAAACAGCACTTACAAAAAACTACACCTAATACCCATCTTGGAAAAAAGAGAAAAGAAAAGTACTGTCCTTCACAAAGAAGGAAGGTCATTTTGCTTTATATCCCTTGAAAAGTTAGTTTAAGTTGCAAAGTAACATCAGACGATCAACTTGATCTCAAAGTGTATCACCCTATAGACATGATAAACGACCTTCTACAAATATATAATAAAATACTGGCATACATATGCAATTCGGTTGCATTTTGAATTGTTGTATACTGAATAATTGCGTAAAAACAGCTGTTTAAATTGCATATAGCTCACATTCACTTACTCTAGCAGAAGGCATAAAACTTGTCAATGAATGTCGAAACCCCCTTTGAGTTAGACATTCCAACGTATTGGCAGGTGACAAACATCAATGAGGGAGGACAAGCTATTTTGCGGATAAAAACATGTACGTGCATATTCCGCACCTCTTTAACTCATATCTGTATCTGATAGGCCTATATAAAAAATAGTATATCAGTAAACTACTGAACTCATTTAGATGTAAAGGTGATACTGAGATAAATTTTCCCTTTTCTGAAAATTGCCTCAAAATATTTACCGGTGACGTATATCAGGAGAGTATGTGCTCAATTACGATTAATTTCTTGTACTTGGAGTCATACTACATTTGTTGTATGTTAAGTACCAATACAATAAAACCATTTCGCCATCTCTGAAAAGTATCCTCCGATACTCATATTTCTTCCACTGACAATTATGCTTTGAAATGACGACATTTGCCCCGCCGACAATGGCTCAGAAGACATCTGCTCCTCTGAAAATTCCTCCGGAAATGCTCCGGGACAATTGCTCCTCCGATACTCATATTTCTTCCACTGACAATTACTCCGCCGACAATTGATCCGCTGAAATTATGCTCCGAAAATAGCTCTCGGCCTAAATTTTCTCGTCAGCTAGTGACACTTTTAAGATCAATAATTATTGCTTTCTGAATCCTAAAATGATATGATGAATTACAGTTTGAAGTAATTATCTTTGTAAAGTATATAAAATTTCAAATAATGTTAATGTCATCCTCTGTCGAGTTCTCAAGTTCTAGAAATTTTCATAACTGTTTATATCGTGCAGTGAACAATGAGGGCTTACTACGCGCACATTTTTTTTTTTCTGCAAAAATGACTTAGTTTGCCTGCATGATGTAAGTTATTGATTTAATGATATATTGCAAACGGAATAGGTTTCACAAGAAGTAGAACATGAAGGCATGGTTGTTGATTTGTTTTCGTGGTTGGGGAGATGGAATATCCTCGAACGCCGAGCAAAGCGACTAAGCGGAGAAAGCGTGTGCGGTTCAAACGGGAAGGATAGACTATAAGAATAGCATGCCATTAGATAGAAAGACAAGATGCGAACCGATTTGCTTTCATAAAGATAGTAGGCCTATTATCAGGAGCGTAATGAGCTAAAAAATTTGAAGGGGTAGAACATGGCATATGGGGCACAATTTCTAAATAGTTGCGAACGAGCGAAGGGAGCTAGCGGAAAAATGACCTTTTTAATGAAAATCTAGCTAATTTTGTCATAGATCCTAGCATATATCTGGTAAATAATTTCATTTTTTACCTTTTTTCCCCTTTCCTTTTCTTTCCTTTTTTTTTTTTTTTTTTTTTTTTGGAGCGTAGAACTTGTTTTTCCGGGGGGAGGACGCGCAAACATTTTCGAAGAACCTCAAGAGAGAGAGAGAGATATATATATATAGAGAGAGAGAGAGAGAGAGAGCGCGCGAAGCGACCGAGCGGGTAACAGGGGAGCTTTTGCTTGTGAAATTGAAGGATTTTTAGTAAAAAAAAAACAATGTAAGTTTTCAAAAATTTCTGGTGGCAACCGTGGGCATAGGAAGGTCGGGCTAGACAAAGGATCGGGTGGGGGCTCACCCCCCCCCCGAACCTTTGTCTGATCCCGGTGGAGCCCGACGTTCTTACGCCGGAGGGGCAGCCCCCCCCCCCCCCCCCCCGCTGCCTACGGCCATGAATATCATACTGTAGAAGGATAAAAACAATGAAAATTGAGAGTAAACTCTCTCATAAAAAGAATAACATCAGGCAAGATAGAAGGATAAACAAATGCATACATGAAAGAGATAGAAAGACGAAAGGATAAGGCTCTAAGGATATAAGGATATTGGAAGATTGTGCAATTGAAATTTCATCTTGTCCATTTTTTTTTTTGGGGGGGAGGGGCTTTAGCGACTTTTTGAGGGTCATTTAGCCCCAAAGCCCCCCCCCCCCCCCCGTAGAGCCGCTCCTGGATAAACACAAAGAATAACAAAAGGAAATAACTAAGAGAAAATATAAAAGAAAAGCAAATAATAACATAAGCAAAGATAGAACGAGAGAAGGATAAAGCAAAGAATAACATAAGAAAAGAGAGAGAAGAAGATAGAGGGGGAAAAGGAATAACATATTAAAGAAAGATATATATTGGAGCATAATTCGGCGGAGAAATTTTCGTATTTGTCGCGGAGCACTTTTCGCATTTTTCGGAGCAGTTGTCGGCGGAGCATTTGTCCGCGGAGCATGTCATGGAACCCACGGAGCAAAAAGAGCAAATGTCGTAATTTCGGAGCATATTTCGGCGGAACAACTGCCAGCGGAGCAACTGTCGGCGGAGCAAATGTCGGCGGAGCAACTGTCGGCGGAGCAAGTGTCGGCGGAGCAAGTGTCGGCGGAGCAAATGTCGGCGGAGCAACTGTCGGCGGAGCAAGTGTCGGCGGAGCAAGTGTCGGCGGAGCAAATATCGGCGGAGCAATTGTCGCCGGAACAACTGTCGGTGGAGCAAATGTCGGCGGAGCAATTGTCCCGGAGCATTTGTCGCGGAGCACTTGTCGCATTTTTCGGAGCAGTTGTCGGCGGAGCATATGTCGGCGGAGCATATGTCGGCGGAGCATATGTCATGGAACCGTTTGTTTGGATGTGCGTGTTTGCCTTTTGGATTGTTACAAGTGTATAGGCTGGGCACCGGGTGTTTGCACCCGTGATCGTTTGGTGTTGCACCGTGGTCGCACACGCTGTTTAGTATTTGAGCAGTGTGAGTGATTGTGGTGTGGACGCCTAGTGATTGTGGTGTGGGCGTTTGGTGTTTGGCCTGTACATTGGAGCTGTTGGGGGGGGGGGGGGGTGGACATGTGTATCTAGTGGACGCCTAGGGCGTGGTGGGGGTGGGCGCGGCATGCGTTTGGTTCTGGACTTGGCTCTTGGACCCGTGCAATGTGTGGGCGCGTCGCGGTGTTTTGAATCGGTCGCGGGGGGGGGGGGGGGGGGGGGGGGATGGTGTTTGGAGGCTGAACGGGTTTTTTTGCAGTGTAGTGTTAAATAGAGAAAGTGAACTTTGGTATTGAATCACCGGTATACATTTGTTCTGCTGATTTAAGAAAAAAAAAGTGTGTGTATATAAGAGTGATTTCACGGGTTCATCTACCGTTTACGGTAGTTATCTCCAGCTCCGATGCTTAATTAAAATATTGATTTTCTAAGAAAAGAACAGTATTTTCTTTTTGGAACCAGAAAAGAAGGGGCTCTGCTCACTGATGCGAGGACGGGCGAACCCGTGATTCTACACAAGCAAATTATGATGATGGCAGAGAGTGTCAGTGTACTTCATTTTTTTTGTATTTTTCCCTCACTCCGAACACAATGATTGCTCATCCCTATTCTTTTGTATTGTGGAAACCAGGACCCTGCGGGGAGGTCGATGGAATTGTGTTTCCCGTATAGGGTTTTCTTTGGTTTTCTTCAATATGCCGACTGTATTTTAAAGTACTATATTACTAAGGCGGTGAATGACCACTAGAGCAGTTAACACCTTTGTACACTCTCATGGGGTCCTGCCATCTTCGTCAATCTGTTTTGGTTGTGTATGTCTTGTATTGTCTCGTTTCTGTGTTTGTGTTACGTCGTTGTATGTTAAGGTGAAAGGTGCAAATTTGCTATTATTGGTACACTTATTGATCTCAAAACTACAATCAGAAACCCAATATACGACTATAATGAATTACGGTGCACTGATTTTCTGTAATAGTGTTGTAATTTATGTATGATGGACAGTAAGAATAATTTGTTTAATATAATCTCTTTAAATGTTAAAGGTCTCAGAGACGTTACCAAAAGGAACGCTATAGTTAAGTGGAGTAAACAAAGAGGAGACATACTTTTCTTTCAGGAAACGTTTAGTACTAACGATGTGGAGGATCAATGGGAGAGGGAATGGAGTGGGGAGTGCTTTTTTAGTCACGGAAGCAACCACAGTCGAGGAGTTTGTATTCTAATTTCACATAACTTGAAGTTGAAGGTATTGAGAAGTGAATGTGATTCAGAAGGGGGGTACATAATATTGAAGTGAACGTACAAAAAATAAGATATATTCTTTGTAATGTATATTTTCCAGTTCGAGATAAACAGCAGGAACAGATTGATTTTCTAAATCAATTAAGTGTCCGCCTTTAATGACTTCAATGTAAACAAATCTCTTTTGAAAGTTGGTGGCGATTTTAATATGATTCGGAATTTTCACTTAGATATCTCAAGTAAGGGGAGTATTAAAGGTCATACTTTTAATTTAGAATTTGAGGATTTCCTTGGAAGGTTTGATATAACGGATATTTGGAGGAAGAGAAACACAGACAAGATTCAGTTTACCTACAGGCAAAATAACCCTTTAATTCAAAGTAGGTTAGACTATTGGATTATTTCAAATGAACTAGATAAACAAATTTCTGAGTCAATATTATACCCTCTATAGCTCTGATCACTCTGCTATTCTTCTAAGTCTGTTTTGGGGTGATAAAGTTTTTCGAATAATAGGTCCATCTTACTGGAAGTTTAATAATAGTCTGTGTCTAGATGTAGAATATGTTCAGTATATGAAAGCAGAAATTAAATCTTTTGTAGATCAGGGGAAGAAAGACATTACAGATTCAAGAGTCCTGTGGGATTTCGTTAAAATGAATATTCGTGAAAAAACCAAGAAATATTCCAAAGCTAAGGCACAGGAAACGAAGGAAAAATTAAGAAAATTACAGATAGATATTCAGAAGCTGGAAGATTTACTACTTATTTCTCCAAATGATGATATTTTACAGAATTTAGAGTTAAAGAGAAATGATTTCAAAAAGATATATAATCAGACAGTAGTAGGGTTAAAAGTTAGATCGCGTGCAAAATGGTTTGAAGAAAGTGAAATCAATGAAAATTACTTTAAACAGCTGTTGGCATCAAATCAGAGAAAAACATTTATAGACAAACTGAAATTAGAAGGCAGAAATGAGGAAATAACTGATCCGAAAGAAATTTTAACAGAAATTAGACATTTTTACCATAACTTATACTCAGAGCATGATGGAACAGGTAGGACGGATGGTTATTTTTGTGACATCTCCCCTTTGAAAATTAGTGAAGCTAGTAAGAAATTATCTGTCAGTGGAATTTTATCGCACCTTCTGGCCTGATATAGGGAACATTGTTTTAGATTCATTTAATACCTCTTTTGAGAAAGGTGAACTGTCTACCACACAGAAACAGGGTGTTATAACTATAATTAAAAAAGAAGATAAAAACCCTTTATATATTCGTAATTACAGACCAATTACCCTTCTAAATGTTGACTATAAACTATTGTCTAAAGTTTTGGCTGAGAGAATAAAGAAGGTCATAGAAGAGGTGATACATGTAGATCAGGTGGGTTTTCTGCCTGGTAGGAATATTGGAGAAGCTGTAAGAATTATTTATGATGTTATATTTTACACAAAGACATACAATATACAAGGGTTTTTTGTAACAATTGATTTTGAGAAAGCTTTCGACACCGTTTCACACTCATATATGAAAGTATTAATTAAAAAATATGGTCTGGGTTCATTTTTTTTGTAGATGGATAGAAATATTGTATAATAATGTAGTTAGCTGTGTCATGAATGGGTTTTTTTCCACAGATTATTTTGAAATAGGTAGGGGTGTAAGACAAGGAGATCCTTTGTCTCCATATTTATTTTTGTTAATAATAGAAACATTAGCATCGGTTATTCGGAATGAACAAAACTTGTAGGGTATTACAATAGGCAATATAGAAATGAAGTTAGTAATGTATGCAGACGATTGCTCCATTTTTTGGAAAGATACAGAAGATATGAAAATCTTAGAAAAAATCATGGATTCCTTCTCCCAAGTATCTGGTTTGAAAATTAATAAGGACAAAACACATATTATGAAGTTGGGTTCTTCTGGTCAAAGTAATGATGATTTTTCCAGTATTACGTTGGGTAAGATGGTTTCATTTGTTAAAGTACTAGGGGTATACTTTTCTTTAGATATTAATGTTAAAGAAGAAATGAATTATAAAGAAATACTGAGCAAAATAAAAAGATTGTTAGGGTGGTGGAAGCAAAGAGATCTAACACTTTTTGGGAAAATTCAATTAGTAAAAGTTTTTGCAATTTCTAAATTATTATATGTGTCTTCTATAATGACAGTACCATCATGGGTTTTTAAGGAAATGGAGGTAATCTGTTTTAATTTTATATGGAATGGCCACGATAAAATAAAAAGGAATATTTTATATATGAACTATGACACCGGGGGTTTAAAAATGTTGAACTTTAAGTACATGGTTTGCCCTCAACGTGTAATGTGGATTAAGAGACTTCTTTATGGCAATAATAACATGAAATGGAAACAGTTTTTTGATTATACATTTAAACCGGTAGGGGGAAGGTTAATATTTCTCTGCAATTACAATTGCAATTCCATTGATATTAAAGTACCCGATCTCTACTTGGAATTTTTGAATATCTGGAATTATTTACAAGAGAAACAATTTATTGTCAAAGAAACACATGATGAAAATCAAATTATCTTTAACAATACTCTTATTAAAGGTAGGATTTTTCATTTTAATGAAAAAATATTTGATGCTAACATTTTTCAAGTGAAACATCTGATTGACGCAGAAGGTAATATCAGATCAGGGGATTATTTTATAAGGAAAGGTCTAAATGTAGACGACATATTTTTCCTTAATGATGTATATACTAAGTTACCAGTTTCTTGGAAGGTGAAAAGAAGAAAAGATGATACTTTGAATGACACTCTTGACTTTTCCAACATTTATTTTAATATTAACAAAAGTGTCTACTCCTTTGAGTCTCTGTCTTCCAAAATGCTCTACAACATTTTTATTAGTACAATACAGGATTCCTTTGTTTTTAAACATCCAGAGGTATTAGCTTTAAATCTGGATAAGTCAGCAGTAGCAACATGTTTTTCAATTCCCAGATTTTGTACTCTAGATTGGAAGTTAAGGGAATTTCAGTACAAGCTTTTACATAGCGTTGTATTTTGTAATGATAAACTATACGCATTTGGACTAACTCAATCAAATTTATGCTCATTTTGTAAAAAAGATATAGAAACATATTGCCATGTCTTCTTTAAATGTAAAGAAGTGTCAAGTATATGGAAGGAGGTGGGAAATGAATTAAAAATGTTTCAGCTACTTAATCTACAATGGATTGATGTGTTATTGGGCTTTAGAGTTGATATAAAAGACAATATATTACTTAATCATGTACTGATTATGGTCAAATATATGATTTACAATAGTCGTAAAAATGGAAGGGTTCCTACTAGTAAAGATATATGTGAGGCTGTAAAGAACTACGAAAAAATTGAATATGAAAAGGCAAGAATAAAGGACAAACTAACACTACATTGAAAAAAATGGGAAAATTTCACTCCTTAAAAGGAGTGAGGCGTATTATATCAGACATATGCATGTTTGTGTATGTGTGTATGTATATGTGTATATGTATGTATATATATATATATATATATATATATATATATATATATATATATATATGTATGTATGTATGTGTATATGTATATGTGTATATGTATGTATATGTTTATTTAATTTGATATCTATATATCTACTTATATGGTTATTTCTATGTTTAAAAAAATAATTATTGGAATTATTATTATTACTCTTATTGTTGTTGTTAATGTTATTATTATTAATAATAATAGTAATAATAATGATAAATGTCTTCATTTATGTCTTCTTCTCCTCCTCACTCCCTCACTTTCTCATTGATCCAACCACTGAATTGTTAGTATTGTGTTTTTATTATTGCAACAGTATGGTTACAGAACTCCACTGATATAAGAAAACTATATAATAAATAATGTTAAATAAAATCGAAGAATTGAAAATGCACTGCATGTAGTTTATCCTATATATGTAAAGATGACAGTTTGATTTATCATGTATACTATGGGTTATAAAGCAGCACCTTCACCTTTTTTCTTTCTATCTTTTAAAATCTTTATTCAGATTGCAGATTTTGCATTGTATTATTTGTTTCGGATTTAATTATGTATTGTGTTTAAAAAAAAAATAGAGAGTAGTGACAACTCGTGATTTGAACGCCATTTTGTTTGCACTGCTATGCAACATTTCTATTCAATTCCGATGAGCACCTGGGTGTTCTCAATAAAAAGAATTCGAACGCCATTTTGTTTCCAGAAAAGTCAGACGTCCATGTCGCTACTCTCTATATAAAGGTACTCTAGGCAAGAGCAGTGTACATGCATATCGATGCATATGCAAGGTATGTACATGCGCTAGTTACATTTCCCTGGAGACCTGGACTAGTTCATTTTGTGCAGTGCATGAATGCAGTGGAGTGCAGTGCGGACTTGAACGTGAAGTTCTGTTCCAAAAATGACTGTCTGGATGCAAGACTTTTGCAAGTATGGTATTCTATATCTCATAATGATCATCATGATGTCAAAAATTTAACTGTTAGATCTAATGTAGATCTACATGTAACCAGTGGCGTATCTAGGTATTCTAGCGCCCGGGGCAAACTATCAAATCTGAATGATGGCACTACGTGAAAAAAAATTTTGATGCACATAACCCGGGGTTGTTAGCCCAAACTGGACAAGTTATTGTAAGCGAACGAGTAACGCGACCGAGCAGCAGATTTTTTTTTTTCCTTTTGACCCCTCAAATTGTAATTTTACCCTTACAAAAAAAAAAAAAAAAAAAAATCCGAGGCAATACAACGACCTAGCAATAGGTTTTTTTTTTTTTTTTGTTCTTGTTGAAATTTTGAACATTCCTATTTTGAGGGCGCAAAATGAATAAAAACCCTATATAAATATATTTCAGGAATTGAGTAAGGCATTTGCAAGGCAAATCTATGATTTCTTTCGAATGTTCTACACTACTGCTTTTTATGCACTTATATCCCATCAGGGGGCGTAAAATTTTACAAGCTCCTGCCTTATGCAGGGGGGGGGGGCAAATCAGCTCGATTCAATTAATGGTTAACACTTTAAAAACGCCATTCGGGGCGCGAAATAGCTAGATTTTGAACATAATTATGCGAGAGAGCAAAGCGACTGAGTTCTAGAAAACTTTTGCATTTCAAACCCTATAAAACACAATTTCTTATGCATTTTTGTCTTGTATTTCTCCCCCTTTTCTTGCTCTCTTTTGCGTTTTTTGCACCCCCCCCCCCCCTCAAGTGCCGCCCGGGGCACGTGCCCCCTCGGCCCCCTTATGCCACTGCATGTAACTGCAGGGAGCTCCACCGCCACCGCCGTTAGGCCTCTTACGTTAGGTCTGCTAGATCTACATTAGATGTAACAGTTAGATTTTTGACATCATTATGAGCTTAAGAGTACCATACGTACAAAAGTTAAAGTTAATGGCCCATATTCTCGAAAGTGATATAAGTTAAGCCTGGCCACTGCTTTATGGTAGGCCATTCGTCAACCCCTAAGTCTCGTATAAATTCCTATATTTATGTAACAAAATAAAGTACCAAAATTATATTGTGGCATGAAATGGGCATCAGAAATCAATTCTCTCGTGCCGGTTTTTGTATGTGCATTTAGTCCCAGAATTATGTTAATTTTGTAGGATTAAAAGAGGGTGACATTTGGCTCTCCATAATTCAGTGGCCTAAATCTACGCACACTTTAGGTGGAAGCTTAAAGTTAGGCGCCTTTCGAGAATACGGGCCAATATTTGGAAAAATGTAATGACTCACTTTATACACATAACAGCATTTTCTCAGAATTGACACCAGATCTATCCAGACAAGTCTTTTTTGGAGTAGAACTTCACGTTCAAGTCAATCTTCTCCACACAATCACGCACTGCATGTACTGCATGTATAACATTGTATATAATTTTTTTATGCATAACTGAACTCTGGTAGTGTAAACTGTAAGAGTTCAGTGATATGCATGAACTGCTACTGACCAGTGCCATCCATACATAGAGTTTGGCCAACTCTGCTCCAGTGGGAAACAATATGGCGGTCTGTTGCTTTGTTAGGCAAGCATGTAACAATGGAATATACGCCATGTTGTGCCCAACTGAAACCGAGTTGGCCAAACTCTGTGTATGGATGGCTCTGCTACTGACGCTCAAATACTGCCCTTTCTCGTTGGTGGCGCAAGTCTTGACAAAAAAACCCAACAAAAAACAAAAACAAAAACGCGCCCATGTAGCAAGGGGGAATGAGAGTTTTACCTGGCATGGCAAGATATAAAACTACATAGGTTTTAATTTGTCTAGTGGGGTCTAATAAATACCTCTAGGGTGGACTATTCAAAAGATCTCCTGTACAATGACTATTAATGGCTGCCTGAATTAGCGACAACTGTAAAATTCTAGAAATTGTTCAAGGTATGTCATGTTCTTAATCAAATTAAAGAAAGTTTAATTTCAAACATAAAGTATAGGCCTAACTATAATTTTGACTATATTAGTCACTATCTAGAAACGGGGTTATAAAGCTGTAAATGGTGAAAAGGCACCAAGTACAGGTATATTTATTTTCCAAAACAGACTTTAATAATATATTTATTTATTTATCTATTTATTCATTCATTACTTATTTCTGATATTTATACAGGGTAGCTTATTTTCACCAATACTGGTTGTCTTCCAGGAGGCCCTGTTTCATAACAAAGATATTAAGTAACAATATAAACTCATTACAGCAACAAAACAAAATATAGAAGATAGTTAAATATATATTATCTAGTATCCTTGTAATAAATGGAAATTTCCAAAAAGTATTGGTATATATTTCTAAAATCAATGATTGATATATATATATATATATATATATATATATATATATATATATATAAAATGGTTTTTAAACGGGGGGGGGGCATGTCAAAGTGAATCATCACTTTCTGAAAAGCACTCTAAACGGAGTAGGAGTACTAGTTTTGATACCCTAAACGGGGAAACCCGTCTAACATCTTTGGTTTTATACTCTTAACGGCGAGTTTATATCTTGCATGGTATTTTATCTCCTATTAGGATTACATCATCATCATAGACCCTTTTAGCCGAAAAGGAACAGTGAAAAAATTTAACCTAATTTGGAACACATTACCGAACTATACCCGCCCCCTCCCCTCTTTCCGCGAATCTTCTTCTTATCACCTCTAAATTTGATACATTTTTTCTTGTTTTTTGCTGTTTTTGATACCCTAAACGCGTAACCCGGTTACAAGCCTATAATGCTGAAAAATACCCTTTTTATCCGTTTTTGTGTACGCGGATGATGTACAGGCCTCAATGATACACGCCCCCCCCCCCCCCATCCGGGTTTTTAAAATGAGATGAAAGGTCATCAAATACTTTTTGACATCCCCTCAAAATATAGTAATAATATGAAAGTTCATAAACAAAGTAAAGATATGATCTTGGTGAAATATAAATTCCCACTTGGGACACCAAAAATGATATACATTTTAACATAGAATATATATATTTTTAAAATGTGTTAATCAAACAATACACTTTGAACGTTCATTATAGAGCATAATAATTGAGTATGCACAGCATGAATGAAAGGACCATTAACTATAATGAGTGGTGTCATTCAGTTTCAAAAGCTTCATGTCATCAAAAAGTTTGTGAATAAACAAGTAAACTTCATAGAGAAATGTATTTGAATAATTTTGCCATCAAACACCCGTTTATCAATATGCAACGTAAACGATATTCACTTAAAGGTTTTCTGCAGATAGCAGAACATTCAAGTCATGTTTAAACACTGTTCAATGTAGGTGATTTCTTGACAGAACTTTCAAGTTGGTTCCATACTCTAACTCCCGAAACCAAATGACTGTGTTTGTGTGTGTCCGTCTTAAATGTTGGTACACACAAGGCATCTTTTTCAGCTTGTCTTGCATTGTAACCATATAATAAACTAACATGACTTAAATCTCTATTTTAAATATGTGGGTGCCATATCATGTATACACTTATACATCATCACTGCACGTCCAAACTGGAAACGTGTCTGAATAGGCATCCATCCTAAACGCGTTAACATGGCACTGGAAGAAACATCAAATCCTTCTCCCAACACTACACGGGCAGCCCGTTTTTGAACCTTCAGTCATTTTTATCAAGTACTAGTACGGTGTCTCGAGAAAAAGAAATCACCTCACTTATTTCATAAATATTGAATGTTCTTTCTGGATTTCGAAAGCAATAACCCTCTAAGTGACAGAAATATGATATTTCATTACTGCAAAACAAGAGTAAGAAATCATACATTTTTTCAGCTTTTTTTTTTTTTGTTTTGTTTTTTTTATAATAGGCTATTATGTAGTAAGGAATGACACACAAAGCAGTGTGAATTTGGGGCTTTTGAGATCAGGGACCTGTACCATAAAGAGATAAAACAATCTTACGATTGATATCAATTGTAAGTCTATGGCAAACCATTAACTGAATAGTTACAATTGATTGTAAGATTGACTGTATCTCTTTATGTTACAGGCCCCTGATATGACATGACACTTCATGTACAAACTTCTCCTTTTTTATATTGACAGATAAAAATTTCATGATCTTTCTGATGGTATGAAATGTTTGCATGATTCAATTTCAGATCACGTTGTAAAATTGCCCCCCAAAAAAGGTGACAAAGCCAGCTGAATTGTGACCGCATGAGGAAGTGGCAAACTCAATTCAAGTCGAACAATGGATAAACTGAGAGCTTAGTCTGTTAAAACCCCTTTAGTAACGTTGATTTAGACCGAACTTAAACCTAGCTGCTGGTTTTACATTTTAGTAGAATACAGACTAAAGGAATCAAATCCCAATGAACTTTTGACTTTTACGCAGAGCCACTCCGTTTAGGGTATTTAGGAAGAAGATGAATCTTTTTTTGAGATCCCTTGCTTAATATCAACCACTGATGATTGACGATCTCCTTCATGCATTGGTATACAGGTCCTCATAAGTGGGGGGGGGGGGGAGAGGAGGGGTATGATATCCCGCAAGGGCCATATATATATATATATATATATATATATATATATATATATATATATATATATATATATAATGTGAGAAATCAATTGAATTGAATGAGAGAAATAATTTGCGTAGCTAAATTCATTGTTCCTCCTTACTGACTTCCTTTTTGTGGAAATAACTGCAGGGTTTGCAAAAACTGTCTCCGCCGGGAGTCGAACCCGGGTCTTTGGCACTGTACGCCAAACGCCTTAACCACTAGACCACGGAGGCGGGTTGAGTGGTATTCGGCTACACCAGGTACAAACACCGACATGCAGCCCTTGCAACCCTTCGCAGTTAATTCATTCCTTTTCTTTGAGGGACAGGGGAGTACTGAACAATGAAAAGCCGCATGCCTAGCTAGATCCATGGCGGATTCATGTATTAGAATTAATTAATTATTTACAATGTGTAAATAATATATATATAATGTGATGATGTTGAGTCTACTTTTACCATTCGCTTTGGTTTGGGTGATATAGAACATAGTGGGATGAATTCAAACCAAAGATGACGCAGGATACTCAGGAAATTTAAGCTTTCGTCTTTCGACTTCTTCAGAAATTTATTCTGAAACAGTTATAAAAAAGAAGATACATCACTAAGAAAGGCATGACAAAAACTAACGAAACACTAAGTGTGTGAGAATAATTCACAAAATAGAAAGAGAAGACACAATCACTTCGAAAATTGATGGACCAATATTACTTTCAGTAGGAATATCATGTAAAAATACTGAAATTTCAAATGAATTATAATAAAGCCGACATACCTGTCGTAGACAGAAGTGATGGCTTGTTGAATTCCTTGAATAATGTTAATAGTTTTGATAGTTTTGAGTTGCTTAGATACCCACTGGTGTTAAAAAGCGTACTGCGCATTGCCAATGCGCATGTGTTGCCATGGGTAATATCATGAATATTCATTAAATAACTGAAATGCACTAAGTGCATATATTTGACAGTAAACAAGTCACCAAGCTCATACGACATTCTACATATATACTACATGTACTATACGAACTATATGTGAATATCATACACAAAATATCATACATCTTTAACGAAATAAAACAAATTATAGTATATCAAAGCTAAATGAAACCGGCGTTCCATAATCTTTTGTAAGAAACACTGTCCAATATACAAATAAACAGTGCCCGAGGAAATCTAGTGCGATCTATGGGGTCGGTCGAAGTGACTACAGTCGTCTATTTCCTCGAGGGGCGAGAGCCCCGAGAGAAATAGACGATTGACTGTAGTCGCTGAGACCGACCCCATAGACCGCACTAGATTTCCGAATAAAGGCCCTGTATATTTGTTTTATATCCCTCATCAACAATTAGATATATTTGGATTTAACTTTGATCTAGATATGACAAATTAATGTTAGATGGTATAAATCTCGCGTTGTTGTTAAATCTATATACGGTTAGAGTAAAACACAGTGGACGCTAACTAACTTAGAATAGATTGACGCGATTAATAATAGTCGCTGAGCCTGAGACCGACCCCGTAGATCGAAGTAGATTTCAGAATAAAGGCCCTGTACATAAATTTTCTTTTATAGGCCTCTAACTTTTAGGACTAGGTAGTCTATATAAAGGGTAGGCCTAGATCTAGATCTAGGCCTATACCCCCGTAACGTATTATCGGTGAAAATCCGAAAGTGAAAGGTATATGGCTAGTATTATATAATGAACTGCACAGGCACAGTTAGATTAAAACTTTAGATTTAAAAAACTTAATTGATTAATGTTAATTACTACTACTGTTAGAGTCTGGTAGGCTAACGGTAAATAGATCTATATTTAGGTCTAACTTTGTTACTAAATAAAAAGTAACACAAACAGTACCGTATTAACAAACAAACAGTTAAAAAGGGTCAAACGACATACCAGGTAATTATGACAGTTTACACTCAAATAAAATGTTATACCTGATGATAACCGAACGCGGTAGATAAAGTTTACCTGATAACTGAATATAGGCTACTTCATTTGTTTCCAATCCTGGTTTGTTTTTGGTCCTCGTCAATTAAAATCAAATCTTTTTTTTTCCTTTCGACGGACACTGGGATAGACATAGCCATAGGTCGCCATGTTTTGATTTCGACTGATGACATATCATGCGCGTTATTGTTACGACGCGCATTTAGTCAGTATACGGTACGATTGCGCATGCATGAGAAACAGCTGATCTACTGACCTACATCCAATTACATTTCCATAATTATAACCAACACGTCTTGTGCCCGGACAGGTCACTTTTAAACAGTAAATCGAACACAATTCATGCAAATTGTCAAGAATCTTTGACAAGATAGGTTGACAGAATTATTAATTGCAAATATTTACTGGGTTTAGTGTTACTTCATGCATATTTTGCAAAATTGACGGCTTTTTTTTGTTCAGTGTCCGCCCCCGCCCCCCTCACTTTTCTTTATATGGATTCATGAAAATTTTCGGGCTCGGCGTAATTTCACTGGTGCCCGCGCCGTCCCATCGCGGGAGTTAGCCGAGGGAGACTACTGGCTGCTCGCCGTACGCGTCAGAAGAAATGATTCTAGGGAGCAAGGGGCAGTCGGAGGCATGATAGTAAAAAAACTATCATACTCTGAAAAGTTTGACGTCACTAAACCTATTTTTCTCCCGGAGTATTTTCTTTTTCTGGTAGAATTATGATTAATCACATGAGTGCTCTCGACCAATCCAAGAGCAAGAAATTTTCAATGAGGGATATAATACCTACTATAATTTGGTAAGAAAACAAACTAACTCTCTTCTGTCTATTTAATCTATTATGTATGTTTAATCTATTATGTATGTGACAATGATAATCAATAAATAAAAAATAACTAAAAACAAGTCTGTAAGAGAGAAACAAGTGAATGTAATTGCCGAGTTCGCGACTTATTCCTCAACAATTGATGTCGTTTGGTGTAAGCGCCTTAAGTTCGAGGATCCAGTATGATTCACGTTTCAGGATGACTGATTCTTGTAGCATAATTCTGTTGTTTGTTTGTTTGTTGTTGTTTTTTTTGCTTGTTAGAGAATTTTTGTGAAAAAAATACACCCCAAAATGCTGATAGCTTTTTAATATTTTTTTTTTTTTTGATTGTCAGCAGAGATTTTTTAGTGAAATGCTGATAACCTTTTTTTTTTTGCTTGTTAGATAATTTTTGTGAAAACATACACCCCCAAAATGCTGATAACTTTGTTGTTGTTTTTTTTGTGCTTGTCAGCAGAGATTTTTTTAGTGAAATGCTGATAACCATTTTTTTTTTTTTCGCTTGGTCAGAGAACTTTTGAGTAAAATTTAGATTTAGCAGTAAAATCTTTGATTTAGCAAAATTTTCGCTCCTCCCAAGCAGAATAGTATATTTTTCGCTGGCCACATTGGCTTCTAGACCAGCTTCGGGAACAACGAGCACCGAGAGCTTTGGGAGAGCCCTAAAAACTTTTTTTTCTTTCTTCAGACTAAATATTTTTATATGATGTTTGATTTAGGTTTTGAACTGATATTTGTTTAATCTATCTTTATTTCCTTGTATATTACATTCACTTATTTACATCAGTTGTAAAGAGCATAGAGAGCTAGTTATTATGCGCTGTATAAACATTTCAAAATATTATTATTACTATCAGACTAAAAGGGTGAGCTTGTTCACCCTAAATTTTATGGAATTCCCTATTTCCCTTATCATTTCGCAACTCTTTAAAACTCAAGCCAACCTCCTTTGACGTGTACAGGTGTACAGGTCAGACAACCTACAGGATGATTATATCGAAACCAAATAAACAATCATGGTATGCGAATCATTTTAAAACATATATTCCCACTTCATGAAAGAGTGACTTCATTTTAACGAGGATGATGGTACACACTTTTTTTTAATTTGTCTCCTCAATTTTCTTCTTTTTCTTCTTCTCCTTCTTCTTCTTTTTCTTCATCTTCTTCTTTTGACAA
Source organism: Heliocidaris tuberculata (assembly GCA_025618425.1). Taxonomy (NCBI): domain Eukaryota; kingdom Metazoa; phylum Echinodermata; class Echinoidea; order Camarodonta; family Echinometridae; genus Heliocidaris; species Heliocidaris tuberculata. Next base: position 12,853,552 of record CM046833.1, read on the forward strand.
ATTTTTATTTCTATTTCATTTATTTTTTTTTCATTTTTTTCATTTTCATCAAATTACATATAAAAAATACAATTATCATAGTAATTAATACTATGCAAAATTTATACAAAACATTACATTTGAAATAAAGATAGATCAGTACAAAAAATTAATATATTTGAAAAGAGAAAGTAAAACGATGACTTATGAAACATTATTGATATTCTGTGGAAATGGATTACCTATTGAAACAAAGATTCTTCGTTACCTTATTCCTTATTTTTTTTTTTTTTATTATATATTTTTTTTTTGTTGGATTGTAGAATAGAAAAGGGTGATTGTTTTTACTATATCTAAAAAGCATGAAGTGCTTGTACTCTCACTTATTTGTAGTGCCAACCAGTTGTGAAGTCGAAGGGGCACAAGCGGCCTGGACCCCATCCCTTCTGACGGTAATCTGGCATAGTCCGATGGATGTAATAGGCCAGGAGCCTGTCCCGAAATAGTCACCCCATTTTACCCATAATTTTTGTTACTTAGAGTCTTGGACATCTAAGTCATTGACAAAAGGGTTTTCAGCCTGAACATAGCCCCCAGAGCCCCCAAAAGAGACCCCAAAGTCGGGTCGATTCCACCCCGTCTCCCCCATGCACCAAATTTTGTCAGTAGGAAGCAGCATGACTAGACATTACAAAGCACAAAAAAACTGACAAAAATTTCCGTCGGGATGGGGTGTCAGGAAAAATATTGTCAGGAGATTATTTAAACACACCCATTGTCCCTCTTCACCTGTTTGACAAGGTATAATAGAAGTGCTTTTCATGTATCTGTGGTAATGACTCCCAGGCTGAAATGTACTATTCAGGTGTTAATTACACAGATACCAAGCAAGCTTCTTTATTATGCCTTGTCAGATCGACAGTGGGTGTGTTTACATAATCCTGACAATATTTTTGCTACTTTTGCGAAAGCATTCCATTTTTTCCAATTTAATAATTTATTAATCAAAAGACAAATTAGCACTGCAAGAAGATTGTTATACTCAAAATTATGTTATGAAAGTTTGACCTGAAATGAATAAAACACTTATGAGTTATCAAAGTCAGAAGGTAAGAAAATGCTTTTTCTTTACATACAGAACATTTTTAGGGACAAAACGTTGTCAAAGGGCACTTTGGGCTTTTCATTTCAGGGGGTCTGACACACCCTTCCTGACGGACAATTTTGTCAGTTTTTATATTTTTGGAATGTACATCCATAGCTCTTCCTTCTGACAAAATTTGACTCTGGGCTTTAAGGGGAAAAATTTATCCCAATTTTTAGGGGCCGTCTGACATCCCATCCTGACGGAAATTTTTGTCAGTTATTTGTGTTTTGCAATGTCTAGTCATTCTGCTTTCTACTGACAAAGTTTGGTGCATGGGGGAGATGGGGTGAAATCGACCCGACTTTGGGGTCTCTTTTGGGGGCTCTGGGGGCTAAACCCGGCGGCTACGGTCAGGCTGACAACCTTTTTGTCAATGACTTAGATTGTCTAAGCAACTTTAAGGGGTCAAATCTTATGGGTAAAATGGGGTGACTATTTCGGGACAGGCTCCCAGACTATACCGCTTGTCACATGCGTTTAGATATGGGTATATTCTCTCCTAGAAGCGCCTAGTTCATAAAAAAACATTAACCAGACACATCTCGCGATGTTATTGCACTCGGGTTGTTAAGCTATAAAATACTGCACTACTCAGTCGAAGTATACCCCGATGTTTATTTTATTTTTTTTTTTGTTCTTGTTTTTTTATTTTTCCTTATTGAATCTTAATCTACCTTTCACCCCGTCGTAAAACTAATTCCAAAAGCAGAAATTATCCTAATGAACTTATGCCAAAAACAATTTGGTGAAGAAAAAGGGGCAAGGTGCTGCTGAAATGTCGAAAAGAGGACAAGAGACAAAGCGAAATTGTATAACTATGTAGAGAAAGAGAAAGACATATAGAGAGAAGGTAAAACATGTTTATAGAATCAATGAAAAAGAGGATAACAAGAGACAACACAAGAGAGAGAGAGAGAGGGGGGGGGCGGGACTGTGGTGATGGTTAAGGAGATGAGATATGAGATAGACTGTGTCGTATTCAGAGCTTGGTCAGGGGGGAGGGGTCAAAACCTCCCAGCTTATGTAGATGACATCAGCAATCAAATTACTACTTGCCGGTCCCGGTTCGGGCTGGAGGGTAGACAGGTAGGTATCCATAAAAAGGGTTTTATGTTGGGAAGAAAAGGGAAAACCTGGAAGCAAAGTCTGATGTTTCATTTTCCCCTTTCTTGAACTAGCGAGTGTAGAAAATTGAAATAAAACGGGGAAATTCCACCGTAACGGACATCTCATATATGTAACTGAATCAAACACATTTGACTATTAGGGACATATGCAACAATTTTAATGGTCGTTTCTTTTTTTTTAACATCAGTGAACAATTCGCAAAGTCTCTTAGCTTTAGGATTCAATGCTTCTAACAGGAGCTTATATAAACATACTCTAAACATAAATACAGGTCGTATAACAATTAAATTACACATTTACTTGCCACAGCTAAAAAGGGGGATTAAACGAACCTGACAACCTAAATGACACCTTTGTTTACTCTTTTAAAAACTGTTATAGCGTTGCTTTTAAATGTTCAGTGGGTTATGCAAACCTGTTCATCTGTTCATCACAACCCAGTACCAACAAATACAATCCGAATTGCTTGCGGTGTTAACCGTTTTCCCTCTACTGTCGACTCCTGTAACCAGTGCGGGCTCGATCGCTTCTGTCGACTACAGTCGACACTCCACACGTTGACCAGGCTGACTGGACTGGACATCATAATGTTTATGCCAAAAGTTCTATCTATACATGCATAATAATATAGCAAATTATACATCATTAGAAAGCCAAGAATCCCCTCTACAACTTTGCTGCACATGCTTTTCCTCTAAAACGCACCAGTAAAACGTTATCACAGGGTAAAAACACCCATGCATCTGAGTACTGATTGGTCACATCACCTTTGAAAAAAATCCAGCAGCCTTGGGTTTCATAATGCACAGGGCAAAGAATTAAATAATAAAATTTAAAGATAGGATACTATGACCAAAATAGCTGCCACATTTTGACTCCAAAGTGAGTTTGTTTTTGAAGAAAATCAGGCCTAGATATACATAACACTTATCATAGTACCATTTACCTTAAAGAGCTAGTTCAGCCTTTTTGTTTGAGACTAAATTTTTCATGATAGACCAACATATTTCTGGAGTTATCACCATTTTATTCTATATTTTGGTAAGTGAAATTTTTTGCAATTTTTGAGAGAATCAGTAATTCTGATAATTTGTATCATTATATTCATCCTTTGTGAAAGAAAATGCCCTCAATGTTCTGAGGTATGTAGAGTCAATGTATTGAGATATCCTTGCGCATATTTTTTTTAAATATTTTTTTTTGGTCTTCTTAATTCCTCAATAAATTTATTCAAAGTTGTGAATGAAAGTGTATGATGGAGAAATCAAGACGTCCATGGTATTTGTTGTTGCTGCCCTCAGATTTCGGCATTATACAGAACGGAAAAGATTGTGTATTTTCTTTTAAGCTTTGATTTCCTTACAAAATTCGTTTAAAAGTATTTCTACTGTAATATATATAATAATAATTGAGAAAGTGTACAGTTTTTCGTTCTTTGAATATTATCAATAAGAGAACAATATTCAATTACGGAAAATCCAGTATCAAAAGAAAAACATCTATTTAATTATCGTACGGCTCCAGTCGGCTGCGGCAGCAAACCTTGTTTGTCAATGACATAGATGGTCTGAGTAACTTTAGAGTGTAAATTGTATGAATATTTCGGGGCAGAATCTTAGCTTTGAGATTAACAGCCCAAAGCAAAGCATTTAACGACTTTTAAAATATTATGCATGCACATATTGCCTATTGTTAGGGAAATCATATGAAAATTATTCACAAACCAAGACATACTCCTTTTTGATAGGTAAAATGAATTAAACCTGGTGTTCTGAAATCACATAATGTTTAAAGTGCAACAAATTCAATGTTGAAAATAAACGGACAGACTCTGGGCTATTATGCTTCTTGAAACCGCGCACCTAGACAGACATGAGCTCATTGTACTTACCCTTTTAACTTTTTATTGTCTTTTTTCATTCAAGCAGCTCCACAAGCCTCCCCCCACAACAAAAAAATGCTTTGTGCTCTAATCGTGATTTACCGTTATTCCAAGATGAGTGCCACTGCGACTCCTCATGTGGTAAAATGGAACATCGAGCCGAATAGGAACAAACATTAAAATCGCTGTGCTTCCCCCTTTTTTTGTTCTATACCATTTTCATTCTGTTTAATCATGTCGCACATATCGCAACTACCAAACCATGACCAACATGATGAAAATGAAATCTACTTCTGTGTGGAATCTGATATGATGTAAGAAAAATACTTAAAATGGAGATGTGATTAAACTTTCCTTTTATCCCTGGATATCTATTGATATTTCACCTCAAGGCCTCACAAATAAGGTCCTGCGTTTACATGTAATGTCTGAGAAAGAATTCAGCTGTATTTAAGGGTCTAGTTTTTCATCTTTAACACCATTATTTCGTTATAACTAGATTGATCAAGAACAGGCTTCCATGTGATTGAAGAAATATATTTTCTGTGGCTAAAACATATCTAAAGCACATTAATACATATCGCACACCACAAAGAACCCAAAAATTGTCACAGGTATGAATAAAAGATGGCTTGAGACCAGAATGGCATCTCAAGAACTCTGACCATGGCTGCGCTCCAGGGGCGGGAGGTGGGCAAGTCTCCCAAAACTGCCAGTTTTTACTTCTGATAAATGACCCCTTTCCTTTCTAATAATTGAAAGTGCCCCCTTTTCCCTCCGATATTCCCTTTTCTATTCTCAAAAGTGACCCCTTTCCCTTCAAATAAGTGCTTTTAACTCATAGCCCGCTATTGTCGACCACTTTGAAATAATCCAGCAGCCATGGGTTTCATAATGCACAGGGCAAAGAGTTAAGCAAATTTGTGTTTATGCTGTTTCTTAACTTTTTAAAGGCCAGCTTGGTCAAAGGTCCCTACAGGAAAATCGGCTTTTGAAATACACCGTATTATTTGATTTATTCTATTCTTTCAAATGAACAGAAGGAAAAGAGCTATTTAGAAACGTCTAAGCAAGGAGTTGTCACAATCCTTGGTCAAAGTGAGTGCAAAGTCCTGATACAATGTATGCTTCCTTTAAGTGAGTAAATGGCTGCAACTTGTAATACGTAGGTGCTAAAGAGTTAATGATTTGAAAACCATAACTTCATCTTGCCTTTTTGTTAACGACAGGGAAATTCTTTACAAAGCAAGACACGCTCCTTTTGAGGAAACATGAATTAAACCTGCCCTACCATGAATTTCGAGGTCACTACTTTCGAAGTCACATAATGTTCATGTATAGTATTTCATGATACAAAGTATAACTTGTTATTGTTGAAAGGTAATGGACCAGAAACCGGGACATCATGCTCGTCAAAGTCCCACTTCCAGACAAACAGGACTTCATTATATTTTACATGTTGTCATGCTAAGTCTTAAGGTGGGTATATGTATATATGTATGTATACACACATACACACACACACACACGCACGCACACACACACACAAACACACACACACACACACATATATATATATATATATATATATATATATATATATATATATTTATTTATATATTTAAATATATATATATATATGCATTTAAAGAAATGAAAACTATGAGACGGTCGTAGCTTACATGGGTTTATGCACGCTTGGGCTAGAACCACTTGGTCTAATTTCCAGATGGGCTACCTTCATTCGGGCTAAACCCTTTTGGTCCACTCTTCATTTGGTCTAATTTGCACTTGGTCTAATAACCAGAAGGTCTAATGACCACTTGGGCTAATTATCACATGGTCTAATTACCATTTGGTCTTATTACCATTTCGTCTATTTTATTTTGTTGTCACTTGGTCTACTACCAGTTCGTCTAATGTCAGTTTGTCTAATTCCCAGTCAGTCTAAAACTAGTTGGTCTACAGGCATTTCGTCTAAAATCCACTTGGTCTAGTATCCATCTGGTCTACATGGCATGTATATGGTCTAATGTGCAGTTGGTCTAACTTTCATTTAGTCCATTTTCCATTTAGTCTAATTGTCAGTTGGTCTAAATGCCAATTTGTCTAAACATCACTTTGTCTAATTATCACAAAGGTTAATTGCCTGTTGCCCTATTCCCTTTTCGTCTACGCACCTACCAACAACACTATGCGTCATTTTGTTGGCCATCCCTGGACAGGTTGTGGTCAGAGCTTTTTGAAAGGGCCTAGGGGACCGGGGGGGGGGGGCTGTCCTGACTCGACTTTATCCTGAGCTGGGGTCAAAAACAAAAACAAAAAAATACCGATATCTGTAATATGTCTGGTATATCGGGCTTGTTTATAACTTGCATTTTTGCTAGACTCTAAATATTAACTTTTTCTGTAATCTGTAAAATGTACCTTATATTTCTGAAAAGAATATTTATTTTTAATGAAAAGGAAAGAATAAAGGAATAATTGAAAAAAAAAGAATAGTGCCGTTGGTTGCCAATTTTGCGGCATCTTCGTCATGAAATCACTGTATAATGCAAGCACCATAAATGCCCTTCAACAAGAACATAGTATTTTTGGTCGCTCGCTTGCAAGTTAGGAGTAGAGCAGAATTGCATATTATGCAAAGATTAGAAAATATATCCTTAAAATTTGATGTGTGTTAAATACAATGTAGGGATACAGCAACGTATCAAAACGCCAATTTCCATTCTTGTCTTCACCCTTTATAATTAAGTTCCCCCTTTTCCAAAAAAGGGTACCCAATTCGTTGACACCCCAAGTCTGGGGGTCGTCTTGCCCCTCCTATGAAAATACCCTGGCACCGCCCCTAGCTTTTATTGATCACTTGCACAAACATTAGTACATCGGATATCAAATAAGAAATATGAATAACAGATTATCAACCCAACAAACATAATCTGAAGTGCAAGACAAAATCAGGATCTTCTACTTAAGTCAGGAAAGAAAGAGGAGACCTATGAATGTTTTAATTACTAAAAAATAATGCTCAATAATTGATTTTAATGAATTAAATAATCACTATGTAAAATGTAGGGATATTGATTGATCTTGATATAAGCAGCAGCAAGGTGAATAACTCTGCACATTTACGTAGATGACTTCTTTGAAGTTTAATTTTTTTTTAAAGTTTCATTTCCCTGTCCCTTCTTAACTTGCTACTAAATGGCCAGAAGAATAAATAGTAATTAGACCAAATGGTAATTAGACTATATGACAGTTAGACTAAATAATAAATAGCCCAACTGGTTATTAGACTGAATGGAATTGGACCAAATAATAGGTAGACCTTATGGTAAGTAGGTGTAGCCCAAATGGATATTAGACTATGTGGCTTGTAGACAAAATGACTATTTGACTTTTTGGAAATAGACGAAGTGAAAATTAGCCGAAGTGAAAATTAGCCCAAATGGGATTTAGACTAAATGGGGTTAGCCAAACTGGGTATTTAGACGAATTGGTTATTAGGCCAAATGGAAATTAGATGAAATGGTAAGTAGACAAACTGGTTGTAGACAAAATGAAGTTAGACCACGTCGAGTTTGACGAACTGATAATTAGACCAAGTGGTGGTAGACCAAGCGACAGTGTACCCTTACATGTCATTTTGTGTTTTTTATACAGTCCTGATGAAGATCACATATCGAAAGACAAATATCAATTGACAAGCTTGACTTGACGAAATAAAAGCTTAACTTGGGAATTGTCCCCAAACTCCGGATGGCCTTCTTCCCCTGTTCACGACGTCACCCTTTAAGAAAGAAAAAAAAAAAGATAAAGATCTAAACTAAAGTCAGATTTCCATATTATGGACACAATTGCTTTGATTTCATGATATTCAAAGCAAATAAAAGCATTATTTTTTTAAACCCTTGTAAGGTTCCTGTTTGCCAAACAACTCATAAAATATAGTTTAATTGCGCATGCTCAGACATTACAGTTGCAATCACGTTTGCGAGATGCCAACTTGTGCTCGACACGGCGGTGATTAGGCATTAGCCGACATTTCTAAGCACATGTACTCACCATCCTGCTGGTGTTTAACTGCAGTTCCGAGAAATTTAAGAGTTGAAGACGACAGCAGTTTATAAAAGGTAAGGTGATACGAAATTACAATTGATGGGATAGAGATCATGTTACAACCTGCACTGTGTTGATGGAAAACTAATTTCAAAGTGTTAACGACAATATTCAATGGATATTGTTGATTATTATTCATATCGGACTTCTGAGCTGTGGTTTTACAAAATTGTATTCCCCTCGTTTTTGGTGCAGACCAAGCCAAAGAGGGTAATATTTCTTTTATCACCCTCTTTCACGAAAGCATAATAATGGACTTTACGTGTTCGGGAAATATAGCCTGTATTTTTCCTGTTCTAACATTCGAGCAACTTTGATGTGCGCAATTACAGCGCGCAGTTATTTGCTGGCTCAGTGTGCAGTGGGAAAATTGGATCTGCGAATTTTGACTAAAAGCCGGGATAACATGATGACTTTGGAATCCACTTTCCCCCAAACTGTATGATGTGGATAATAATGACAATATTGTCTGGCTCCTACTTTCGGGAGATACGACATATATCACCCTCACTACATCCATATTACCCTCGTCTTCGACTCGGGTAATATGAATCTAGTTCTGGAAATATATGTCATATCCCAATCAAGGCCAGTCAATATTATATAAATAACACATATTTGTAATATAACTTGATATATGTAATTATACATTTTCGGCTGATAAAATGACAAATTGATAATATTAAAACAAGGAAATATATAAGAATCTGGTTTGGGGAATATATGTCGTGCCCCCCTCAACGCCAGTCAATATTATATAAATATTATTTCGTTTCCGAATATCACCATTTGAATATAAAATAATGGGACAACCTGTACTGATTTAGTTCAGCTTCAATAATTTTCAGGTTATTGTTTCATATTTCACATTTCATGTTGTACAATGTTTTCTCACAATAAATGGTACAACCGTGAATCCATTTGATAGAGACTAGCACAGATTGCGGGTACGTCACAAGCCCCTAAAGTGGCCGCCATTACACAGTAACATTTGAACACGACGCGCCCGAAACACCCATACGTTATTCATTTTATAAGATGCTTCCTAATGTGTATTATGCTTTACACGCAAGTAAAAAACAAAACTAAACAAAACAAAACAAACGTGGATCAGTGTCGCGCATGTGCATTAAGAAAGGTGAAATCCTCTTAATTTATTCATGTATGTTAATGTATTCATCGCTTGCCTGATGACGGCGCATTGATGATTGACGAGTGAGCGTCATTCATATGGTGTTATTAATTATTTATGATAATTATCTCCCTACATTTGATGATTTTCAGCAGAAAAGGACGCCATTTCCACTTTTTTAAAAGCATAATTGGAACTTCGTCGAGTTGTATAGTTATTAAGAAGATAAATACACGTGGTTCATATATTTTACGTCTCACGATTTAAGATAAAAACGAAGTAATTTTTCAAAGAAATTAATAAATTTACTCTCTTTGACCAGTATGATAAAAACCTTTTTTTTTTAAATTAAAAAGTGGGGAGGGGGTTTAGTCGAAGGCAAAGGTAAGAATAAAATATTAGATGAAGGGGAAGAGGTAAAATTATGGAATTTGAAAATTTGGCCATTTTAGTTGACACGAACTGAGTATACTTACACCTTCATTCTTCACCCCCCCCCCCCCCCACCTCCTCCCCCCAGGCTCGTCGGAGCCGCTGCGGTTGGTATGGTATTGACTGTACCACTTTTTAGCCTTAAAAAAAAAAAAAAAAAAGAGAGAGATGGAGAGGGAGAAGAAAAGAGAAGAGAAAAGAAGAGAGAAGGCGGGAGGGTGAATGTCATGATCGTAGGCTTATCACCATGCAGCTTAATGGAAGAACACGCTTATCACCATGCAGCTTAATGGAAGAACACGAACATCGAAGTGACTTTGCCTCTTTTCCATTATTATGAACGCCAATTTTTTCGCTCGCTCGCAAAAACACTGAAATGTTAATATTTGGGCAAAAGGCGCCCCTTCCCTTCGGCAATAGGCTGCGCCCCCCCCCCCCCCCCCCCGAGGATTTTCAAAGTTCCGATATTCGGACAACAACCACTTCATATTCGGGCAGCGAGAAGAAAGAATATTTACATATTTGGGCAACGAGGTTCCGAGATAATTAAGTATCTTCTGTATTTTACTTCTGTACATTTTCACTACGAAAAGGTTTTAAAAATTTTGCTCGCTCGCTTCTCTCGCTCGCAAAAAATTAGAAATTGAAAAGTTGATATTCGCGCAAAAAGCGTCAGCCCCCTCCTTGCGAAAATAGGCCTATGTGACCAAGATCTCCACAGCTGTGATTTTTTATTTGGTGAAGGGGGGGGGGGGGGAATTAGGGTTCAGCATTTTTGTCGGCAAATTTGAATGTTACACCCCCATTCAAAAATGTTCTAGCGACGCCCCTGGCTCTGCCCCTTCGAACCCCGCTGCCCCCCAACCCCCACTAAAACCGTGCCACTTTAAAATTCATTCCGACGGGCCTGCCTCCCCCCCCCCCCCCTCTCTCTCTCTCTCTCTCTCTCATTTCCATCAAATCTTCTCACTTTCGCCTTTTCTAATATTTTTCATTTCCCCTCTCTCTTTTATCTATCTCTCAATACACACACTTCGCTCACACGTCCTGGTCGTTTCATACCCCCCCCCCCCCCCCCCCCCCTCCGTATGGTTCATTCCATTGATATGACGTGAGAGGACTTTAAGCATGTTCACATAATAATTTTAAATTACATGTATATCGTTCTTAAAACAACTGATATTACATGATCAAGATTGAAGGTATTTACTCAAGTCCATTCAGAAATACATTTTCCGACTTTTTAATGATTTATATTCCTGCATACAGAAATGGGGACAGTCTTTAGAGGAGTTTAGACATTGTCTTTCTACTAAAATATTCATTTTATACAGAAGTGTGGTGTTATTTTCTCTGGTCATTCCTACAGTGATACCGATAGCGATTGAAGCGTGAACCAGGTACCTTGAAAATCACTCTATTATTTTGATTGAAAAGTGAAAAATTGTTGATTTATTGACTATTTTGGAGAGTGATACTTAAAGAGAGTGTTTTTTTTCTTCTTCATACCTCATAATGCTACAGCCCGATAGAGTGTGGTGTTATTTTCTCTGGTCATTCCTACAGTGATACCGATAGCGATTGAAGCGTGAACCAGGTACCTTGAAAATCACTCTATTATTATGACTGAAAAGTGAAAAATTGTTGATTTATTGACTATTTTGGAGAGTGATACTTAAAGAGAGTGTTTTGTTTTTTGTTTTGTTTTTTCTTCTTCATACCTCATAATGCAACAGCCCGATAGAGTGAGGTGTTATTTTCTCAGGTCATTCCTACAGTGATACCGATAGCGATTGAAAAGTGAAAAATTGTTGATTTATTGACTATTTTGGAGAGTGATACTTAAAGAGAGTGTTTTTTTCTTCTTCATACCTCATAATGCTACAGCCCGATAGAGTGAGATGTTATTTTCTCTGGTCATTCCTACAGGCAAGATATAAACTTTGACAATTCGACAAACCTGTATTGTGTCATTTATTTATATTATACATCTAACTCTGAGGTACATGTGTTTATCTAGACTCTTCCAATTCTGCAGACAAGATGTAACTTTTTTCCAATTTTGTAAACCCTCATTTGGGTCATTTATATCATATCTCTAGTGATTAACTAGAATTTTTTGAAATCCTACAGGCAAGATCTGTACTTTTGCCTGTTTGATAAACTTGCATTGGATTATTTATAATACATTTGTGATACATGTATTTATTTTTCAAATTCCACAGGCAAGATGTTAACTTTCACCTCTTCCACAAACTTGCACTAGGTTATTCATACATGTATTACATTTACGATGATTTTTTATTCTGGATTTTTTTTTTTTTTTTTTTTTTTTAATCCTACAGGCAAGATGTCTACTTCTGCCAAATTGGCAACTTGCACTGAGTCATTTATATTACATTTCTGGTGTTTATTAGTCAAAAAATCTACAAGCAAGATACACTGTATAAACTTCAACCAATTCCACAAACTTCACTGGGTCATTGATATTACATTTGTGGTGGTGTTTCTTTAGAATTCTTATAATCCCACAGGCAAGACGTTCCCTCTTGCCTATTTGACAAACTTGCATTAATTCATTTTTTTTTTTTTTTTTTTTGAAATCCTACCGGCAAGATGTCAACTTCTGCCAGTTCCACAAGCTTGCTTTGGGTTATCTATGAGCTACATTTGTGGTCTGTTTAGAATATTCACAATCCTAGAAGCAAGATGTTAACTTTGGCCAATTTGATCAACTTGCTTTGAGTCATTTATATTACATATTCTGCAGGCAAGATGTAAACTTTTTTTTTCAGTTGTATAAATCTCTATTGGGTCATTTATATCATATTTCTGGTGTTTAACTAGAATTTTTGAAATCCTACACGCAAGATCTGCACTTTTGCATGTTCGACAAACTTACACTGGGTTATTTATAATACATTTGTGGTATTTGGTCTTCAAATTCCACAGGCAAGTTAACTTTTACCTGTCCCACAAACTTGCACTGGGTCACTCATATTACATTTGTGGTGGTTTTTATCTGGAATTTTCATTATTCTTCAGGCAAGATCTGCACTTTTGCCTATTTGACAAACTTGCATTGGCTTATTTATAATACATTTGTGGTACATGTATTTATTTTTCGAATTCCGCAGCAAGATGTTCACCTTTACCTCTTCAACAAACTTACACTGGGTTATTCATTTTGCATTTGTGGTGATGTTTATTGGAAATTTCATAATCCTACAGGCGAAATGTGGACTTTTGCCAACCTGGTAAACTTGCATTGAGCCATTTATATTACATACCTGGTATTTATCTAGAATTTTCAAAAATTCTACAAGCAAGATACACTGTATATCTTTAACCAGTTCCACATACTTCCCTGGGTCATTCATATTACATTTGTGGTGGTGTTTCTTTAGAATTCTCATAATCCTACAGGCAAGATGTACATGTAGCCTTTTGTCAATTTGACAAACTTGCATTGCTTCATTTTTTTAAAAATCCTACAGGCAAGAGATCAACTTCTACCAGTTCCACAAGCTTGCTTTGGTTTATACTACATTTGTGGTTTGTGTAGAATATTCACAATCCTAGAAGCAAGATGTTATTCATTTGCCAATTTGATAAACTTGCTTCGAGTTATTTACCTTACATATTCTGCAGGCAAGATGTAAACTTTTTATTCAGTAAACCTATTTATGGGGTCATTTATATCATATTTTTGGTGTTTAACTAGAATTTTCGAAATCCTACACGCAAGATCTGCACTTTTGCCTGTTCGACAAAATTACATTGGCTTACTTATAATTCATAATACATTTGTGGTACATGTATTTATTTTTACATTTGTGGTACATATATTATGCATGTATTTATTTATTTATTTTTTATTTTTTTTTTTTTTAGTTCCGCAGGCAAGATGTTAACTTTTACCTCTTCCACAAACTTGCACTGGCTTATTTATTTTAAATTTGTGGTTATCTGGATTTTTCATAATCCTACAGACAAGATGTGGACTTACCAACTTGGCAAACTTGCATTGAGTCATTTCTATCACATTTCTGGTGTTTATCTAGAATTTTCAAAATTCTACAGCAAGATACACTGTATAAAGTTCTACCAGTTCCATAAACTTCACTGGGTCATTCATATTACATTTGTGGTGGTGTTTATGTAGAATTCTCATAATTCTACAGGCAAGATACATGTAGCCTTTTGCCAAGTTGACAAACTTGCACTGATTCATTTTTGAAATCCTACATGCAAGAGGTCAACTTCTGTCAGTTCCACAAGCTTACATTGGGTTATCTATGCTACATTTGTGGTTTGTCTAAAATATTCACAATCCTACAAGCAAGATGTTAACTTTGGCCAATTTGATCAGCTTGCCGTGAGTCATGTATATTACATATACTGCCGGCAAGATGAAAGCTTTTTTTTTCAATAGTATAAACCTCTATTTGGGTCATTTGTATCATATTTCTGGTGTTTAACTAGAACTTTCAAAATCCTACAGGCAATATCTGCACTTTTGCCTGTTTGACAAACTTGCTTTGGCTTATTTATAATACACTTGTGGTACAGGTGTACATGTATTTATTTTTTTCGAAGTCCACAGACAAAATGTTAATTTTTACCTCTTCCATAAACTTGCATTGTGTTATTCATATCATTTATAATACACTTGTGATACATGTATTTACTTTTTGAATTCCACAGGCAAGATGTTAACTTTTACCTTACATTGACTTATTTATAATGCACTTGTGATACAGGTGTACATGTATTGATTTTTTTTTTTCAAAATCCACAGGCAAAATGTTAATCTTTACCTCTTCCATAAACTTGCATTGGGTTATTCATATCATATTTGTGGTGGTGATTCTTTAGAATTCTCCAAATCCTGCAGGCAAGATGTAGCCTTTTGCCAATCTGACAAACTTGCACTGATTCCCTTTTTTTTTTTTTTTTTTTTTTTTTTAATCCTACAGGCAAGATGTCAACTTCTGTCAGTTCCACAACCTCTATAGGGTTATTCATATCATATTCCTGGCGTATAAACTTTAACTATAATTTTCGAAATTCTACAGGCAAGATCTGCACTTTTGCCTGTTCGACAAACTTACATGTACATTGGCTTATTTAGAATACATTTGTAGTACATGTTGTATTTATTTTTCAAATTCCATATTCAATATGTTAACTTGTTAACTTGTTAACCTGTTGCACTAGGTCATTCTTATTACATTTGTTGGTGGTATTTATTTGGAATTTTTATAATCCTACAGGCAAGATCTACACTTTTGTCTATTTCACAAACTTGCATTGGCTTATTAATAATACATTTGTGGTAAATGTATTTATTTCTCAAATTCCGCAGGCAAGATGTTAACTTTTACCTGTTCCACAAACCTGCACTAGGTTATTCACTATACATTTGTGGTGATGTTTCTCTGGAATCTTTATAATCCTACAAGCAAGATGTGGACTATTGTCAACTTGGCAAACTTGCATTGAGTCATTTATATTACTTTTCTGGTGTTTATCTAGAATTTTCAAAAATTCTACAAGCAAGATACATGTACACTGTATAAACTACTACCAGTTTCATAAGCTTCACTGGGTCATTTATATTACATTTGTGGTGGTATTTATTTGGAATTTTCATAATCCTACAGGCAAGATCTGCATTTTTGCCTGTTTGACGAACTTGCATTGGCTTATTTATAATACATTTGTAGTACATGTATTTATTTTTAGAATTCTGCAAGCAAGATGTCAACTTCTGCCAGTTCCACAAGCTTGCTTTGGGTTATTTATACTACATTTGTGGTTTCTCTAGAATATTCACAATCCTACAAGCAAGATGTTAACTTTGGCCAATTTGATTAACTTGCTTTGAGTCATGTACATTACATACATGTATTCAGCAGGCAAGACGTAAATCTTTTTTCAATAGTATAAACCTTTATTGGGTCATTTATATCATATTTCTGGTATTTAACTAGAAATTTCAAAATCCTACAGGCAATAACTGCACTTTTGCCTATTTGACAAACTTGCATTGACTTATTTATAATACACTTGTGATACAGGTGTACATGTATTGAATTTTTTTTTTTTAAATCCACAGGCAAAATGTTAATCTTTACCTCTTCCATAAACTTGCATTAGGTTATTCATATCATATTTGTGGTGATGTTTATTTGGAATTTTCATATCCTACAGGCAAGATGTAGGCTTTGCCAACTTGACAAACTTGCACTGATTCATTTTTTGAAATCCTACAGGCAAGATGTCAGTTCCACAAGTTTGCTTTGGGTTATTTATACTACATGTACATCTGTTGTTTGTCTAGAATATTCACAATCCTAAAAGCAAGATGTTAACATTGGCCAATTTGATCAGCTTGCTTTGAGTCATTTATATTACATATCTGGTGTTTATCCAGAATTCTCAAGAATCTTACAAGGAAGATATAAACTTCTACCAGTTCCACAAACTTGACTGGGTCATCCATATTACATTTGTGGTGGTGTTTATTTAGAACTTTCATAATCCTACAAGCAAGATGTAGCCTTTTGCCAATTTGACAAACTTGCACTGATTTATTTTACTTCCATTAGCTTATGTATAATACATTTGGTGTTTATTCTCGAATTCCACAGGCAAGATGTAAACTTTGCCAGTTCCACAAACTTGCTCTGGGTCATTTATATTACATTTGTGGTGTTTATCTAGAGTTTGTTTTTTTAATCCTACATGTACCGGTAAGATATCAATTCTTTACCAGTTCCACAAACTTACATTGGTTATTTATGCTATGCATTTGTGGTTCTTAACTAGAATTATATGAAAATCCTGCAGGCGAGATGTGAACTTTTGCATACATGTACTTGCTGTGAGTCAATGATCTTACATTTCTGGTGTACTTGTAGAATTTTCAAAATCCTATAAACAGAATGTAAACTTTTGCCAATATAACAAACTTGCATTGGATCACTTACATTATATTTATGGTATTCATCTAGAGTTTTTTTTTTTTTTTTTTTTTTTTTTTTTTTTTTTTTTTTTAATTCCTACATGCAAGATGTAAACTGTAGGCAGATGGATAAGTCTACATTGAGTCATTCATATTATACTTGTGGTACTTATCTAGAATTTCAAAATTGTTTGACAAATATCTTCACATACACCTAACAATTTTGAAAAGTGAAATGAATATGAGATTTATTTTGTCACAAATACTTTTACATTTTATTTGAGAATTTGTAAAATTGCAGTAAATTCTAAAATGTTTAAGAATTATCATGTACTAAGGAGAGTGACTTTTTTCCCCCTGTAAAACACTGCAATACACAGCAGTGCATGTACTTGTATACAAAATATGTATCAAGTTTTTTTTTTTTTTTTCTTTCCTTCTTCCTCTTTTGATCTTTTTTTATTGCCATGACAGTAGCTTGATTAACAAAACTTCTTTGTAAAATTGCGGAGAATTCCAAGGGAATGAAGATGCATGTATTAGTTACCTCTCTGCAGGACCTATATATTGTACAGTAGTGAATGAAATGCACAAATTATGTGCCATGTTCTTTTTCCTCTACTCCTTCTTGATACTTCTTAAAGCTGTTTGAAAAATACAGCAGTTTTCAAATTATAATTTGTCATAACATTCCCAAAATTTGGAGGTATATTAAGTTCCATTTCAGTTCATATCTTGATTTATATCTGAGTACCATTAATGCAGTGCTTAATTGGTCTTTTTCATCAATCATAAAATATTGTTTATTTTGCTGTATCTTACAATTATGATGATTGACATCATCATTTTCTATATCTGTCTTCTTTTTTGCATTCTGTATGGTGTCACTGTAACGAGTAAATTCCAAGTTCATTATCCCACTAAACCTTTATCTATGCTAGCTTATTGTATTAGTACCTGGTACTGCACCGGGGAACCCAGTCTGTCTTATAGTGAATATGGATGATAACTTCACTGAACCAAATAATGCAAATGAGTGCCATTATTACTTGCCACAAGAATTCAACAACGCATTTAAGAATCGGGATAGTATGTATAGCTTTCTTCATGTGAATGTACGAAGCCTGTCCAAAAATTTTGATTCATTAGATAGCTTACTTTGTATGTTAACCCATTCTTTTTCAGTCATTGGTATTACCGAAACATGGTTGCATAATTGCTCACCACCTGTCTTCAAACTTAAAAATTATTCATTAATTCGAGCAGACAGGAAAACGGGTAAAGGGGGAGGTGTAGCATTGTATGTTCATAACTCTATACCATTTAAATTAAGACACGATCTCTCTCTAGCTGAAGAAAGTGCAGAATCTTTATTCATTGAAATAGAAAGTGATGACAGTAAAAATCGTATCATAGGTGTCATTTACAGACCCCCTGGTTGTAATCTGGAGATTTTTTTTGAACAAGTAGAAAATTTAATGTCTAAATTAGGTCATGAAAACAAATTTACACACATATTAGGAGATTTTAACATTGACCTAGTTTCTATGGACATACATTGTCGACGCTTTCAAAATATTTTATATGCAAATGCTCATGATACTCTCATCGATAAACCTACAAGAATAACGGTGCAATCATCCACGTTGATTGATAACATAATTACTAATATGAACAAACACAGTGTTACATCTGGGATTCTTTACTCCGATATTTCTGATCACCTGCCCATATTCTCCTTTATTTCACGATCGCAATGTCACAAAACGCTCAGCCGTGAACTCAAATCTCTTGTTAGAATTTACACTCCTGAAAAAATACAAAGACTTAACTTAGATCTTAGCACAGAAGTATGGGAAGATGTGCTCATGATACAGTCAGTTGAAGAGGCTTACAATCTTTTTATGACAAAATTACGTTATTTTCTAGATAGAAGCATTCCCAAAACTACTATTAAAAGATCAAGTAGAAAGTATACTAAGAAACCTTGGATAACACAGGCAATACTTAAATCTATAAAGAAGAGAAATGTCCTATATAAAGCTAGTATTAAGAATCCTACTTTAACAAATGTAAATAAATATAAAACTTATCGAAATAGGCTGACGTCAGTAATACGTGAATCAAAGAAAATGTACTTTTCAAACAAAATAGACAGTGTAAGTGGTAACATTTCCTCGACATGGAAAGTAATCAATGATATTATTGGTAAATCGAAAGACGCCAAAGAACAAAAAATATACAAGAACGGTGATAATGTTTATAGAAGCCCTCATGATATAGCTAATGCATTTAATTCTTACTTTGTGAATATTGGCCCAGAACAAGCTTCGAAGATACAAGGTACCAATATAACTTATTTAAAATTTCTTCCACAACCTCACGAAACCTCCATTTTTCTTAGCCCTACAAATTTTATTGAAATACTAGAAATAACTCGTTCCTTAAAAACAAGTAAAGCAGAGGGGCATGATGAAATTAGTAATAATTTGTTGAAACAAATTATAGGCAATATTACTATTCCTTTGACTCATATCTTCAACCTATCTTTATCAACAGGAATTTTTCCTTGTAATATGAAACTTGCAAAGGTTATCCCAATATACAAAAAAGATGATGCATCATTATTAAACAACTATCGACCAATTTCTTTACTTTCAAGTATATCTAAAATCCTAGAACGCATTGTATATAACAGGCTGTAGAAATACCTAACCTTTAATAATATACTTACCTCATCTCAATACGGTTTCCGCAAAAATCACTCCACGGACATGGCCCTTATTGAATTATGTGATAATATTGTAACCTCTTTGTCAAATAAGGACCATGTTCTTGGAGTATTTATGGACCTTAGTAAGGCCTTTGATACCCTTGATCATAAAATTCTTTTAGGTAAACTAAAAAATTATGGCATAAGAGGAATTGCTCTTAACTGGTTTGAAAGTTATTTATCTAATCGACAATTTACTAACTTTCAAAATATAAATTCTGACATATTACCTATACAATGTGGAGTCCCTCAAGGAAGCATTCTAGGCCCCCTTTTGTTTTTAATATATATAAATGATATTTGTAATGCCTCCTCTGTGCTAAAGTTTGTTCTGTTTGCAGATGATACAAATGTATTTCTTTCTCATCCAAATCCT
Organism: Heliocidaris tuberculata; assembly: GCA_025618425.1. Classification (NCBI taxonomy): domain Eukaryota; kingdom Metazoa; phylum Echinodermata; class Echinoidea; order Camarodonta; family Echinometridae; genus Heliocidaris; species Heliocidaris tuberculata. The sequence goes on from CM046833.1 coordinate 12,873,490, forward strand.
GATATCCTCAATGAAACCATGAATACCGAATTGCCAAAAATATCCACTTGGTTTAGATGTAACAAACTATCATTAAATCTGAGTAAAACCAATTTCATTCATTTTAGAAGCTGCAGTACAACGATGAATAATTTACATTTTCACATAGTCATTGATGGAATAACAATAGAAAAGAAGGAAAGTACAAAGTTTCTGGGTATTACGATCGATCAGTGTTTGAATTTTAACGCGCATATTGATAATGTAGTTACTTCTGCATCACGTGGAATTGGAATTTTGTATAGATTAAAACCATATGTTTCCCTAAAAACATTGTTTACTGTGTATAACGCTATAATCTTGCCATATATTTCTTATTGTAATCTTATCTGGGCCACCCAAAAATCTAAAATTAATCATATTTTACTACTTCAAAAGAAAGCAGTTCGTCTATGTACAAATGCAGCATACTTGGCAAATACAGAACCTCTTTTCCATAGATTGCATACGCTTCCGATTTTTGAATTGCACTCGTACCAAATTGCCATATTCATGCATAGATTCCACTCTTCAGAACTTCCAGTGACCTTTAATAACATGTTTCAATTAAACTCATCTATACATAAATACCCTACTCGAACTTCCACTAATGTTCATTTGAATAATCCTAAAACAGCCCTTGCTCATAGATCTATAAGGCACACTGGACCCGATATTTGGAATTCATTACCCATTGATATACGTTCAAGTCCAACGAAGTTTATTTTAAAGAAACGCTTGAAAAATTATCTTCTCTCACATATTGCTAGTGGGGGTGGTTAACACCCTTTCTAGCAGTATAAAATATTATTCGTTTCATCTGATACTATCTGAATGCAACTCTCTCTTCCACCCCTACCTCTCTCTCTCTCTCTCTCTCTCTCTCTCTTTCCTTTGTATTTTTTTCCTTTGGCCATCTGCTTTCCACTATGCATTGTTTGCATATGTATGTTCATTGTATGATTAGTTTATTTATGATTAGGACGTCAACTCAAGCTTTACTTACGACGACCCCTTTTTCTATGTATGATTTTATGTGACCATACTGTGAAAGATTGTAAATTTATGATGATGTATATGGAAATAAATGAAATTCAAAATCAAAATCAAAAATAAAAGAAACAAAACAAAACAAAACAAAACAAAAACAATCGTTATAATTTATCTGCAGTCATACACTCTTCTGTTACTACAATAACTGTTAAGAATAGAGTTCCATCACAGCTGATTTGTCAAGGTCAAATAATATTCTCTTCTTGAGAGTAGTATAAATATGTACATGCATTTTAAACAAAAAAGAATTTCAGTCTAAAGGAATCGTACGTTATTAACGAATTTCAATTTCTTTTCCAAAAAGTATATTATTTGAATTATAATTTTGAAAATAGATATTGTTAACTTATTTACCCGCTACTCTCCAAAGAGAAAATATTAATTAAAAGAAATAAATGAAACAATGACCATCTAAGTTCCAAGTTCCACGCAAACACAAATGACAAACTTTTACTCTTGAAATAAATAAAGATAACGGTGACAATTCTAAGAGATCTAAATTAAATGATTCATCACCTTTTTAGTTCGTACAAGTATATTGCATATTACTAGTATTATAAGTCTAACTAAAAAAAAAAATAAACAAAAAAATAAACAAAGGAACACACATTTAGATCTAATTCCATAGTTTAAATTATTGAATAGTATGGATTTTCTCAGTAGATGAATGATAGAATAATAGTTCAATTAGCAAAAATTCATAGAATCTGATTAGATTTTTTATACACAGCAAGAAGATTTGACAAAGGGGAGGCAATGTGGATCTGGCAGTGCTTATCTTAGTAACACTAGGGGTCCTGTAATGTCACTAGGCCACATGGAAAAGGATGAACTCCATCACAGTAATAAGCTACTGCAAAAAAAAAAATGGCTGCATGTGACTACAAAATTTGGCAAGGGGGTAATTAAGATGTTTATGTTATATTTGAAGAACTAACTCCTCTTCAGTTATTCTGCTTGTGCATATTAGACATATCCAGATTCCAGATATGATGATATTAATATGAAGAAATAGATGTTGATCAAAGCAGGTGTCTAGTTCACTGAAGAGCTAAAGTAGAAATCCATGTCTGTTGAAAAAAAGAGAGGAAAGATTTTAGAAAATAGCATCCATTGTGTATTTGATAATTGAACAATTATTAGAATCTTTAAAAAGAAGACTGAAACTTAGAGCTTCCTATTAACACAGTTAACGTTGATCTCTTTAAATGAAACAGAATAAGTCGGAATTCCCAAAAGTACTTATAAAGGTAAAAAGTTTATCAAGTTAGACAGATAAAATTTTTGAAGGCTATTCAAAAGAAACCCAATTATAAAAGTCGCAAGACAATTCAAGAATGTTTATGTTTTAAAAAATGGTTTCCTAAACCAAAAATTAAAAATTAAAAAATGTGTACCTTGATTGTATTGAGGTACAGTACTAATAGCAACATTACTCTTACAGCTTAGGCCTACGATGCAAAACTGGAGCAGGTAAGTATTTATTTGTTCCTCTCGTCATTTGTCTTCATTCTCAGGGGTAAGCCCTCTTCTCCACCATCATCATTATCATCATCTGTTTTCGAATAGATGAAGTAGAAAAGCATTTTCCTGTATTTTAAAATAAAATCACAGATACACTCATCCTCACCCTCTTGATCGAGGTAATAATAATATTCTTATAATAATAATATTATTATCACTAACATAAGTTCGCCCATCTTATTTTGTTTTGTTTCTGTTTGCAGGAATTAATGATAAGTTTAAAGATAAAATAACTGATATCTAAGGGGACTAAACATTATGGCCCATAATCTCGACAGGCGCCTAATTAACGTTACATTTTAAGGGAAATTTTGCTCTTATGGTATCATGAAAAGAAATATTGTGCATGTTCAGTCTTTATTATAATACCAGGGTAAGGGTAATTATTGTGTAGACCTTTAACTTGTCTGAAAATATAATAAATTCGGGCATTGTTTGGAGATACAGCGGCGACTCGAACGCGAAGTTATTATACACATAAGAGAACATGAAAAATTATGGATCATATTTACTCTGACATGGGGAGAGTTAGCTGAAATGATATTCTTCAGTTATTTTCCATGTTTTAACCTTCTTTTCAGTATGATTTTTTTTTCGAGTATGAACAATTTATCATTCGACCGTTTTATTTTTAAGTGCATTTGAAAATGATGGTTATTAACGTTACAGGTTAGTAACGTAACGTAACATTTAAAAAATACGAAATAAAGGGACTTTAACATCGGCTTTTACGAAGATTTTCTGTTCTTTCAACATTTGGAAATAGAGTTTATAACTGATTTGGTGCATATAAAAAAATTCAAAGTACGCTAAAACCAAGATTATTTTGTATGTAGTATCACATAGGTCAATTCGTGTACATTTTCAGATTCTACATGAAGGAGGCACGCAATGATTCATTTAATGATATCAAATGATTCCTAAATTCAATTTCAACTTAATTATAATCCAAATTTCAACCATCTTGGGAATAAATGGTGAAATAAATACTGATTTAATTTTTTTTTTTAGGGGGGGGTCATGTCTCACTAATTTTGGAATTGCCCATATTTATGTATATATATATATATATATATATATATATATAATAATAATAATAATAATAATAATATAGGTTTTCCCGTTCAATTTCACAATTTGTTCAATCTATTTCACATTTCGAGCATTCGAATTCACAACCGATATGATCGCCATGGTACATGTAAATTCAATTTCGTTTTTGCTCCTTCAAATTCGTGATCTGTGCAACGAATTTTTCAAAAGAGTCATCAAGATTCCTATTAAGAGCAAACGATTTAAGGAAAGAGCAGTCAGTTACACTTTGATTCGTCCAAATTCACTATTCGTGCAACAAATTCTTCAAATGGTTCATTCTCATCTGAAGAAAGAGCAAACGATTTAACCAGTGAGCATCCAAATTCATTTATACACGATTACACGTGCAAATTAACTTTTTGTGCAACAGATTCTTAAAATTCTTCATTCAAATTTGACTTACAAGCAAAAGTTTGAAATCGAAGCATCCAATTTCACCTGCAACCGGCTTCTTTTACTCTTCGGTCATTCAATTTCATCAAAAGGCTGGCAAGTTTTAAATAAGTGCATTCGATTTAATGTGTATTGTAAGTTTTTGGAAGAACCTTATAAATTGTGAGCTAGGAAGCCCTCAGTCATTCTGCATGTTGCGCTGATGAGTACCACGTTTACCTACTATCCGCTTCACATTGAAAAAATGGCAGATCATCACCCAGTTCGCTACAGGAGAACTTCAAACGAGGATAGAAGGCTAATTGAGGCATCATGAGAGCGAAAACAGGGACTATCTAGAATTAGCCGATGATTTAGGCATCAAAAGAGCAACAGCAAGGGTCCTGGGTCGGTCCGAATGGCAGAGGAGGGTAGGCGATCGGGAAGAGGCGCAAGAGGCCGGACTAAATCTTCAACAGTGGAGAAGGGAAACCATTGAGCAGGCTGCTAGGACGTCATCACGCAGGACAAATGCAGCCAGTGGTTCCGCCACACCCAAGTCCACATGCCAAGGTGCCTCAATAGAGAGATCATCGAAGGTTGATGAAAAAGACTGTAACAAGTTTTGCCCCCTTCTTATACTCGAAACCAAGACCCATCCTGTACCTTATGGAATGAAATATAAATGGTTGGAAAAAAAAATGCACCGAACATACCCTTCTATGAACCATAATAAACAGGCATTTATTCACAGCTGAATAAGGAATCGACAAACCGTTCGAATTATGCATTTTTCGTGGCTTTTATTTAACATTGGTTACTGTCATTTCTACATGTATCATTTTACCATGGCGGTACATGAATTCACACCAATATTGTAATTGTATTACACACAGATTTGAGTATCCAACCCAATTACAGAACTAGTGCTGGAATCTATGCTGAAAAATGAGGAATCATGTGAATAAATGTAATCTGCACCCCATACATAAACCTTAAAATCAAAATATGTGAAATCCAAGCGTGTAGCCAGAGAAGGGTTAAACCCACGGCTAGAAACCCCCTCTCGTAAATGAATGTCCCCTCTGCATTGCCACGAGCCCCCCTTGCTAGCCGTCAGGAATGCCCGATCAGACGGGGGAGTTTTTTATGTAACCCGGATGCACCACCCATTCCCAGCTCTCATCAACCATGTCAACGATTCCAGCAAAAGTGTTCCCAACCGGGCCCCATCACTTCCCTCCAGGTATACCTCCCCGCATGTAAAATCGAGCGAGGCTCCTGAAATTACTTGTCTTACGAATGGTAATATAATTTCTTGCTAATATATGTAAGTGTGATGAAGGCCCAAATTGATAAATTCCGTCCAGGCCACGGACCTGCAGTTTAAACAGTGATTTTATTCATATAGCATAATTGCAATTATACAACACGTCACTAAGTAAAATATGCACAATGTGCGTTTATAGACCCCCCCCCCCCCCCCCCTCCGAGGCCACTCCGTGACCTCCTTTCGGATGAGGTGAGGGCGAAAACCCAATCTTCAGACCCCTGATCTGAGAAAAAGATGACTGGGACAAAATTCCCTCACGGCCCACGACTGCGGAGCCACCCTTAAACCGCAGATATTTGTGCAACCGAGCATTTTGCTCCAGATCCGAGTAATATTTTAATTTGCTAGCATTAGGCCTATCCCGCATACTATTGGTGAATACAATACTCCTGTAATACACAAACACAATCACTGAATGCTTTCAATCCCCCAGTATATACAGCGGAAACTTGGTATAACGAGTTTCATGGTACCATTAAAGTCAATGTGCTACAGCAGGAATGCCGTTATATATAATCAAGTTAACAACCAACAACAAAACGCTATAGTATAAAAAGCTGGGACCAGGGATATCATTCTGCTATATTAAGAACATTATTATATCAGATCTCTTTAAACTGAGTTTCCACTTTACCCTATATAATCGATCGTTTGACCTACAAGCATTAAATACAATCTACATGTACATGCATAATTGCCTTCGTATCTGTGAAACAAACAAGTATCGTGTCAATCATAACTTATTCCTTAAACCAGCCAAAACCATTGTTACTAGACTTATTCCTTGCAAGACAACTTAATACTACACAGGTGGTGATATTGGGGATGGTGGATGGGGATTTTTGATTGTCCAAAAAGACGTCTTGCCTCTACCAAAAGCCACGAGAGAATGACACAATTTCCGCGTGCACACGCTCTCCCAATCGCGTATTATGCGTTCCGTGTGCAAAAGGGGGGCGCGCATTCGGAAACGCGCCACAAAAGCGCGCCACAAAAGCGCGCCTTGTCTAGAGGCGCCAAATTCTTGACAAAATATAAACAAGCTTATTGTTGCGTCACAATGGCCAGCAAAACCAAAACAAACCGCGAGTGGGCTATCAGCCGTGAATAAATATTTTTGAAAGCGTCTTTAACTCTTTAAAATTTCTTATTCACAGCTGAATAAGGAATCGACAAACCGTTCGAATTATGCATTTTTCGTGGCTTTTATTTAACATTGGTTACTGTCATTTCTACATGTATCATTTTACCATGGCGGTACATGAATTCACACCAATATTGTAATTGTATTACACACAGATTTGAGTATCCAACCCAATTACAGAACTAGTGCTGGAATCTATGCTGAAAAATGAGGAATCATGTGAATAAATGTAATCTGCACCCCATACATAAACCTTAAAATCAAAATATGTGAAATCCAAGCGTGTAGCCAGAGAAGGGTTAAACCCACGGCTAGAAACCCCCTCTCGTAAATGAATGTCCCCTCTGCATTGCCACGAGCCCCCCTTGCTAGCCGTCAGGAATGCCCGATCAGACGGGGGAGTTTTTTATGTAACCCGGATGCACCACCCATTCCCAGCTCTCATCAACCATGTCAACGATTCCAGCAAAAGTGTTCCCAACCGGGCCCCATCACTTCCCTCCAGGTATACCTCCCCGCATGTAAAATCGAGCGAGGCTCCTGAAATTACTTGTCTTACGAATGGTAATATAATTTCTTGCTAATATATGTAAGTGTGATGAAGGCCCAAATTGATAAATTCCGCCAACGAGCAAATTAAATAGCTCGCCGCCAAAGAACACGGTTTCACTGGATATTCAGCTCCAAGTGAAAATTTTTACCAATGGTTGAAGCCAGCTAATTACCAAGCACGAATGTATAAACCGTAAGGAAACCATATATCCGGGTACCGCAGGCAACACTTGCATTTTTTTTATTTTTTTATTTTTTATTTTTTCCATAAACAAACGCCTAGGCGCAATAAACTGAAACACTGTAAAGTTACATAACGCTATCGAAACGCGATATCTTGCCATGCTGTATTACCTTACCGGAATCCGGATATAACTCTCTAAACTTGCATTACTCCATAATTATAAACCTTACTTCATAACCGCTACAAATAACCAGCCTAAACTAAGATAACTCTGCATAAAGTATAAACATTATGGGGAGGCTACGAGGCAAACGAGCCCTCGATAACTCTCATCAGGCCCTATGCATAACATATTAACAAAGGTTTCTAGCGGTGAAACTCATAAGGGCACTAGGTTAAAGAGATTCCTATTTCCACCCTTGATCTTGGATATACATATACGTTCATGGACTATCTTTGGCTCTTTCAATTCTTTGCTCATTATCGGGTAAAAAACATACAGACATTAAAACATATTCGACGTTTGAAGGTAAGACACAATAAACATCAAATGGACGTATACTAATAGGAAGGGCAACTGCTCATTAAAAAACCTACTAACCAGAACCCATGGTCCGTGCCGATCTGCATGGGAGTGGGCGTGACCACTACTCAAATGTATTTCTGAACCTCTTAGCAACGTCCAGGATGAAGAAGTATGTCCCCGCATCTGAAAGATGTACACCGTCCGGACGAAAAAGCTCGCAAGAGGTATATACTATCTCCGGGTGCTCTATGTAGCTACCATTCAACCTCCTAGCTAGGGACCTTGCGTATCTGTTCAATGACCGCCGCTTGCGGTCGACGAGGCCCTGCTGTTGACCAGTAAACCCCTTATAGCGCAGCCGAGGTAAGATATCTGACCATATGATGTTGCACCCGTGGCCGCTCACAAATTCAAAGATATCTTTCAGCTCTCTTGAAAAATCCCTCTTGCTCTTTGCCTCCATATCATTTGTACCCACGTGCAGCAAAATATGTGACGGTGTCGAACTCGCGCCAAGGAAAAGTGACGATAGGAGAGCCATTGTCTCGCCTAGATGGAGGCCCCTTCTGCCGTGCCAGGTAATCGCCGCCCCACAGGCAAGATCTCTGCTGCCCTTCTGCTGAACCCACCGGGCCGTCCAATACACTATGGAGTCCCCCACGATCCACACGGCAGGAGCTGCAAAAATAAGATAAACTTTTGGGAGTATCTTGCACTAGGGACATGTAATCACAATCACTTAAAGGTAAAGTTCGGTTCCGATCATGTGATTTTCATGTATAAGAAACTGTTTCAAAGCAACTGGGAAAGTTGCATCAGCTGAACATGTACACAGGTGCCTAGTGTGAGATTTGAGGATTATTAATTGATAAGAAATTCACTCAACTTTCCACAACCAGTAGCTGCGCTGCACACAGAAACAAGTATATGGGGCCGCCCAAATCTGGCATGAATGTTCAGCCCGAACATTCCCATTTCAGGCATTTCCTGTCATATTTCCAACATGAGGGCCTTAGAAGAGTAATCCTCTGCAAGGCCCTTTTTTATTATTCATTGTAATGAAATGAAAAGAATGTGAAAAGCCCACAAATTATTTTTTTTTTTTCCCATTTCCCGGAACTGAACCTTCCCTTAACAATCCTTGCAAAATTTCTGGGCATCCTGAGCCTTTATAATACCCCTTATCTCCAGTGGTGAATTGAGGTATACATGACTCCTTCCTATGGGGATGTTAATGCATTCTCACTTACGTAATAGTGCACATAATGTATGCTCCCTAATCTATGAAATTCATCTGCAAAGTATTATAGGCCAACGTACGAATATGATAATATGATCTTCATAACAATGATAATAACAGTAGGTCCGATAATTATAATCATGCTAATAGCAGTAACAACAGAAATAGCAATAATATGTAACGTTTGTTAGGCACTTAAAACTGTTGTTTATAAACACACAATCTTCTGACTACAAGTTAATAACCGGACATACGAAAGGAAAATTATAAATCTGTACTCAACTATGAATTGCTAAAGACAAATTTGATTGAAGGTAAACATAATCAGCCGTACAATAAATACTACGGACTACGAATAACTACATGTACAAAGGCGCTGAAATATTGCAACTGAAAGTAATGAATTGGGGCCAACTTAGTTCGGTTAGTGTTGTTAATATGACGATTCCCTGCAATTACCAATAGTCGGTACAATGTAATGATATAAATGACTGGACGTGACAGTGATTAGGTAATGAAACCAAATGAATCCGATTAAATCGAGTCAGTTCCGACAGCCATGTCAATGCGGACGTAACGCCTGTACACATTAGAAGCCCAACGCCCCATATGCTGGATCTGCCTGTCGGTGCATCCCGACATAGCGGCAAACGTAGCCGCCCCGATCCGAAATGAATGGGAAGAAAAGCATTCGGTGGGCAAAGAACAAAATTTCATGCACTTCTTGATCATTTTAGTGAACTCATAGCGAGTAAGGGGAAGGGCACCAAATGTCTGAAAAAATGCATCCCCAATAGAGGGGCGGCATGACATGTAAGCAATCACTGCTTTGACTGGGCAGAATTCTGACTGAACCTCAGGAATATATATCAAACAACCCCTCCCCCTCTGATCAGTTTTAGAAGAGCGGAGACGCAAAACCACCTTGCGGTTATAGGAGCTTCTCCCATGACACTAACGTCTGAACTGCCCAATCGATGACTGTTTTGTTTACGAGAGCTAACCGTGAATTCGCCAACCCGCAAAAACCCCTAAAATGCTATCAGAAAGGCAGCGGAGTACAGCTGCACCTCATAGTCGCTCTTACACACATTACTCAAAGCCCTCAACATCTGACCCAACAAAGGTAATGTAATAGGACATCTAGTATCACGTCTCACGTTCCCCCTTTTGCACCCTTCGATTAGGCACGAAACAACGAAACCCTTTGTTACGTCATCTAAACCCGCCACCTGTAAATAGAAGGATAGCCCCGAAATGTAAGTCTGAACTGTTGACGCCGCATATCCACGCCAAGACAAATAGGATATGAACTGAGCAATACGCTCTACATTCGGCGGCACTCGATTATCATACTGGTACTCTGAACAAAATTCACTAAAAACATTCATCGCTGTTGCGTAAGTGGAATGAGTACTGCTGGCCCGTGAATCCAGTAAAAGCCTCGACCGCTCTATGTCCAGCTGTTCCAAAGTTGGGTAGGTATTTCTTCCCCCTTCTCGGCGGCCAGTGGTGCCAACTTGCGGAATCTGTCCTCCTGAAAACGAGACAAGGCATCCGCAATTCCATTATCAACCCCAGGCACATAACGAGCCTTGAATCTAATGTTCCTAAGCAAACAAATAACAACTAGCCCACGAACTAACTTCATCAACTCACTACAGGACGCAGACTGCCTATTAATCACCTCCACCACTGCCTTATTATCAGTCCAAAACAACACCCGCTTGTTGCGCAATGACTCGCCCCACAACTGAAGGCTTACCACAATAGGGAACAGCTCGAGAAAAGCAATCGACCGACCAGCTGCATTAAACTGTACAGGCCATTTCGCTTGGGCCCATCTCCCACCAAAATATATTCCGAACCCACAGCTGGCCGCCGCATCAGTAAAAAACTGGAGCTGTGAACTATTGTGCCATGCCTCATCACCTATCATGACTCTACCATTGAAGTGAGTTAAGAAGTCCTGCCAAACCGCCAAGTCCGCCTTAGCTCCCTTACCTAATCTAATCATGTGAAAAGGACGCTGTACCCCTCGAGTTAAATCTATCAGTCTCCGCATGAACGCCCGGCCGGGGGCGATCGCCCTACACATAAAGTTCAAACTCCCTATTATGGATTGCAAATTCCTTAGAGAAATTTTGTTCAACTTCGAAACCTCATGCAACCTATGAACCAACTCTACAACCTTATCTTGCGGGACTCGCACCTCAAATGCCATGGAATCAATCTCAAGCCCTAAATAAGTTATGACAGAGACAGGGCCCACCGTCTTCCCCTCCGCAATCGGCACCCCGAAGCGTTCGCACACAGCCACAAAGCTGGTCATGGCATGTTCACACTGGTGTGAATCGCGGGTACCCGCAAAGAAAAAATCATCGAGATAATGCAGTATGCAATTAGACTCTGCCACACGCCGTGTACAATACTCCAAAAATGTACTGAAGCACTCGAAAGCCGAACAAGCTATTGAACAACTCATTGGCATGCACCGGTCAAAAAAGTACTGACCGTCCACGCACATCCCCAGCAATTCGAAGTCCTCCGGCCTAACCGGCAGTAAACGAAAGGCGGACTTGATATCCGCCTTCCCCATCAAAGTACCCACGCCTAACCGCGTCACCAACTCCACAGCCGAGTCGAAAGATGAATAATAAACTGTACATTGAGATTGAGGAATGTTTTCATTCACAGACCCCCCTCTTGGAGACGATAAATGCTGAATCAACCGAAATTCCCCGGGGGCCTTCTTAGGCACTAAACCAATAGGCGAACACCTGAAGTTGACGAACGGGGGAGATGCAAATGGGCCAACAATCCTTCCTAACTCCATTTCAACTTGCAATTTCTTCAACAAGGCTGATTTATTGTCGCGAGCCGACCTGAGATTCTTTGCTTGAAGCGGAACCCGAGCCCCTGTAAAATGTAGTGAAAAACCGAATTGGAAACCGTTTAGTAACCGGCGAGCGTGTTCACGATTTGGATACGCAGACAACATAGGAATCATAGCCTCCAATTTAACTGGAGTGGGGGCCAAATCATACTTAGACCAGGATCTAATTCCTGCTGGTGGGGGTTCCGGCGGTGAGGGGTTGGGAACACAACTTAACTCCGTGTCCAACTGCCCGACATCGAGAACATCTGTGGGCGAAGTTGCAGCTTTGCCCACGGGAGCAGTTTCCCCTGTTGAAGGCAAAGCACGTCCCGCGCCTCGCCTCGTTTGTACTGGGAGAGCCAATTGACGAGTTGCTCCGGCCACGGGGGGAGATACCAGTATTTCTGAATTCTCTGACCCGCGTCTGCGGGCGTTGCATGCTACCTTGAAATGGGCGAAAGGGAGAGCTCTTCAGCCCGCCACCAGAAACTAACAACAGCCAAAGCTCCGCATCGATGCTCGCCCACGATCGGCCCGGTCTCCGTGCCTGACGGAGACGAAATTGTACATCATAGTCTCTCCACCCGTATCCCCCATTGTTACGAGCCGCCCCCCTCACCATATCCATGTACTTTAACAACTCTAGCGCCCGTCCTGGATGCCTCTCCAGGTAGACTGACATATAGACTAGAAACACCGAGGTCCACTGCTCAATGCTTGTAATCCTCTGCTGCCTAGGCTGAGATTGGAGCTGAAAGCCACCTGTGGCGGGCAACAACTGGAACGTGGCTCCAGCAGTATACTCGTTAGGCCTACTGGAAAGGAAGCTGTTCCTGTTTTGCTTCTGCAACAAAATGAGGTCGATATAATCGCCCTGCCATATCTTTTCCTTCAACCCTAAACTAATATCCGCCCCGAGAGGGTCACAGACGCTTACCAGCGGCTGAGGGAGAGAACTACCGACATAACCCAAATCCTGCTGTGTCTCAAACCCATTAGACCTAGACCCAGATCCAGACCTAGAACTACTTTCACCTCCCAAGTTGATGTTAGGTCGAGATCCGGTGCTTGATATTCCAGGCTCTAAATTGAGATCAAGAGTAGGTCTACATGTAGGTCTAGCATTAGAATCATCGTCGCAATTCTCTCTATTGTTAAGGTTAACAATACTGCAGGATCCACCCTCCGTCGACAGGCTCTCCCCTTGGCCTTGCACTACCATAGGCCAATGAGCCCCAGGCCTAAACTCCCCCTGACTAGATGCAAAGTTAGATGCAACGTTAACTCTACATGTAGATCTAGATCTATCAGTACCAATTCCCGACTCACCGGATACTTGTTGAGGTTCCGGTCCTTGGGCTTGGACTTGGACTTGGTCATGTTGGTCCGCAAGATCCGATATCACTGCCGAAGGTTGTGATGTTTCTCGGCCTGCAGAACTGGCCGATATAGATCTAGGCCCACCTCGCCTACGGGGTCGCTCACTTCGTCCCAACTCCTTCGGCTTCGCCTTCACAGTGGTACCCTTCTTCCTCTTTGCTTTCGGCATGCCGATCGCTGACTCCAATTTACGGCACTGAACTAGGTCTATGAAAAGTATAAGTCTAACTTTTATACTGTACGAACGAAGTCACTGCAGCTCCAAAAATGAATCACCTCTCCACTGCAGGTGCCTTGATCGACGAGCAGTTAATAGAACATTGACGTTAATTGACGTTAATATAGCGAAAAAATTTGAACAAGGTAGTCAAGGAAGTTAACGGGATTTCCACTGCCGATGCAAGCAAAGTCAACGTTAGTGAATTCCAGTAAGAATCCAATTAAGAATCCAATTAATTTTTGATTGTCCAAATAGACGTCTTGCCTCTACCAAAAGCCACGAGAGAATGACACAATTTCCGCGTGCACACGCTCTCCCAATCGCGTATTATGCGTTCCGTGTGCAAAAGGGGGGCGCGCATTCGGAAACGCGCCACAAAAGCGCGCCACAAAAGCGCGCCTTGTCTAGAGGCGCCAAATTCTTGAAAAAATATAAACAAGCTTATTGTTGCGTCACAATGGCCAGCAAAACCAAAACAAACCGCGAGTGGGCTATCAGCCGTGAATAAATATTTTTGAAAGCGTCTTTAACTCTTTAAAATTTCTTAAATATATATATAACATGTTTGACATAAAGTATGAAAAATCCAATATTATATACAATGAAATCCCGATAAAGCAGATTGATGAGAGACAGAAAAAAAAAAAAAGAAAAATGAATAAGCAAAGATAGAGAAATGTACATATAAATGAAAGAAATCATAGAGTTGACAGAGATTCTGTCTATAGTACTCATCTTGCATTATCTGTCTTTTAAAAAATGTGATTACTCTAAAAACTATTAAAAAAAAAAAAGAAGAAGAAGAAGAAGAAGAAGAAGAAGGAAAGAAGATGTATACATGAAAGAATTAAGAAATTTGACAGAGAATCTGTCCATGATACGATACTCGTCTTTCATTCTCAGTCTATCAATCTGTTTATCCACCTATCTTTCAATCTATATTTCAATCTTCCCTATATCTATCTATCTCTTTACCTGTCTATCAATCTAATATTGCATTTCCTTTGCTGATGAATAACAAAATATATATAATTGGAGGGGTGGTTAGTCTCTTCACTTTTCATTGATGACAAAGAAACTTGACACTTGTTGGTCATATCCCTGAAGGTGGTAGGTCTCCAGAAAACAAAAACAAAAAACAAAACAAAACTAGATTGAATTCTGCCAAATCTTGAAATGACTATAGGCTATGTATACAAATTCTTTATTTCATCTTCACTGGCAGTACGTGGAAAAATATATGAAATGCACAACAGAAACTTTAAATTGTTAAATTGAATGCGCCAAAAGGAAAAATGAGTTCACGAAAATGAAATTGAATGCTCCAACAGGCCCTCCGGCTATTTTGTTTAATTTGAATGAACATATTGTGAAAATGAAAGTACTAATTGGGGAAATTGTATGCCCGTTCGTGAATCTTATTGCCGCATAATTAAATCGAACTTCTAGAAACGAATTTAAGTGACCGTAAATGAAAGTATGGTGCTCGTTGATGAATTTGGATGCATGTAAAATGATTTTGTTTGCCTCGTAAAGAAATTGAACATCTAGAAACGAATTTGGATGACCTTAAATAACAACTTGCTGCCCGTCGACGAATTTGGATGATCATAAATTAAATCGCACACCTCAAAATGAAATTGCTTGCTCGGAAAGTAAATTCGAACGACCGATATTGATCGGTTGACAGAAATGTGTGAATTTGAATGTCCTATGATGAATTTGAGCGACGAAAGTATGAAATTGAACGTAAAAACCTATAATAATAATAATAATAATATTAAAACTCAGCGATAGAATTCGCGTTCGAAGAAATCGCAACCCGTAACTATATTCATAAAATAATAATTCCCCAATTTTTGACTTTTTTTTTCATTCCGTCGTTCTGGCTGTCATGGCCCGCTCCTCCCGTTTTGCAGAATATCATTTTTGGTGAAAAGATGAAAACGAGTTTCATTCCAGGTGCTTAATTCCTCCGGGCTTTCCCCCCATTGCTTCCAATCCATCCCGGGGAATTCAGTTTTCATTCATGCTAAGCGCATGCGAATTAACCCCGCTTATATGAATACACACCCGATACACACACCATAGACTTGACATGACAAACAGCGTATTTAGCTCATGGGGGCTTGTGGGAAACAGTTCCGTAGCATCATATATATGATATAATCTAGTTCCAAAGATCCCCTTTTTCCAAAATGTTAGTATTTCCGAAGACCATCCTTTCATGATACGCTCGTTCTGAAGCCCCCCCCCCCTTTTTTTTTTTTTTTTTTTTTTTTTTTTTTTGTCTAGCCAGCGGCACATACCTACCACTTTTGGGGTCGGGGGGAGGCGTGGGGGTGGGTGGGAGATGGTCTTTCATCGGTTTGAAAAATCAGTTGAACTCGGAGAAGCATGAACTAATAACATAGGTCATGACATGATTGTTTTATAAGTCCAGCAAAAAAATACAAATGTATGAATTAGACCCTACTTAGCTTTTCGGTCTGCTGAAATAGAAAGTCCAAAGAAGTCAAGAGACAAAGCCAATACTAGTACACTCAGAGCTCAGACAATTCAACCAGTCCCAGCCAGACTATCTGTAAAAAAGGATATAGGCAAGTGGCTATAGAATGTAGACCCAGTTAGACCTACAGTTAGATCAAGTTAAACATTGCTGTTTCTATGTCCATGAACCCATCAGAAACAGATTTAACAGTTAACATCGAGAAGGGTATAGACTCTAATCTACATCGAGATCTAATCCTACTATTCCCATTTTTTTTTCCTTGTCGTTTCATACGAAGCAATCGTTGTGGTTGAGTTCGTCTTTTGTTCTCGACATGTTACTTCCATTCGTGCATCTAAATTTATGATTATGATTACTTGAATAGACTTTAAGTGACAGCACCTTGTATCCTCTGGAAAAGGCGCTATATAAATCCAATTATTATTATTATTATTATTATTATTATTATTATTATTATTATTATTATTATTATATAATTTTTGTATTTTAAAGAGTGCAAAATATTTCCGATATTTAACATCCATTTTAGTGAACTTTATTAACAAAAATCACTTGGAAATCACCAATGATCGCACTCAAATCCCGCGGGCAAAAATGTATAAAAATTGACGCGAGCCTCGTTCAAGTAGCATTTATTCAACAATTGCGCATTATTATGGTCTGGATACGTGATGTCACAATGGCTTTTGGTAAGAAGACGACGTGTGTAGGCTTGCTCTAGATGTATGATGTGGATAATAAAAACAATATTGGCTGGCTCCTACTTTCGGGAGATACGACAAATATCACCCTCACTGATCCATATCACCCTCTTCTTCGACTCGGGTAATATGAATCTAGTTCTGGAAATATATGTCATATCCCAATCAAGGCCAGTCAATATTATATAAATAACACATATTTGTAATATAACTTGATAAATGTAATTATACATTTTCGGCTGATAAAATGACAAATTGATAAGATTAAAACAAGGAAATATTGCGGATTTTCTTGTAATTTCGAACAATAACTTGGACCTCGAGTGATATATATATATATATATATATATATATATATTTATTTATATATATCTTTACATTTTGAATATATACAGTTTACCCTAATGAAATATTGCGGATTTCACTTGTAATTTGGAACAATAACTTGGACCTCGAGTGATATATATATATATATATATCTCTCTTTACAGTTTGAATATATACAGTTTAACCTAAATGAATACATTTTTATTTTATTGCGAATTTTACTTGTAATTTCGAACAATAACTTGGACCTCGAGTGATATATATATATATATATATATATATATATATATACGGTATATATATATATATATATATATATATATCTTTACATTTTGAATATATACACTTTATCCTAAATGAATACATTTTTATTTTATTGCGAATTTTTCTTGTAATTTCGAACAATAACTTCGACCTCGAGTGATATATATATATCTATATCTTTACATTTCGGATATATACAGTTTATCCTAAATGAATACATATTTATCTTATCTATACTAATCAAATACATGCATAGCACATAGATTTCTTATAAGGTTATTATGCTTTGAATGAAAATTAATATTAAGAAAACAATTATTAGTACCCTGAGGTTTTTATCCCCTCATTAAGCTAATAAATTGGCGTTTCTCTTTTTTTATATATAGAAATATGAAGTGTGTCTTCATTGGAACGTTTCTTCTCGCATGCTTTTCTATTCAAATAGGTAAGTTGACGAGTCATAAATCTAGAATGAATTTATCTTTCCAAAATTTGGAGGAAAAAATGGATTTATATAAGCAGTCTTTATTTTTAGACTGCAACTGCAGGTTAGGGTAGCACTGAAATGTTTTGCTTGTCGGTAACTTTGAAATGCACTGCAAGAGAATTGTTGCAAGGGTCTGGAACTTCAGAAATCCGAATAAAAAGTGTAAGAATACCACACTGCATGGCAGTCATTGCCATTGGACCTGTGAAGACATTATTTGGGTAATTCAAATATTATCAGGGGTCATTACGCTTCACATAATCTCTTGGGGTCTGATTTGGGGGCGAATGGGCCTAGTATGTTTTGTAAGTCCAACTAATCTTGCTCATTATTTTACTGTTTTGTTTTTCTGGGGAAGTTGAACACAAAAGACAAACTATCACTAGCGTATTTGAAGGAGACAAAGGGGCAATTGCTTTCCTTCCCCTCCCCAAGAAATTTCAAAAGAAGATAAAATTGATAACTGACGTGATCATTCCCGGGTATATAAGCATGAAATTGCTCTAGAATCCTTAATTAATTAATTTCTAAAGAAACTTTATGCTTAATCGCATTGCGACCTCACAAAACAGTGTGGTTTCGAAGCCATTCAAGCGTGACGTGAAGAGGACATTCCACTAACCTCGGTATATTTTATCAAATGAAGCCTAACAGAGCACAATTTTAACGCTTTTTCATGAACTGAAATCGAATCTGAAATGTCTTCAAATATTCATATATGTTATGCATGGGGAATTAAGAGGGAAATAAACTTTCAAAAACCTATTAATCACATCGAGATGTCTCCAAGATTTTTGCTCTAGACTTGCATTTCGCTCACCATGTAGCTTTGAACTATTGTTGTTGCTAATGATACTACAAAAAAAGTTGAAATATATATTTTCTAGCTGAAATACAGGGATTACCTCGGTTCGGTTATTTTCTCACCCCCCTGCACCCGTACTGCCAACGCCCAGATATGCCACTTTACAGTATGATTTCATGATCTCCACGAATTTCTTTTTAATGAAATGTTGCATTTATGTCCTTTTTCTTTCCATGAATTAGGCCAGGCTCTCGAGTGTTCTGCGTGTGTCACTTACATGTACAATGAAAATACTCCTTCTGGTCCAATGACTTTGGGAAACTGTGACGGGAACCTACCGAAAATAACGTGTAGCAAAAATATGACAGCCTGTGCACGTGCTATGATTAGTGGTAATATTTCAATTAACGTAATAATCGAATATTTGCAAGAAAAGAAACAATTGGTAAGAAATAATCTACAAATTGGCATTATGTAGAAGTGGGTGGCGTAGATCACAAAGTTTTTATCACTTGATATTAAACTGAACCTCCTAAATAGCGTTGAATTTTAACCAGTTAACAGGATTTTAAAAATGTCCGTGCTCCTAAATAGCGTCGAATGTTAACAGGATCTTGAAAATGTATGTGCGTCATTATTTCCTTAGAATGTACTTCAGGCATTTTTCTATGTTTCCAAGTCACAATTAAGTTTTAAATAATAAATTGTGCTTATTTTCCAAGCCAGTTGATAGTTAAAATTTAAAATAAAATGCAACTAATTTCCAGAATTATGAAAACGTCTCTCCACAATTTGTCGACACATAATCCGATCCCCCGATCGGATGCCTCATACAATGTAGTCTTTAATCAAGGCAATTGTGCTGCTCAGTCGATCTGATCCCCTGATCAATCCATGATCATTCCTCGAAACGCGCGGAATAGTCCTCTGACTTTTGCGCGGGACGTCTTTCTGCATCCCAGGCGTCCCGCACAATAATCAGAAGACTACTCCGCGCGTTTCGAGGAGCGACCCCAGGATCGACAGAGCAGCACAAGGAGCCTTGATTAGAGGCCACGTGAGAGGGGAAAATGGTAACATTTAAAAAAGAAAGCGGTGATTGAACCAAAAATGACCGTGTGTGTGTGTGTGTTTTTTGTTTTTTTGTCAACCAATCAAAACAGCTGTCAGAATGATCTTTCAGCTGCTTCTTCACTTTTTGACTTTGGTTAATTTGGCTCGAAGTTATCAAGAGCAGAAGGTCTTGACCAGCAGTCCTCGCTCACCAAAAAATGGGTAAAACATTCAACAACAAAAAATTAACTAAAATAATGTACAATGACGGTACTTATTGTTTCAGAAATGAAGATTGATTCATATGACGTTAAAACTGAACAGTCAAATTTTATAGAACTGCTTCACTTTTTGATATTGAGTTAACATTAAGAAAACTATGGCGAAACAATAAAAAGTATTTTCTAGACGCGTACTTTAGCTAAAACTGAGTGTATTTTAGCAAGTGCGAAAAGTGTACATCACGTTTCTTTATGTAATGCTTATCTTAATTTAGTAATGGCCGTAAGATGGCGCTGTTCAAATAAACCAGTTCGTAATTAAGTAATTTGTAATTAAGTAGAGTGCCGTGGTCCAGTGGTTAAAGGCTGGAGATGCGAGAATCGGGCGTTCGATCCCCGGCACGGCACTTATACCCTTGAGCAAGGCATTTTATCTACATTGCTCTTTTATCGTACATCAAATAAATGAAGTGCTATAGGCATATTGATACCAGCGTGTGCATGTGTGTTATTTAAAAAAAAAGCAAAACAAAACAAAAACAAAAAAACAATTTGCGCATGTGCAGATAAAGGTCATTTGTACACAGTACAATCGACCTTTATGCGCTTTCAATATGATTTTACTAGGTAACGCGTCCATCAAAACAAATGCGCATGCGCGTACAAATTGCGGTCATTACAGGGTCATTTGTACCATGAACTGACTACGAATTGGCTTATTCTACTAGTCTGAGGCAACTTTCGTTAGGCTTTTTGTTACAGTTATCAACAAGAAAGCATTGAATACTCTCCCTTCCCCCCCCCCCCTCTCTCTCTCTCTCCTCCATACTGATGAAGTCATATTTTACAGTGGTACTCAAGTAACTTATTACAGTTTAAAGTTACTATATTGGACATCTTTTTGGATTGAAATTATCTGATTACCTGATTACAATGTTGATTTGTGTAAAGCAAATGACGGAGACAAAGATGGAAAATTAAAACGAATCGTAAAAAAGAAATGTCACAAAGAATTATAGTAAATTTGTTCGCAGCATTTGTGGGATGAATACGCCCATTAACTACTTCGTGATACTTATTTTTCCTATATGAGTGTGTTTGTGCTCGGGAAGACTAGTGATATTCCTATTTCAGTAACGTTAGTCATTAATATTTTCCTCATTCTTATTATCTTATCTTTGCCTGTATTAGGTGAGGGCCAGACGAATAGCGGGGTCGGGTCCACGGGTCCCACAACCGTAATCTTCAATGTCACAGCATGGGGCTGTGTTGGCGAACCGGTCGGGGATACGTGCAGAGAAGATAACGATGCTCGATCTGATTTGTTACAAGGTATTTCTACTCATGACATATATAACGCATCCACAACTGATTTGGATACCTTTCTGGGTTTGTTAAATTCTAACGGAACAACACTGGAAGAAAATACGGTATGCCCTTGTAAAGGTGACATCTGCGGGAGCGTTGGTCATGCTGGTCGTCTGAGGACAGACATCAAAGTCATCCTTGGATTCTTTCTCATAGCTGCAATTGCTAAAAAGTCTTAAACACAATCGCAAATCAAGAAATAAGTTTTAAGCAACTTCATTAGGCTTGCTTGTCCATTACGTCTTTAAATTTATGTACACTACAATGACACAGTGACACGTTACATAATCCGAACATGATTTCTATAGGTAATCCATTTTGTTATTGAAATGGCCATTATTGTGATTTCTTGAAAGTCTTTAACCATTGCGTTTTTTCAGTATGTCAGAAAATCGTTTTACTTTCAATCATTATCGTTTGTTTGATTATGTCCACATTAGCTTTTGCTTCAGAGATGCTTTCTATAATATAAAAAATGAATCGAATGAATCTCAAACATCTCTAAAAAGATAACACTGGTCGATTAACAGCCAAAATGTTTCTTGAACAAAAACAGTCAAACTATAGACTGAATATGAAAATGATACTTAAAATCGCTAATTTGCTTAGATTTTCAGTATTTTTTTTTCTTTCATATTTCCTGTATAATATATATGGGTCCCCATGCTATACATACTGGCTTTAGGACAAAACATGTCGCCCCTTTGCTAGTTAATAACTCAAATGTCGAAATTTGTATCGCACATTGCAAAGTTGAAGGATGCCATATCATTTGGAGTAACTTTTATGACCTTCTGTCAAATACTATTCTCAAAATAAATGCATGAATTACAGTTTTACTTTTTGGCAAATCAAGTTAAAAATCTGCGTGTATCAATAATTAACTGAGAACACAGCAATCGCTTTCTAGAACACCTCTTGTTACCCATGATCATGAATTATTGATTGCTCCGTGTTACAAGAGGTGCTCTAAGAGAAAAGGAGGAAAGTGGGTAAGTGATGGGGTCTATTGATAAGCTAAGCTTTAAAGTAGAGACACTGATGTTAGAAAGTATACATGAGTCTTTAAACCATACTGCAATAAGTTTCATATGTTTCATGAGCTTTACTTGGCAGTATGAATTCTTAATCAGAATTAAACATCATTGTGATATATGAATACTTAATATGTTCCTTCTTTTAATAATAACTGTTACAATAAACGGTATTTAGATTGTTTTGCAAGGGATAGTTTTATTCAGAAAGAAGAGGTGTTTATTTTCATGAGTGTTAAAAAATGTTCCCATGATATTAATTACAAATTTATGACGAAGTAATATCGTTATAAATCATCGAATTAGAATGACCCTAAAATTTCAAGGCAATAGCGTAACCAAAAAAACATGTGTCGATTACATGTTTTCCAAAAAATGTCTCGTTACCGAGTATTTTTCGAATTTTCCAAATATGCCATTTTCAATGTCTGCCTTAATCCGCTTGAGCATTACATTATTCCGAATCGCAAAGAGGACTGATTTAGATAAGAACTAATTATTATTACTAACATTATTACTATTGTATCATACATGCATTGTTAAGGTGTAATTAATTGTTTAGTGTTATTTAGTAAGCATGTCTTTATTCGCCGTATGAACTCAAAGGTTTTCGTATTCTTGAAGTGGAAATGAAGGGGCGTGAGAGGGAGTGGTAGGCCTTTAGGCCTACAGGGTGCCTCTGAAAAAGCTAGGAATCCCAAGTTTACTGGTAAATTACTCAATAATTCCAAATTACATTTTGATTAATGTACACGCAGTTGGAAAGCTCGTTTTCTCTTATGCCATTTGACAACAAAACATTATCAATTAACTTCACATGACAGATTTCAGACAATTTTATTTGGCAATTTCAGAAACCCAATTGTCCAAAATAATTGGTCTGGTGCTACATTTTGTTCATTACGGTTTATGAAAGATAGAAAATGATTCGGGATTATTAAATATCAAAAATACACATCATTTAAAAAGCTTACCTTCTCATCTTCCATAAGACACAATAATCATGATCATGATGATAGAAGGATCACGCATTACTGGGCAGGCAGAGTTGTAGTTGGTAAGGCAGATTGATATTTGTTCAGCTGCCTCATTCAATTTCCTCAAACGAAATGCCAACGTGCCTAACAATATCGCAATTGTGCTGCCTGCTCGGCCATGCGTGATCCTTCCATCATGATTATGGTCTCATATAAAGTTAGAGACTTCGAGCTTTTCAATGATGGGTACTGTCAATACTTACTAATCCTAAATGATCTTCTTTTTTGTTAAAATCAGAATGAACCAAATTTAGCAGCCACTTATTTTGGACAAATGGGTTTCTGAAACTGCCTGTTAAGACTGTCTGCTTTTGGTTATGGATGATTCATTGATCATGTTTTTGGTGTCATATAAAGGAAGAGAAAATGAGCTTTCCAGTGATGTGTAAATTAACCAATTATTTAGTAATTTACCCATAAACTTGGGGTTCCTTTTTTCTGGACACCCTATAAAGTCACGATCAAACCGAACGGCATTTTCTTCGTACGTGTATGGACGCGCGCGTGCGTGTGTTCCTGTATGTGTTTTGGTGACACGTTCGTTTTGTCTTGTTTTGTATTTGAAAGGATGAAAATACTCTAAATTTCAGTTGCGTATATAATATGTTAGCTTTAAAATGGTCAAATTATAGTTATGTAAGTTAAGCTTCTTTTTTTTTCATCATTGTTCGAATCTGTATTTAGCAAATGTTTACTGAACTAACTACCTTAACAAAGGTAATGTATTCATTTAAATTGATTACTAATGTATGTTTACTACAATTTTTTAAAAAGATTATTCAAGTTAACTGTTGGTCTTACACCATATTGCTAAGTATAAGAGTCAGTTGATTTTTCTGTTTAATGTTTTCTTTTTTATATTTAAGAAATATTGTGTATCATTAATGACCAATAAAATCATTCAGTAAAAAAAAGTGAAAATGGCAGTGCTTGATTTACGTCGACTGTAAGTTACTGTGAAGGTGATTCATTTCTAAGTACCTCGTCCAAACCGTCCAAATTCGTAAGATAACATTTTGATTACGTCGAAACAGAAAAAAAAATGATTAGTCCATAAATCATCAAACACACTCAAGAGTTCTTATTTATGAATAGTGTCTTAATTTCTACGAGGATGTAGTTGAAATTTAAGTGTTTTTTCTGTTTGTTTGTTTGTTGTTTTTTTTTGTTTGTTTTGTTTTTGTTTTGTTTTTGTTTTTGTTTTTGTTTTTTTTTTTGGGGGGGGGGGTAATCATTACTATATTCTTGTATTCAGTGGCGGATTTAGGGAGGGGGGCAATCCCTGCCCGTGCCCCGCCCCCCTTTTGAAAGAAAACAATGCATTGTGCCCCCCCCCCCCTATTTTTGATTGTGCTCCCCCTTTTAGAACTGAAACCTTCTTTTTTTTTTCTTTCTTTTTTTTTTTTTTGCTTGTCAGAGAATTCTGGAGGGGAACTGGACCCCATAACCCCCCCCCCCCCCCCCCCACTGAGCGACTTTTGGAGGGCTGGCGAGACCAAAATTATGGGTCTCCCTCCAAGCAGTTTCCCAAAGTTGACAATCCTGCATTTGTGTGCCCCCCCCCCCCTTATACGAAATCCGCCCCTGCTTGTATTCTTGAAACAGAGGTTCTTCCTTTTTAGGCTGGGATTATATAATTGTGTTTACACTGTATCTAAGCACAAGGAATATATTTTCTCGTCCTCCCATTTAAATGTAGTGGCAAACACTTGTGAATTTATTTTGTTCACAATCTCACCCCCCCCCCCTCATTTTTTAAAGGTAATCTGGCATAGTTTAAGTACAAAAACAAAAAGTTGCCCCACCCTGGTGTGTTATTGTGCCCCCTTCCTCTCTTTTCACAGAATTCTGGGGCCTGTAACATAAAGAGATACAATCAATCTTACGATCAATTGTTTCTCTTCAGTACATGGGTTGCCATAGACTTACGATTGATATCAAGTCGTAAGACTGATTTATCTCTTTATGTTACAGGCCTCTGGACTGCCAACCATGATAATCACAGAAATGGCAATAATCCAAAATACTTTTACAAGTTTCAGAGTAAAACCAAGTAGTATAAGTCAAATTACATATTCATCTTGCATGTTATTGTTTGAAAAAGAAGCACACCTTATAGGCGAATCCCTTAGGAATGTCATCAAAATCAAAATATGCAGAATGATTAGTGGATTAGGGAATGACATCTCAAATCATGAAGGAATGGCCAGTCGTATCGGTTATAAGATGGAAATTCCCATATCATCTGAATAACTCAAAATTTTGGTATCAGTTGTCGGACTGCCTCCATTTTAAATGATGATTATTTTCGATTTCCTGGAGTACTTTATAATTGCTTATAGGTCCACTAAAACATGGATAACTTTATTTCAAAAAGGGAAAGGTGTAGCTGGAATGAATAACAATTTTATAGTCTGAATGAGAACAGGAAACAAATCATTCATGTCGAGAAAGAGGAATGGAGATAGAGAGGAGGTAAAAGGATGAAGAAATCAAATATAGAGAGTGAAAGAGATAGGGATAACGAGAGTCATTAAGAAAGAGGGAGGGTGTGGGGTGTGGTTGAGAAAGAAATAATAGGCGTATCCAGGCCTTGACCTTTTTTAAGGGGTAAAACATATCAGCTTACAGTGATTAGATCATCAATCAAACTACTGAGGAGGGGGGGGGGGGCTGGCTTTGGTTGGAGGGTGGGTATTCCCAAAAGATTTTATTTTGAGGAAAAAGGCGGAAACCTGGGCCTGTCTTATAAAAGAGTTGCGATTGATTGCAAATAATTTGCAATCGATATCAATCGCAACTCTGTACTAAAGACAGGCCCGTAACTAGGATTTTTGCGGGGGTTCAACATAGGAAAAAGTGGACCTTTCTGAGTGAGCGAAGCGACCGAGTAGGGGTGGCGGGTCGGAGTCAAGGGGCGTGTCCCTCCAAGCGTATATGGGCACGAGCGTAGTCGGAATTAGTTGTCAGGGGGTGGGTCAAATGTGAAGCCTGAGCATATACTACCACTGGGTAGGATTCCAAATACTTCGAGCGAGCAAAGCGAGCAAGAGAAAAATAAAAATGTACTTTTAAATGGCAAAATGTTATTTCATTTGTCACCAATAGGTGAAATGTAAAGCTATATCTCTGGTCATCTTGTTGCCAGGAATCATTCATATTTATAAAGTTTTTAGAAAGTGAAGCGAACGGGGGGAGGGGACACTTTGCTGTTCTTCTTTTATAGAAAGGTAATCCCACTATCTGGGCGCCATGGCGATAGGACAGTGACGTGCTCGAAAATTATCATAACATTTAATATTCATGGACCTCGGTGCCTTAAACTTTCTCGTATCAAAGTTTTGTGATTGAGCGAAGCGAGCGACGGATGACGTACTTTAATATCTCCCAAATGTTAATTCCAAAACACCCCAAGTGCTATATTGGGGCATCTTGTTATTTCTGATTATAGTTTCCAAGAAATCGATGTTTTTTATAAAACACTTTCATGGCACTCCGGTTCAACAGGCTGTATTACAGGGCCATAATTTGAGGGCCTGAATGACTAGACCGGGTCCGCCAGGAGTACTCAATGCAACTTGAGAGTGGGAAATGTTTCCATTTTGAAGTGAACAGACACATTAAATACCCCCCTTTCTCTTTTCCGGTATGGTTTCTGTATTTCACAATTATATTCCATTACCACAGCTTTCATTTCAGTCTTATCATGCTTATCACTGATTATCTTCTCACGTTATCTTTGTATGGTGTTTTAAGCAATCTGTCTGCTTGTATTTTCAGGATTTCCTGTCCAATCTAACACTTCTAAAAGATCAAAATGCATCACTGAGCACTTCAGTTTCGTCCTATAGGCTGATAGGAATCAAGAATCATCCAAATGTCAAATGTCAAAGATAGTTTAATCATTAAAATGTCATTCAACAGGTTCAATGTTCAATCAACTTCAACATACCTCCATTCATTTTCGTCAGATTTCATTCGAATTCGTCCGACCTGGCAATCAGCTGCAAAATTTTATCATCAAATCTATCTTTGTGAAGTCGAGTTCAAGAAATAATCATTGATATTCGCCACATAGATGAGACCTTACAATTAACGAGCGGATGACGATGTTAAATAACTCTTTGATCTCTTTCAGTCTTTAACAAAATCGATAGCAAAATGAAAAATAAATTCCGAAAATGAATGGCTAAAGACGTAAACTGACTAGGCCTTATATATGACTGCAATATGATAAAGTTGCAGGACAAAAGCAAATAAAAAAAAGTGTTCAAACTGACTGGAAACCCTATTATCACACATTATTTTCCCCTTTCATTCCTGTCTCCCCTTTCACGTGACCCCCATGAGCGCGCCTCCCCTATCTAAACCAGTTGTTATGTAAATGTTTTAAAATTTTTAACCTAAACATCAATATTCCGATGTCACTTTGGAGAATTGTTTTCGCCTTATGATTCTTTTTTGTGGTTCTTCAAGCATATTTCTGTTCTCCAGCTGGGGGTCGGGGGGGGGGGGGTGTCGGGGGTGTTCGAACCCTCTGAACCCCCCCCCCCCCTCCTCGTTAAAGGCCTGACATGGACCTACTACAAACGGATTTGAATATTTCTTTGAATGACGCTTTGAAAAAAAATGATTTCAACATGGCATAATATAACAATTTCGAAAATGAGTAGTGAAAGACGACATTGATTAATTATAGATTTGCTAGATTAGGAAGTTACGGGACGAAATCGAAATAAAATGTATTAAAATAGACGGAAAGACCGATATTTTATCACTTTATTTTCCCTTTCTGTCATCTCTCCCCTCGCTTCTTTTTTTTTTTTTTTATTTATCTTTTTTTTTTCAAGCGGACCTCTGACGCCAACGGGCCTGTAAGTGATAACAGCTGCGATTTATTTTAAGTTGCGATCGTTTCATATCAATCGCATTATTTAAAATCTTTAACAGAGGCTGACACTTTATCATCTTGTTTCTTTAGCTATAGGAAGTGTAGGAAATTTAAATCACCCCGATATCTAATAGAAGAATTTCAATTTCAATAATTTAATCATTTACGAGTAGTCATTTGTCAAGTAAAAACATAATGTATTACTGCCCTCAATGTTCAGGGGTATTAAGAGTCAACTGTAATGGGCTATCATTGCCCGTGAATTTTAACTTGTATTAACATTAGCTTCCTCGTTTCTCAATAAACACATTCAATTTTTTTATTGAAAGACGTAAAATACTTAATAATAGTAATAATAATAATAATCAATAATAATAATAATAATAATAATAATAATAATAATAATAATAATAATAATAATTATAATAATAATAATATTAATAATGCTAGTAACAATAGTAATAATAATGATAATATTAATAATGATAATAACAATAATAATAATAATATTAATAATGATAACAAAGATAATGATAATACTAATACTAATAATGAATAAATGAATAAATAAATAAAGATGAGAGCATCTTTGTGGTCTTAATGAAATATATTATGATACAAGAGAGATTTCAAGTTAAAAGAAAAAAAAATAATTATATTTCCTTCTGGTACAAAATTCATTTCCAACACAGAGAGAATCGAGATTTATACTAAGTGAGCACGACGTTAAAAAATAACACACATAAAGAATTATACTATTCATCGTTATAAGAGAAGTATATGCTACTTAAGCATGTAAAAGAAAAAAAGAAGATAAAGAAAACAAGCACATATCAGATGCAAAATATGAGTAAATAAAGAAAGCTGGAGGGCATGGTATGTATTTACTTTTCATATCTGCATGGTTAATGTCATTACCTAGTTACTTATGATATCGATAAAGAAATATTAAGAACAAGTAAACAATAGTTAAGTAAATGACCAGAGTACAAGCACAATAGCAGATATTTAGGAAACCACAAACGTGTACCATTACTTGCTGGAAGTATTATTCTCTGACCAAAAATATCACCATTACTTACTCTCATCAATCACAGGCTCTGTTAAGTGCTTTAATGAACATGAATTAGATACTGATTTAGACAAAAAACAACATTTATAGTCATTAATATAAGGTTTAGATCCATCAATTTATTTCCATTTATCAAGCAGTAAGAACAATTTTGGGTGGTTTTAATTTCAAAATTGTTAGGAATGAAATGTTCTTAATTACCTGTTTCTATATAGCACCTTTATACAGTAAGTTAAATTAGAACACCCACAAGTTCATTCTAATGTCATCATAAGATTACATACACATAATATTTTTACTGAGCAACCTTGTCTTGCTTTCCCTTCTGCACTCTAACAATGATTTGAATTTAGCGGTAATTGTAATTAGAGAGAGAGAGAGAGCGAGAGAGAAAGGTAACTTGGTATTGCTTTCTAAATAAATTGCTACAAACACAGCTTTGTTTCAAATTCATTTAATCAACTTTATCAGTTTATAGACATTGTTAGGTGAGATTGCCAGGTGATGTCATTATACATTGTGTTTTTGTTCACTCCATATAGCTCAACCACAGGGCGTATCATTTCTAAAATTTATAAAATGTAAAGTTAGATTGAAAGAATTACTTTCACTTCTTATAACCAAACTGATATTGACATTTTTTCTGCAAATTATTTCTGAGAACCCACATCATTCATTTTTCTTGTGTCTGTAAGATGAATAATACACATTTGAGCAGGATTATTCAATTTAATGAAACTACAAATGAAACTACAGTTGTGGGTCGGTCGATGGAGGTGCACACCGACTGTGATTTTCAGTATTCATTTACCGTATTTATACACTATATCTATTGTTTGAATTACATAAGGTTTCTAATAATGTTTGTATTTTTGTATTATTTTGGATTTAATCTTAATTTTCCGGTAAACCGTGCGCTTAGAAACATCCGTATTAATCGCCTAATAAATGTATTGTATTACTATTATTATTATTATTATTATTATTATTATTATTATTACAAAAGCATATTCACAATTGCAAATTAAGGTTATACATTTACTTCTAATTTTTATTTTAATTTTTTTATTTTGTTTCTTTTTGTGCTAAACTATATTCATTGTAATTGTAAATTTGTACGTTGTAATTTTCCATGTTCTTTTATAAGTAAAACCATCTCTATCCAGCCATCAGACTGCAAAGATATGTTCCAATAAACCTTGAACTGAATTGAATTGATACTTAAAATACTTACAATGAAGGCATCTGAGAATACTTTATAGCAATAAATGAAATCATAGAATGCACCTACTCTTGCCATTTCTCTGTATACCATTTGTTATTTGTGATCGGCTGAAAAATATTACATTCGAATTGTAGTAATGCTATATTTTGTGATTCCAAAAAAGAATTGAACTGATATGTTTAACTTTCATAGGGGAATATAATAATATCAGCTTTATGTTAAAATCACTGCGCTTCAGTTCAGAGAATAATTGGTATTAAGATAACATCCATATTCCCTTGTTATTCTGTCTGTTGCTATTCGTCCTTTTGTCATTTGTCTTTAGTAATTTGCCTCATTGTATAATTCATCGTTACAAAAAAAAAATCTAAAGAAACAGTAGATAAAATGAGGACAAAAAAAAGAGACAATCACGAGCGTAGATTCTGTCACGCTGCTCCGGATACAAAAAAAAAATCTATCAGTGATCTTTGTTGACCTTCATTTAGAACTATTCTGAGGAGGGTATTTAGGTAGAAAATATATCTTTTTATGAATTCCTTGCTTAACCACCACTGGACATTGACGATTTTTATTGCTGGCCATCTTCCCCACTTTACCTGTTACCTGGAGAAAAAGAAAACATAGAAGAGATGCAATGTGAAGCCTGGTGATACATGACGTAGTGAAGACACCGAAATACATTATGCATCGAATCATAAGAATGCGTAGTGTGGGAAATAGGTCTTATTCATTTAAGCTTAAATACGTTTCAGAATGTTCCTAAAGGAATTATGTGGGCGTGTGGGGTTGTGTGTGTAGAGGATGTGCATCTAGAGCATCTAGAGCATTGAAGAAGAAAAAAATCACCCTCGACACGCCAGTAGTAAAACAAAAACTTACCTGCTCTAGCATGGTAGTCAAGTCACTGTGGTGTGCATGCTCAAGGAGTACCTCACATAGCATCTGTATGAACCATGAACCGTTCTCTACGTTTCTATAGGCAACATTTCCTGTGAAATGATGAAGATTCTTGCTTTGTTAGTAATATCCTGTTTTGTCCTGAATACACATCTGTAGCAAAATCACTGTACCTGTTAACCATTTAATAGCTATTTCGTTATTTCCAGAGAGGTATAACCGGTTATGGAAAAAAATGTTAATAGGTAATGACTAACCTAAATGTAAACGTTTTGTATAGAGATACTACATAACTTCCTTGTGTGGGTGTGTGTGTGTGTGTTTCTACCATTCTACCCACCTACAATATTTGGAAATGATCCATATCGATTAGGAATCATCGTATACAAAAAGTGCCAAAAAGGAACATTTCTTTGGTCTTTGCACAGTGACATAAAATTTGACCTTGAATAGATGTAAACACTCTGGACCACAGCGGGGAATCATATATCTGATTCCAAAGCATAAGTCTTTGGAAACCACTGTCTTAATCTGCGATCTTAATCGAATTTCTTTAAGTCATGTCTACACAGTCGTGCCTATATGCAAGTGAATTAAGACCTACCGTCTGTTGTAGCATGCACTATCAGTACATCGGATTTGTCTGGTATTGCTATGTCTGGTTCAACCTGATCGGTTTGCACCTCTTCCACATGGTCGTCTGTGTTAATATAACGGCAGGGCACATGTAAATATTATGTTGGAAATATTAATTTTTGTATGGAGTAAGACTGAATATATGTCCCAGCACTAATGTCCGTTGGGAAAACATTAATCTATTGTCGCTCTCCACGAATGGCTACCCGGTAAAAATTCTTTATATATGTTTGAGCACCTTATCATGGTAGCTCGGCAAAACCCGCGGCAATGATCTGATTGCATGGCCTCAGGGGAGAACAGTATTGAAACTGATAAAGATACACTGGTTAAAGATTACATATAATTATATATATATATATATATATCGGATTTTATTGAGCTAAAAACTATCAAAAACAAGGACAAACGGTCCAAAGGCCGATATTTGTCTTGTGTACAAATTAAAATTGAATACATGTACAAATAAAGATAACATGGTAAATATAATAAAAAATAATGAATTACAGTAAATAAAATAGCTATAACATGTAACAATACATTAAGTTACTCCCAAGTAGTAAATTGTTTAGGGGAAGAGAAAAATAGCAGAAGGAGGGAGAAAAAAAGGGAGAGAAGGAGAAAGAGAAAGAAAGGGAGGAGAAGAGAACACAAGCTAGGAAGAAGGGGAGTAACTATCAAGTAATCAAAAAGAAAAAAGGATAAATACAAGTATACGTATAAAGTGCTTACTATATAAAGAAATCATTGGAACTAAGTACATACTGAGGTTTCATGCAGAAATGTGGCACCTTACATATACACATAGGGTGTTCTTACTGTCACAACTATTACTACCTGCCTGTGCCTTAAAAGAATTTTGAATTTTGAATTTACGGCAAGGTAGTAGGCATAAATGTCACTATTCCTCAACTGATGAAGATTGAGCAAAGAGCTAAGAATCCCTTATATTGCCAAAATTTAACATACAGGGCATGTAATTCCCCAAGGAGTATAAAGTTAAGAGAAGGAAAAGAACAGAGTAAGAAAGAGAGAGGGAAAGAGAAGGAGATAGATAGAGGGGGAATCACAATACAGTCTGTACAATCTAGAAGTTCATGAATAATTGTTGTCATCTATCTGCAAGGGTGGGAATATTCAAATACTCAACAGCATTGTAGATAATCAACATATTTACCATAACATATTGCGAGGAAAACATGTATACATTATAGTACATTATAGTACATGTACTGCATTACTGTCATGCTTTACATTAAGCTACCCCAAGAGGTCAAAGAATTATGAGAAGGGAAAAAAATAGTAGAACAAGAAGGAAATAGGGAGAAGAAGAAGAAGGAGAAGGGAGAGAAAGGGGGGGGGGGAAATAATAATAATAATAATAATAATAATAATAATAATAATAATAATAATAATGATAATAATAATAATGATGATAATAATAATAATAATAATTATTATAATAATAATGATAATAATGATAATAATAATAATGATAATAATGATAATATTAATAATAATAATAATGATAATAACAATGATAACGATGATGATGATAATAATAATAATAATAATGATAATAACAATGATAATGATAATAATAATACTGATAGTAATAATGATAATAATGATAATAATAATGATAATAAAAATAATAATGATAATAACAATAATAATAGTAATAATGATGATAATAATAATGATAATAATAATAGTAATAATAATAATGTTAATGATAATTATCATTATTATTATTATTATTATTATTATTATTATTGTTGTTGTTGTTATTATTATTATCATTATTATTATGATTATTTGTTACTATTATCATCATCAATATAATTATGAATATTATCATTTTCATTATTATTATTATCAAAGTGATGCACTTACATTGTACCTTTTTCTTCAGGGATATTTACTTAAAAATCGATTACCTTTTATGCAAATGGGTACGAGTAAAAAGAAATTCTTGGAAAGCTGCATAGCAGGAGAGCTATACAACGGATATTCCACTATTAAACATGTTAAAACTGTATAACTTCTGATTCTTTTAAAAATCATGTAAAAACATTTCTGTTTAATTCTTAATTAATTTCTACATGCGCCTTGAGCACTCCACAGAGTGGATTTGGCGCTATATAAGTTACATGTATTATTATTATTATTATTATTATTATTATTATTATTATTATTATTATTATTATTATCATGAGTAATAATATTATCACTATCATTATCAGTATAATCATAATTATCATCACCATCATTTTACCTATGTCAGGTGAGATTTCAAAACTTATACAACCTAATTTCTTGACTTCATTAACTTTAATTTGTAATAAGATATGAATGGAATTGTTTAAAACGTGAGTGAAAAAGGATGCGTTTGAGACCCACCTCCACGGCAACATTGGTAGAAAATCATCTTGGGTTTTCCGATCATGGATTGCATTGCAGAGATCTTTTCTATGACTTCCTTTGTCGTTACCACTTTTCCATCGTCGCATTGAATCCCTGTCCTGGTGCCGTGCCCCATAAGCATGACTGCAACGGAGCACATGTCTTTATGGTCAGATAAATTGATAAACTTCTCTAGCTGGTCCGTGAGCCCCTGCAGTAAAAAATAATATATGACAAATTTTGGTTACATAATTTCAAAATGAAATTTGTTAGAGCATTTTAATCCGACAACTTAAATATTGACAGTAAACTAGTATACATTTTTTGCAAAGCTATTAAGCAATCATTGGGAAATAGACAAGCTTCTAAAAGAGATCTTGCCTGTAAAAATATTTAATGCTCTCTGAAAATTGAATTTGTGTATAGTTTTTTTGTGTGTGTGTGTGTTTTTTGTATGACCAATATGTATCTTTCAGGGAGACCTATTCATTCCGTGTTAATCGCTTTTAAAGTGATGAATATACCATTATCATGATTTCTAAAACAACGTGAGCGTCTCACGAATTTGATTCTCTTCCAATACGGAGGTTTATTACAGTAGTTAATTAATGTTAGCTATTTGCTTCAAGTTATCAGAATTTGAAAGAAGCCTTCGTTATCCCGTCTACTATGACTACATAAACCTTGTTAAAGGGATTCGGTAACTTTGTGGAGTCTTGATTTAATAAATTGTTGAATTTTGATATCTGTCTTGTATAATGATGTCCAGAAGGATAAATAAATAGCCAGGCACAGAAAGGTTTTCAAATATATAATGCTATTATTAAGATATCTGTGACTGAATACTCCCATTTACGAAAGCGTATGGCCTTACGCTTTAGTCTAACACATGCGTCTATGGGGGGAAATGAGTCTGGCATTTTTTTCCTGGGCTTCATTTTTACACCATATTACATACACTGATAGCATGTAAGGCCAGGCAGCTCAGATTTTATCAAGCCTCTACAAAGTTACCAAATCACTTTAAGTTCAAACTTAATACTATACTAATGATGATGTGGATGCTGCGTAGCATTCCGCTCAAAAATGTGTTTCGCATTAAACAACACAATTTTTTTTTGTATCTGATTATATGGACTGTTGGAAACCATCTGGAAGATGACAAGCGGTCTACAGCGACAGCTTAGGAACAATTAAAGAAAATTCATCTTGAAATGCAAACATAATTATCAACAGGGTATACTGACTACAAGAAAAATTTATCTACATATTTTAAACAGGTATTACAAGGTCTGAATACACGACATCTCTGGTGTCATGGAACCCACGGAAACCTATGCTATACGCCCTACCGGAAAAAAGAAAAAGCACCTGGCTGGGCGTGCCTTTCATCCCCAGTGTAAGGGCCAGGGCCCAGTACTCACCTTAGCAGTTAAATCCAAATAAGTTGTGGTATCATAACCTATTTCTTTGAACACGTGGCCAACATTCCGAGCGTCTACGTCTGACCCCTTCCTGTTTTTACTTATATTCATAATGAACATGCGACCCTTGGGTATGATGTCCATTTTGTAATTCTGAAATCGAGAACAGATACAAATAAATGTCCATATAGCCCTCAAACTCTGACTACCATAACTTATATTATTTTAACAGAAATATTCCAAGGGCACCAGACATCATGGACTACGAAATAGCTTGTCATTGAATAAACTTTTGCATTAGACTTTCGAGTAGTCTACGAATGGTCTAACATATGTTTCAAAAATATGCCTTACAAACTAAAACATATTTTAGGGTCACTTCTTTAAAACTTCTTCCCACAAGGCCTTTGTAGTCCTAGATTAGATACACATCTTACAATTGTAGTTGATTGTTCAGGCAAGTGATGTAAGAATAATAAATAAATATAAAGATGTATACAAATAAAATATTAATTCAAATTAAGGGCGAATCTCAAAAACTTCTTTGAACATTAACAAGACAAAAAAAAAAACATAAAAGAGTGTAATTAATATCTCACGGCTCTCTCCGCTAGCATATATGTATGCTGGAATAGAGCTATATATAACTACTTTCCTGCCTTAAAATAATTGAGAAAATTGAGAAAAATGAAGCGTCAAGAAACCTTATTGGGATCCAGTTGTTCTTGAGATGGTTGGGCTGCCTTAATGTCCTGCTTGTAGTAACCGTCTGTGTCAGGAAGAACTTTGGGGGGGAGGGGGGAAATAAATATGATATGGTTGTATGTTCATATAATCTCAACCGCCTTAGAAACTCACTAAGAAATCAATAGACTGTGATTAATGAAATGAAAAAGAAAATCTCCTAATTAGAAGTCCTTAATCGTATAGGCAAATTTCAAAGTTTAAAATATAGGCTTATGTGTTTCGGCAAGAAACAAAATTATGAACATTTGCTATTATTCAGTAACATAGGAATTGCTTGAATTTTGTTTTAAAACAAAAAGGATTACAGTGGTGGTGATTACAAAAAAAATAGAACGTACCTTCTTCACGCTCTTCCCGGCTATATGGAGTCATTGCATTTTTTACAAAGAAGATTTAAAAAGTATGATTAATTTAGTTTGAAGGAAAGCAATTCATTGCATACACATGCAGATACAATGTAAAATCGCTATGTTCCCAACAACAAATGCACATAATTTAAGAATATTTTTAACATTTTAGAACGTTCCTCAGCGGAAAAGTCAATAATTTCATCAAAGATTTGGCCATTTTAATGTCCACCGCCTAACCCTTACATACACTTGTTCATTGAGTGTATTATTATTATTTTTTTTTTTTTACTGGACCAATCCTCCTCGATTGCTTTTTATGTTTTGTTGTTTCTTTTTTTTAATATTTTGTTTTGTTTTTTTAATCAAAGAGTCCTTTGTTTATTACGACATGCATAATTTGAAAAATAGAATCAAATATACGAACAAACATGTCTGGTTTTGACGGATAATTGGATTAAACTCCATTTTCTTCCTTTTAATATCCGTTTTATTTTAAATAAAAATTGAAAAACTGAAAATTGAATACAATGCAACCCACCCACATGTTTTTTTATACTGTGATAAACAAACGAGAAGGAAAGTGCAATCAAATAAGGCCAATCGGGAATTAAATGTTATATTTGTCATTCGTTTGAATGTAATTTGACAATGTGAACAGGCTAAAAATCTGTTGGCAACAATTTAGCTAGCAAATGTCAAAAAATGTTGCTCATAGGTGAGCTTCGGCATTATAATTACCTCTTCACGTAAAGTCACATAATAGTTTCGCAGAACATGACAAGATTCTTATAAAAACACATTGCAGATGTACTCAAATGTCAAAGTTGCAAGTTTATAAAGTCTGAATAACACTATAAAGGTTGAATCCAGCATGTTAAAAGTGTTAGTCTACCATTTTGAAAAAGTGGTCACTCCTCGGCCCTTTTAAATGGTGATTTAACACTTTAGTCTTTAGAGTGTATCTACTTTCTAACGCTAAATCGAATTTACAGTACGATGTGGTCATTGGTGCAAGATTAACAATATCATTTACAATAAACATCAAAATAAAGGTTTACAAACATCCATTCCAAATACTTTTGTGTCTTATTTCAAGAAAATGTCTTATTTCATGGAAATTCAAATGATGGTTTAGGTGGGCTTTATAGGAAATGTCAACATCTAAGAATACATATAAAAAAAATTTAATGGAGAAAATATCTAAGGAAACTCCTAATAATTCAATGAAATATTTATAAATTCCAAACAAGCAGTCTAAATCGGAAATCCCTTTAGCACATCATATAAAAATGAACCGTAGTGTATGGAAAGCTACTAAATACATATCGACTCGCTTACAAATAGGGTTAGGCACTTTCATCCCCCTGCCCCCCCCCCCCCCCAAAAAAAAACACAAAAACTTCAATACATGTTCAAGTGCTACTGTTGAATTTCAGGAAATTCGGGGGAAAAACCAAGAAAATTGTCATGCCAATGTAATTATGACAGCATATGAATGAATGAATTTATTACCATTTCTGAAACAAAATATGTAACATATTAACAAGGTATTTACAAATGTAATGGTAATAGGTAATAAAAATACAATACTCTAACAAATAAGTTCTTACAATGTCAGACTGAAAAAATGTAAATATTGGCAAGAAGTGCATGTGTATACACACACAATCAACATCACAAAACGCAACAACCAAAATTTGTTTATTAAGTATAAACAAAATATCTATAAAAATACAAAATAGGACTAGATTCACAAATACCAAAGGGGGGGGGGGGGGTAAATAAAAACCTACACTGAGATACATTACTCTAAATATTCCATTAGCGTCATTAGCAATGAAATCCATATTCTAGAACCATAGAATGAAAGTGACTTCTTTATATCAAACATCATAAGAGATTGAGGAGGGTATTCATTACAGTACATACCCAATTGTAGCCCGGGAGCTTGCACCTGAACTGAAAGAAGTTGCTGGTATTTGTCCTTGATGTTGTACTTGAGTAACAGGGAAAGAATTCAGACACAAACACTAAATCCTTTATAGGTATAACTTTAAAATTTCAGCAATAGGAATATCTAATGTCGACCAAATGTGCTACATTTCTAGGCTGCATTCCCGGTCAAATTCTTACTCTCCCATCATATTTACATCCTATTTGTACAGAGATTATAAAAGTATTTTTTTCAAAAATCCTTTTAGTAGTGTGATTGGCTCTGTTACGAATATAAAATGTAAATGCCTTCTCATACTCACAGCTTCATGTATATAAGACATTTGACTAATCAACTCTGTGCATATTATATTTTATTGATTTTGGAAAGATGTAGTGTTAATGAATACATAAGATTTCTTCTTCTTCTTAAAGAGAAAATTTTGTAAGTCTTTGGTCTCAAAGAAAAGCTGTTTAAACAAACTGCGTTCATCGCCTTCAAAATATAATGCAGTTATTGTACAGTACTTTGCTAAAATTAAAAATCATGTCGAAATCTGATGTATATTTTTCAATTTTGTTCTTCAAGTTATTTTCAATTATTCATGATATATAGTTGTTAGAAAATTCCATTTTATATCTTCCATTTTATGTTTGTGTGCTAATCATACAATTATTTTTTTGTTGAGCTTTTTAATTAGAGAGCGTATCTACAAAGAGTTCTATTGAAAATGGTAAAATGAATTAGTATGTAGTGCAAACTATTATCAACTGTCACATACCTGGTTCATTAGCAGCCAAGTATTTATCCACCAAGCGTTGAAGGCCGGCTTGCACCAATGCTGCCTTCAGACTGTCTTGTTCCTCAGCTATTTTTTGCCTTTGTCGCCACTTCCGAAGCATACCCAAGGTCCCCATATAGGTGATCCCCTGTTTTGCATTCGCATCTATTGCGCGACCAATATCTCCATCTTCAAATCCTAGTGCACGTCCTAATTCATCGATGTCTTCATCCCTGTGTAATGCATTCGCTATGTCTTTCAAGGTACTGTCAAAATCTGTTCTGGAGCTCATTTTGACATCGAAGTCTTGTTTAACGCTGTTAATTCAATAAAAGGATGTGCTATTTCATAATATAAGTGATTTAACAATTCTACTGTGCTACAGCCCATCGGCTATAACATAGACTTTTAATATCCGTCACTTATTATCTTCGTTGTGCCTGTAATTTGTGTCGTATTTAATTATGTTCATGATGAATAACATATGTTAAACAGGTTGATATCTCTTGTTTACTTAAGATAAATACTGACAGAGAAATAGACGTTGTAATGACGATTGCTTTTTTTGTTGTCCATACAAAATATTTATTCTCCGGAATAAATATGGTTTTGAGGAAAGAAGTTTTAAACTGAGATATATATTTCAAAGGGAATTAAAAAACAGGATCATTATAGACAAATAATTGAAATAGGCTGATAAAAGGCTTCCGGATTAATCGTTAAATGCAATCTAAAATAACTGCTATCAATATATGTAATGTCGAAAATATGTCTTTGCTATTGACTTAGTTTTAATGTTTTCGCAATTTTGTTGTTGTTGCTGTTTGAATATAAATAAAAACCTCAATCGAGACACAAGCAAAAAAACCCACAGAGATGGTGAAAGAAGCCTCACAAAGAAGCCTCATCTACATGGACCAAAACAGTAATAGACTTCCCTTAAATAGCTTTGAAAACTTGAAGAGAAAAGACATTTAAAAATCATTTTTGGGGATGGAGAAATCTGTTTTCTTTTTAAACAGTTTTCTCCAATGGGAGATTCCAATTATACTACATTTTCAAATTGATGGATTTAAAAAGATGCAGGTAGATCAGGTATAGTGTATCTAGAACCGACGAATACGGGGCAAAACAAGGCAAACATAATTTCCCGAATATGCAGTCTTTGCAAACCAATTGTATTACATGTACAAGTTGTGAATGAATAAAACAAAGTTAAGTTGAAGAAATCAAACAGTTTAACCCCTGACCTTTCACCCGTGATTTGCATTTAATATGACAATATTCAGTCAACATGATCAAGAACAAGACCTGTAGATTTACCTATACAGCCCAGATGGGTTCACTCACTGATGATTGTTCTAGAATCCGCGGCCTTGATAGGAAGCGTTAATATGAAGAAGACTGCTCAAAATGCATAGATCTCTTTGCTCTTCACATACTAAAAACCTGTATCATATGTTTGTAACTCTGTCCCCACTACAAAGAATGAATATGCTCTCTATTAAAGTATACGCAACTCACCTATGTTCCCTGTCTGATGCCTGTTAATGACATGTGACAAAAGTATGATATGTATCATCTGCGTGCGTCCTACTGTCATCAGAAATATTGCACACCCAAGAACCGTGAATTTCCACACATTTATTTTTTTTTTTCTATTTTGGGGAATATTGTATTGGCCTATTGTGTGTGTATGACAAAAGCAGAGAGGGGCTTTTTATCGGAGTATCGATCGACCAAAGTCTACACTTGAATTCAGATATGGAGGCATGTGGGGGACAATACAGACCGTACATAGTGTCCCTAAAACACAGAAACACAGGTTTATGTGTAAATCACTCAATAATCTATGGAAAACTCTCTTTTTTCTCCCATATGACACCGTACTGAAACTCTATCAATATATCATTCATGACCAATTTCAGACAAGCTGAAGTAACAGTTATCAGAACCATAATAGTCTAAAATAAGTGCATGGCTGCAAAGTTCTTTTTTTTTATGGTTTTGAACAGAAAAGGAAATTATTCTACTTGTATTTTTTTTTAAATCACAAGATAGGAAAGCTCATATTATCCTCTTTATGTAAGATCACATTCATCACTGAAAGATCACGCATCATCAATTATGTACCCATGGTAAGTGTGTCCTAATTTCTCATTGTGAAGTGTGAATAACCCCTCACATGCCTTAAACTTCACATGAACAAATATCATACGAATTATAAAGTGTGCCAGCTCAGTCAGGCGTGACCCTGCCCTTATGACTATGGTGTGATATCGGAGAAGGGAATATGAACTTTTAAATATGATAATGATCATAACTATTCTGAATCATTTTCTGCCTTTTCAAAATTATAATGAACTCAGTGCAATAGCCATCCACATATGGATTCCTTGCACCGCTATTTCGGAGTGTCCAAAATCAGTCATACGTGATTCATTAATAACATTTTGGATGAGATATGCAAGAAAAGGATATAACGTTTAAAAAGGGAAACATTATAGAAGAAATGATTTTTAATTTTGCGTGTGTTTCCTTTTCATGGACACCCTGTAGAGTGCATAGTGCAGTCCTCCTCGCACTAAAAAATACTAAATTTTTTAATAGACCCTCTCGAGTAAAGTCCATGGTTAGACTGAAATCAGCCCAAGAGGGTGTGGGTTAGTGCTAGAGATAGGTGATACATAGGTATGGGTCACATTTACCAGTACATTGTGTACTGTGTAGATACGTGATATTTTTACTGTTTAACTATAACTTATAAGCCCTGAAAAGTGACTAGTTTTTGTCCCCTTGAATCCCCGTGGCAAGGTTTCGGGCGATAAAATTTCCACCACTAAAAAGTCTCTGGTGACAACCCTGTACACGAGCATACTCACACGTACTCACCATAGAGCAGGGTACACCTTTAATTGAAAATCTCTTTATCGTTATCGTTATCGGCTAAATGCGATCAGCCTTTTAAGGTTTCATCTAAGTATCACCGGATTAGAGAGAGGTATGGCCAGTTAGAACTAAAAGGGCAGTGTTTACAACTCGTCCTACCCTTGCATCATAATCAATCGCAGGTAAGGGACACCAACTAAAACAATAAGGGGGAAAGGGCGAAATGTCTCATCATAGCTCTTAATTTCCCCCTTTAAATGTAAGAAGATTTCATTTGATAAGCATATCAACTTCCAATGTATTTTACTTGAAAGTAATGTATAGCTTGCACATTATTTTCGTCAAGGAAAGCACAGGTCAGCGACACTCTTTTTAAAGATAAGGTAATTTTTTGATTTAATTTGTTTTGAAATTAGAATGAACAGAATCATTTATTTTACAATGTAGAAGAAAATGTTCGTAACCCTTATGTACTAGTATATTTTCCTCTTTGTCGAATATGCAGTTCTAGTTATGTGTTGTTATTTCTTTATATTCTTTTCTTTATATTCTTTCATTCATTAATTGCATGAATCTTTGGAATTCATTAGGTTTTACTTGATTTATTTTCCCTGTACATGTGGAAGACCAGTTGTGTCGGGGTCTGCTCGCTAGTCATAAGGACCGTTGTTCATAATGGCCGCTATTCATAATGGAGAAAAGGCTCATTATTCATAAGGGTCATTATTCATAAGGACTGTTATTTATAATAGGAGAGGAGGGTCGCTATTCATAATACGAAATGAGGATCGCTATACCTCATACCGTATTATGAATAGCGATCCTCTTCTATTATGAATAGCGACCCTCTTCTCCTATTATGAATGGCGACGCTCATTCCATATTATGAATAGTGGTCCTTATGAGTAGTGACTCCCAATATAGATCATGAATAGCACCCCTTCATTTTTATGAATTACGACCCCGATTTTGTATTATGAATAGTGGTCCTTATGAGTAATGACCCTCAATGTGAATTAGGAATAGTGACCCTCATCTCACATTATGAATATCGGTCCTTATGAATAATGGTCCTCATGACTTTATGAATAGTGACACCCCCCCCCCCCCTTCAGTTTTATGATTAGCGGACCTTCAGGTATAGGAACTTACACATTATGAATAGCAGTCCTTATTAATAGCGGTCATTATGACTAGCGAGGTTACGCCGTTGTGTCTGGCACAGTTGAATTTGTATCGTACATGTATGTTTTAAACTAATGGAAATATTACTACTACGCTCTTAAAATGTTGGGTAAACTTAGTTGGGTAACTGCTGTTTGGTTAAAAATATTCCAACTTCTGGGCTATGACGGACAGTCAAACTGTTCGAAACATCGAGCCTTCTCTACTCTCAGCCTTCTCATCTGGTTTTCAGTCCTTTTCAGGACTTCCCACTTTCAAGAAAGATTACTTCTACATTCTCTTACTCTCTATCTCGTCTTTCCATTTCTTCTTCTCTTAACTTTCTCTACTTTCTCCTTCTAACTCAACAGTCCTTTTCAGGACTAACCACATAGTGAACCGTAAACCTCCTCAAAGCCTATTTAAAAGCATTGTTACTGGGTTAACCATGCAGAAACTACTTGCAAATAATTGATACAGTAGAATGTAGCATAACAGAAAATCTTGCGTGAAACAGTAGGTTTCGTGATGAAGATGGAGTCAAAGTTCATGATAGAAATAATTGTATTGCTCTGAGTGCAGAAGAGGAAAAAAAAACACATCGCCCTCTTCGTTATGATAATGATGATTCTAATGAATTGCATGAATATTTCAATGCGGTTTACGATGTTATTGTTATTAAACCTTGTCACTGCACATCAAGCCGTCTCCACTCCTTAGGGAGCATTCCTACCAACTTGCACATTGGCTGTGGG
Organism: Heliocidaris tuberculata; assembly: GCA_025618425.1. Classification (NCBI taxonomy): domain Eukaryota; kingdom Metazoa; phylum Echinodermata; class Echinoidea; order Camarodonta; family Echinometridae; genus Heliocidaris; species Heliocidaris tuberculata. The sequence goes on from CM046833.1 coordinate 12,917,991, forward strand.
CAGTCCTCACCAGACCTGGGTAAGGGTGGCAATGTATATTAATGCCTTACTAAAGGACGCTAGTACCTCGGTTGGGACTCGAACCACGAACCACGTGATCCCATAGACCACTCGCCTCTACTGATTATAACGATTTCTTTTTAAAAGAGAAAGCGGTAACTTTTTGTTTAATTGTCAAAGGATTTGGTGACTTGATACTTTGTTCAATATTGACTCCAGTGTGAACAGTGATGCGTTTGCAGTAAAATAAATAACTTCACATTAAATCAAAAATATTTCCAAAAGTATATATCGTTTGAAATTTATTTCGAGTAATTTTGATTCATACACAATGTTCTACAAGTTTTGCTCCAAATAGGAGTCCACTGAAACTATTTCGTAGTTCACATTAATAGTAGCAATTAAACAATTATTTGCGATAGAAATTCTACAATGATCACTTTATTTAAAAAGATATACATTCAAATGTACACAAAATGAAAGACAAATGATTTAATTGAAATACTGTTTTTGATCAGGAGTTTTACCATATATGTACACATCAAAGATTTTATAATATCATTTTAACCCTTTCAAGACAATTGACCACATTTTGTGGTTTGGCTTAATAAGTTTTGATTCAGAGCTCTAAAAAATATACCAGATGTATGAGTAGAAAGAGCAAAAATTTCTGCACATGCTATTTCCGTTTTTGTCACATGACCATATTGCGTTTGATCCCAGGAATTTTAAAAAGGAGAATAAGTTTTAAAATCCTTAAATTGGCAACACTTTGAGAGGTTCAAAATCATTGTTTTTTATCAAAATTGGCAACTTTTTCAACTTACCGACAATCTTTCTTAACCATGTATATTGTTTTCAATCTTGTAGCATTAAAAGAAAAATAATATTGTTGCCAATTTGAAGAACGAAATGAGATCAATTTAGCCTTTCAATAATTCCTGTCCTGAAAGGGTTAAAGGCACTTTTCAACATTTTGGGGTACGACTAAAAGTCAGATCAAGAGATAATCGATAGCAATGTAATACAATGAAAAATAATCCACTTTGGGGTAATTATATCGCAATTTCTCCAAGACAGTAGACGCACAGAAGTGATGTAACTTTTATAACATGTAACATGCTTAACCCTTTCGAGACAATTGACCACATTTTGTGGTTTGGCTCAATAACTTTTGATTCAGAGCTCTAAAAAATATACCAGATACATGAGTAGAAAGAGCAAAAATCTCTGCAAAAACTATGTCCATTTTTGCTGCATGATCATATTCCGTTTGATGCCAAGAATTTAAAAAACTAGAATAATCTTTAAAATCCTTAAATCGGCAACACAATGAGAGGTTCAAAATCATTGTTTTTATCAAAATTGGCAATTTCTAAAACTCTTCGATAGAGTTTGTAACCATGTATATCAATTTATAAGATTTTACACCTTATTACCACCTTGTAGCACTAAAAGAAAAATATTATTGTTGCCAATTTGAAGAACAAAATGTGATCAATTTAGCCTTTAAATAATTCCTGTCCTGGAAGGGTTAAAATAACCATATTGACTGCGAATTTCCACCATTGCATTTTCAGCCATTATAAGCTATATCTATTGATGATCCACCCATTTACAAAATGCTTTATCTTCTTTACCCAATTATACCCATATATACTTCCTGGCTCTTGGGAATTTACTCCTATAATTAAAGGGCAATCCAACCTTGGTAATAAGATGATTTTTGTGAAAGCAGAAAAATAAGAAAAACAGGATGGTGAAAGTTTGAAAGAAATCGGACAAGGATTAAGAAAGTTATGGATGTTTGAAAAATGAGATCACTACATCTATGCGAATCTCAAATTGGCAATTTGGTGAGTCAATTGTGACATTTTTGTGGACAACTCTCCCATGTCTCCCATTTGTCGTACACAAAAATATCATCAATTTGCGGTTTTCTTCGAGGCGTTTTTACCCTCGGGGCAGTACTAAAATATATTGGAGATAGCATATTGTTATAGGTCCTCATGAGCGAAAAGATCCTACTGAGTAATGCATTTTGAAAAAAAGTGACATTTTAGTCATTTTGTGTGTTAGAGCGAATGGGGGAGTTGTCCACATCTACATCACAGTGGCATTACCTATTCGGCCAATTTGAAATTCCCATATGCATAGTGATTACTACTTTCAAAAATTCATAACTTTCTTATTGCTTGTTCGATTTCGTTCAAACTTTCACCAATCTGCTTCTCTGATTTTTTCCTCTTTCTTTCAACGCAATTTGCTATATAAGGTTGGATTTCCCTTAAAAAACAAATTAAATGCACTCAGATGAAACTTGAAAGCAAAGTCTAGAGCATATAAGATCTCTTGTTTTGATAGTTTCCCTCTTTTTCCTCTCTTTTTTTAAATTATTTTTTTTTGAGAGAGCGAGTTGTCTTACGTCTGTTGAGATCCAGAAGAGCGTTAATTTCTACATAGAGTTACGCCTGTTGCACTCGTGACGTCATTTTCCTGCCGTAGTACTGCATCATCGACTGGTGCGCTCTTTGAAGAGCAATGTGTCAGTGATATCTGACCAAAAAAATGATTGCAAACTGAAAAGCCCACATGTAGAGTGGAATTGCAAGCAAAATCGCTAATTTGCTTTTTTTTTTACATGTATAAATTGGGTACCATGTATATATATATGAATAATCATGGTAATAGAAATGGTGCAACGGGCAACTTATTACAGTTAACGCCCTTCTCTCTGTCTCTCCGAACAGACGATTACTTACAGTATTGATATTGTCATTACTATCATCAAGACAATCTGACTAATCATCTGTTTGACACAAGAGTATGCATAAAATATATACTGACAATATACATAATAATTTCATCATATGTTCTAAACAAAACAAAAAGTATGGATGTAGGTACACTTTACTAAAGGTCAAGCATCTTTCTGAACGAGTATTACGCAAGATATAATACAAAATATTCATTTAGATATTATAAGAGCCAACCCCCCCCCCCCCAAAAAAAAAAAAAAATAAATAAAAAGTGATAATAGTAGTAATAATAATGCTATATCAATTTAATGTAATATGCGCATAATGCGCTATACAAGAACGGTTTTTTATTATTATTATTATCATTATTATTATTATCATTATATAATTATTATTATTATTATTATTATCATTATTATCATTATTGTTGTTGTTGTTATTATTATCATTATTATCATTATTGTTGTTGTTGTTATTATTATCATTATATAATTATATAATGAAAATAATAATAATGATAAAGAAATAGATAAATATATAAAATAAAATGAAATAGATACTGATATTTTCAGACAAAGCTCTGAAATTCAAACTATGTAATTCTATTCCCACCGTAATTACTACACATAACAATCCAAAAAGAAAACAGTAGTAAATGATCATATCTAATAATTTCTTTTTTGGATAAAATATTAGATAAAATAACGATGTCATTTAGCCACAGCTCACGAGACAGACAGCCGACGAGACTGTCTTTTGTGTCTTTGTAAACACAAGCCTCATGAAAGAACAATTATATACTTATATCGCCAGTTCCATACATACGGAAAATATTAAATGGAATCGCGCTGATTTTAAGCTTATTGGAGAAAGGTGTCATTTGGAACTTATTAAATTCCTTTTTTTTTCTAATAAAAGCATATATAAATGACCTTCAACGGAAATGTGTTTTTTAATATATTAAGTTCTGGTAAAGCTGAAAATATTGTATGAGCTTTCTCATTTGTTATTCCTTAGTGGTAAAATATCATAATCCCACAGGGTATTTGATCTCCAAATTTTCTTTTGAAAAAAACTGAGCCACTGCAACAGAGTGTCCCCATGGTGAAGGCTGCAATAATTGTAGACTCGTCATTAACATGTTCTTTTATACAAACATCAAACTTATACTACTTACGCTTTTGATTGAGATGTAAATATGAACAACACAACTCGGCAACTTCTTCCTCCGTAACAATATTTATATGGAGGTAGAGCCCTTTTTATCTAAAAGTCACAGAAAAAACACATTAAATATAACACGAAGAATGTACTAGAAAATCCTGATTTCAATAATTTCCAGTTTACACGACTATTCTACAGAAGCACATTTGGCAACCAATGATACACGCTGCCTTACTGTCACTATTACATAATATCAGATTCATATTCACATAATAATAAATTCATATTTATAATTCGTGGAAAACATGATGTAATGTAACTTTTGAAATATGTTGCATCACTATTTTATGTATATTTGAAGAAATAAACATTACTGATTTTTCCTAAGCCCAAAATGATGAAGAACGGAGAGAATAAGTGTATAAAAAACACACTACTCATATATGAATAAGATGATGACAAAAAGCATCTGTTGCCACGTTCATATGTTTGTTTAGTGGGGAATTAACCCTTTTAAATACAGAAAACTTGCTTGGATGAAAGCAGTAAAATCAAAGAAACGTATAAGTGAAAGTTTGAGATAAATCGGACAAAGAATAAGAGGGTTTGAATTTAAGATCACTAATAATAGTGGGATCCTTGCATTTGGCAATGCGGTCATCATGGTCATGATATGTGATGTCATACATAAAGAACTTTCCCGTTTGTTTTGTACACAGATTACTTTGGACAAAGTATCCCTATTATCAACTCTCATGGTGAAACAGACATGTGTCAAGTCTCTTATATCATTTAGATGGACAAAGGAAGAGTTTTGGATAATTTTTGTACACACCAATGGATGACATCACACATCAGACCATATATCCAATATAGGATAATGGATATATAATGATATGGGAACAGGGGATTCCAGTATCAGTAGTGATCTAAGTTTTAAAACATTCATAAATTTCTTATTCGTTTCCGATTTTTCTCAAACTTCCATTATTCTCATTCTCTGATTCTTCCGCTCCTAAAATACGTTTTCCTTTCAACGTCGTTCGATAGGTATCTATTCCTCAGGTTAAACTTGTGAATGTTCTTGGCTCAAGTTTGGCAATCTTAACGTACAGTTAGAACCAGGAAGCTTCCACGGTGGTAATGAAGACTGACAGTGGTGGTAAGAAGCACAGGACTCTGTCGAGACGAAATAATAAAAAGCACCGTTGGTATAATTGAATCATCAAACAGAACCTATCTTGTGAAAAAAAAGTATATTTTGCTTTACCATTCAGATTTATAAGTACATTTCTGTTTTCATGCTTGTTTACATTTCTATTTTGTTTTTATAACTTATTATTATCAACGCATTTATCTTTAGGAGTAGCATGTGCACTTGTTCAAACTGTCCAAAAAATAAATAAAAGTTCATTGCATACGTTGCCGTCGCTTACAGCCATTGTATTCTAGTAAAAATTCTAAAACTTCCATTATTTGTGTTTTACTTCATGTGCATCCAGAGCTGACAGCAATCCTAATTCTAATTAGCTATTTATTATTTTGTATTTCCTTAATGAATTCAAATATCCTGTGCGAAAGGAGTAATTAAATGCTATGTTATTTTGTACTCATTTGCATGATATACCTTTTAATGTACTTGATGAATGGTATGTGCTATTATGGGTGATTGTCAACATCGAGAATTCTTTAATAAAGAAATTGATTTCGATTCTGTTCATTTGGATGCGTTATTTCATGTTCATTTGGATGCGTTATTTCATCTTCTTTTATGAAGGTAATTACTATAGAAGCATCAACAGACATAAAATGCAAGAATCATTTAAAATTTAAGTTGTCACACCAGCGTTGGGCAAGAACCCCAAAAGTCATTGATAATCTCCATATGACGTTAATCTTATTGACTTTCTAGTAGTTTTGTGACAAAGAGTGTGAGGGAACGTATAAACCGTTGCCATAATTTGAGAAAATCGAAAAAAGATGATTCAGTCATCGACATGAATATCGGGTTTAACACTGTAATATCATTTTTTTTTTTTCAAATTTATACGTTCACCAAAGAGCAAGTGGGGGGGGGGAACAAATCCTGTCGATATCTTTGAAGTCATATACAGAATACCTAATAAGGAACTATTGTTATTGTTCTCGAGGTAAATATATCTCAAGAAACGTGTAGGTATTATCTTCGGAGTATATCTTAGGGGTACTTACAAGTAGTACCATCAGTCGTCAACATCATATCTTCTGATGCGTCCGAGCTTCCCATATTCTCGTAATAAACTGTGAACGAAAACAATCGCGAAGCTAGGTTAAACTTTATCTACATGAGTGACGTGAAAGGCATTAAAAAAGTTGTATGACTGCAAAGAGCAAAATAATGTAGACTGGGGTGCCGCCTCCTTTAGCAGTGCATAAGCAAATATGGATCAAATATTGTCTGAAAGAAAGGAGAGATGTTTAAATAAAAGAAAAATCATCTGTACCAGGGAAGCATAGCGGCGAGGTGAGTGACCTTTTTTCAGTGGGTGGCCGATTCTGCCCCCAAGGTTCTTGACCCTGCCCATGACAAGTACACGTGAAGGGTTTATGAGGCCTCTTGCCTAACGAGAGGCAATAAAAGGCAACTCCTAAAACAAACGGATGTCTTTAAACATCTGATTTTGATCCTTATTGACAAGATGGTTAACTTTCACCGGGGAGATAGATTGATGATAGCAACATTCTTATGCAGTACGGTTTATGTACACAATGTTTTACATGACTTATAATAAAGATAATCATAATGCTTAATTAAATGGATATTGGCAATGAAACACTTCCTCAACATTTGACAAAGGCAGGGGTCGGTCTATGACTATTATGGCAACCTCACATATTGTGACCCGACTACGACTGGATTTGAAAAGAAATTTCTAAAGGATTAGATATGCAATATTTTGTATCTGACTATGGATCCGATTAGTCATTTGAATAGTAAGGTAGGTAAAATGCATTTGATCACTTGATTTCACTACTTTACCACGTATTGCATATGCATCCCTAAACAGAAATCTTTTCTAATTGTATACTGGTATAGACCACCAAACTCTCAGACTACCGTATTTGAGTTGTTTGAAAATTTGCTACAGTCTATAGAATCATTATCTAAAGATTTCCTTCTCTTAGGAGATCTTAACTGTGACATTATGAAACAGCCACCCTCTTGCCAAACAAAGCGATTACTGCGCTTAGTTGAAGAGTACGATCTGAAACAACATGTTGAAAAGCCTACGAGAATAACGCAAACATCTGCTACTTTAATTGATGTATTATACTCTTCAAATCAAAACAAAGTTACATTCTGCGATGTCGTTCCATTAAGCATGAGTGACCACTATATGGTAATCTGTTCCTTAGGGAAACACAAATCTCCCAAAGTATGTCATAAATTTGTTTATTCAAGAAATTTGAAGAAAATTAATTTAGTCGACTTTAAGAATGACTTGCAGAAAATATGTTGGCTAGACGTTCTCTCAGAAACTGACCCTAGCATCGCTTACGAAATCTGGTCTCGGAAATTTAATTCGGTTTTGGATAAACACGCTCCACTTCGTAAAAAGAGGGTGCGGCAAAAAGAAACGCCATGGATAAATAGTGATATCTTAGATAAAATAGGTGAGAGAGATGATATGAAAAACCGAGCTAAATCTTCGAGATCAGAAGAAGACTGGAAATTGTATAGAAAACTGAGAAATATGGTTACTGATATGATAAGAAAGGCAAAACGGTCATATATCTCTGAAAGCATTCTGAGTAGTAAAGGAAAAACAAGGAAAACAAAAAGAATATGAAATGGATTCAAAAGTTGTGTTTTAATGGAGAAGATGTCTTGGGATACAAAGAAATTGCTTCCCGACTGAATGATCATTTTGTTGATATGGCTTCTAAACGTAAACAGAATTTTACGTTCGGTGATAATTTTGAACAATTTTTGACTAAAGTTCAAACTAATTTTAGTTTTAAATCGATTTCCATTCAAGATGTTAAGAAAGTTATCAATAACATAAAGCTACGGGACTAGATCAAATCCCTGCCTGTGTAATTAAAGATGCGGTTGACTACATCCTTTCACCTTTGACACATATCATTAATAGCTCATTGTGTACTGGTAAGATCCCTTGTGAATGGAAAAGGGCTCGTGTTACACCCATCTTTAAGAGTGGCGACACTACAAATCCATCCAACTATAGACCGATCTCGGTTCTTCCTGTATTGTCTAAAGTGTTGGAAAAGATTGTGTTCGATCAAGTGTATAACTACTTGTCTTGTAATAGCATACTTGATCCATGTCAACACGGGTTCCGCCCAGGTCATTCAACTGCTACTGCTTTGTTAAATATTACTGATGATTTTGCCCAAAAAATCGACCAAGGATATGTTGTGGGCATGGTTACCATAGACTTGGAGAAAGCTTTTGATTTGATTTCGTTTAATATATTATTGAAAAAATTGTCATACTTTGGATTTGATGAAGATGCAATAAATTGGTTCCGTGACTATTTCTGCGGGAGGGAGCAATCCACAGTTGTAAATGGTAACATGTCAAGATTTCGAGGAGTAGAAAGCGGGGTACCCCAGGGAAGTATATTGGGCCCCCTCCTGTTTATACTTACTCTGAATGATTTGGTTAAATCAGTCGAAAATTGTTCTCTCTCCTTATATGCAGACGATACGTTTGTTTATTTTTCTTCAAAAGACCCAGCAGTTTTAGAAAAAGTCATAAACAAAGATTTACTCTCTATTTCAAAATGGTTCTCAAATAATGAATTGTTGATCAATATTGATAAATGTCAGTTCATGTTGATAGGCTCTAAGGCAAAATTACGGTCATTTGAAAATGTGAAAATTAAAATTCAAAATACTGAACTACAGAGGGTTACACAATGTAAATATCTTGGAGTAATAATAGATAGCGGTCTAACATGGACTCCCCAAATTGACAATGTTAGGAAAAGGGTATTACAAACCTACTATTCACTAAAGCGTATTAGGTTTTATGTAGACAGAAGTACTGCGCTCTTATTGTATAAATCGTTAATTCAACCACTTTTTGATTATTGTAGTACCCTGTGGAGAAATGGCAATGTAAACCAGTTAAATCGTCTCCAAATTCTACAGAACAGAGCGCTGAGATCCGTATTAGAGGTAGATAATCGTTTTAATAGAGCCGCTTTGTATAATGCTCTTGAAATCGATCAACTTTCCGAAAGGTGGAAAAAACAATCTATTTTAGTTATTTACAAATTAGTGAATAACATTGCCCCATCTTCACTGTGCTCTCGCATTCGTCTTAAATCAAGTGAATATATGTTACGTAATATCAATTGTCAAATTAAATTACCCCGGCCACTCACAAACTATCTTAGAAATAGTCCCCTATATTCCGCTTCAAAACTCTTCAATAATTTACCGGCAGACATTCGAGCAGAAAAAAACCAGTCAACATTTTTAAGGAGTCTATCCCCATCTTAACAATACCCACTCTCCCCCCCCCCCCCCACACACACACCCATCTCTGTTTGTTACAGTATGATTTCAAACTCATAAATTCATTTTTATATGATTTTATGTTATGTTTCTTCTTTTGATTTTCATATACCATTTCTCTTTATGTTTCTTTGTATTCTCTTTATTTCTTTTAAATTCTTTTGATGATTTTGTGATTTCTTTTTGTATATTATTGTTGTGATTACTTTTGCATATAATTTTGTACGTATTTATTTATCGTTATGTTATCGTTATGTTCACGGCCTTGCTGAAAAGCAGCTTTTAGCTGATAGCAGGTCTTTTACCGTGATTAAACAAATAAAATACAAAAAATACAAATATTGCGTAGTTACAAACCAGTGGCGGATCCAGGATTTCTTGAGGGAGGGGGCTCAATATTCACAAAATTTTCTGACAAGCAAAAAAAAAAAAAAAGGTCATCAGCATTTTGGGGCCCTTTTTTGGTCCCAGGGGAGGGGGCCCGGGCCCCCGCCCCCCCCCCCCCCCCCACCCCCGAATCCGCCACCGTTAAAAACACAAACTGACGTTCAATGTATTGTTGTATTCCTGATTCATATTTTGGTCTAATCCAAGCTCCAGTACTGCCATTTACTTGATACAATCATAACATATTGATGTGTAAGGTATGGGACAAAATAGCTTAGACTTGTCCTTTCAAATCTACATTGTATGGTCACAGAAATAGGTCGATCGGTTACCAATAGTAGTATTGGGACAACGATTTGCTGCAAATCTTGCCTTTTCTCCGATCGGACAGTAGAGGGCGATACCTCAGTCACACCGCCAAACCGACTTCAAACGGACTACAAACAGACGATTCTTGGTCATTCGACGTAATGCAATTTGGGGGGTTTAATCTGTTGTCCGTCTGGTCGATGTGACTGGAGTATTACAACATGAGGCAACTTCGATATCACTATTCATGTGACAAATGGTACCTTCACTGAGAAAAAATATAACTTTTTAAAGTTCCATATTGCGTCCTAAGTTCTCTCAAGGTCCAGTCGTAGTCGGGACACAAGGTGTGTGTTGGCCATAATTCTAAAGCACAGAGAAAAGGGCACAACTGCATAGAAAAGTAACTGACTGAGATCCCTATACCCCAGCGGTGTCACCTCATATTTACTTTGTGTACGCATGATTGTTAAAGATTTCTTGTAAAAGGGGGTAAGTTTCCAGGATGTTAGCATTTGAAAAATCCTATATTTCTTGAAAGAGCATGATATTTCACGAAAAGGGGCCATATTCCCAGGATCTTATTAAACAAGTGAATGAGTATGTACCTGTTTTGGCGAAAAATAAGGTACTTTTGTGAATGTGCATGTACGCTTTAAGCAAGAAATAGGGTTATTTTAAAGCCAATTTCTTACCTGTTTTTTCGCAAATAGGGGTTATATTTTGCGCAAAACGTTCTTGAAAGTATGCAAAAAAGGGGTTGTCTTCGACTCCACTAACGATCATGTGTTACAGCTATGAATATGAAGTGACACCACTAGGCCTTATACTCACTGACAATATAGAAGACTAGTGCAATAATGGTAATGGCCACCACGACGAAGAACATTACAAAGCAGATCAACCTTGATTTCGTCGAAGAGGTCTTCTCGTTGGAGTACATCATGATTATTGGATCCAGATTGCCATTCATAGTGTTACCATTGGGGACATCGTCATCCAGGCTCGTGATTCCATCCGGGTCTTCTGCTACCATGCTGTTCTGGTAGATTGGTGGGGACTTCTCGGGTTCAGCTGATTCGTCGTACATCGGTGGTGGAGTGCTTTCCCCGTTTGTGGCTACCTCTGGGGATCCGGAATCGATCTCGGATAGTTCTGTCACTTCAGCGGGGAGCTCACCTTCCTCTTCTGGTTGATTGACCTCGTTATCAGTCGGCGTGATATCCGCGTCGGGTTCAAATGCGTCGTTCGCTTGGGATTCAGCGGCGTCGTCTATCTCGGGATCCACGGCGCTGTCTATAAGGTCAGTGGCGTCGTTTACATCAGCGTCCAGCGCGGCGTCGTTGGCGTCGGGTTCGGATGGGATTGTGACGTCTTCTGGAGGAGGAGGAGGGGGAAAGTCGTTTTCACCACCTATTGCGTCACTGGTGGGCGGACTGTCCATGTCTTGTTCAACGCCCTCGGTCACGTCCGGTGGTGGCGCTATATCAGACTGTTCAGGAGCAATGTCCTCTTCAGTCGGAACGGGGTTATGCTCTTCTATTTCCTATGAAAGAAAAATACAAGGGAATGTATTAAAAGAGACAAGAGTGTCTCGTTTGCATACAGTATGATCTTTGTGATTATTTTCATTTTGTTTCAAGCAAGATAAAACACAATTTCATTAAATTACATCTTGAAAAAAACATAATTTTCCTGTAATATTTTTTATTTCACTATTCATTTTCAGTTTTACTTTTTCAGGGTAGCCTCTTCAGTTGAAAAAAAATGCGATTCCAGAGGGCCTTTAGATTTTTTTTCTTAAACCATAACTGGTCTTTTTTATTAAAATGAAATTCATTATACAAACATATATTTCATAAATTGTTCAACATGCTGTTCCATTTTGTCAGCCTCATATAAACATTTCCTTTTCTTTTGTGTCTTTCAACATCATATCGACTTTTTAAAACATACATAAACATCATTTTAAAATCAATACATCTCATTTTTTCGTGGAAGCTATTCCAATAATGATACATTCATAAATTGAGAATAGTGCATAATTCAGTATCAAATTAATTTCTTCTCTCTCTGTTTCTTGGAGACCATAAACAACATACTGAATCTTCAAATTAAAATTTTGATCTGAGCACCTTCTTATGTATTCTATATTTTTCCAAAACAATTTACTTCTGGGCATCTCCAAAACATATGTAATAAATCCCCTATCTGATCACATTCCATACAAATATTACTATTTCTCATGTTCCATTTCTTTAAATTATAATGTTGGCAATAACTTAAACATAAATCTGAAATTGAATTGAGCAATCTTTTTCAATTTAAATGTCCAGGTATATGTCCATGAATGGTTTATCTCCATTGTGACAATTTCACTCAAAAGTAATTGTGGAATTATAATACATGTAGAAACATAAGTATATTTCCTTATGTTACCCATGTACCAGGATTAAGATTGCTCTACATGTATATTGGTGGACCTCACTGCGTGTTAGGATATTTAATTTCACTCCAAATTCCTCACAATTCTTCAGCCCGATGCTCTATTCCCGGAGCTAACTTTTAAGGCTTCTTCAGAGCTTCCATCTAATGTAAGACTTTCTCAATGGTTTAATTGTTGTGATATTATGTTAACATGAGGACCTATTATATTTTGTACAGCTTCTCCCCAGTGACCTGATTTCTTCTTAAATAAACTCTCTTATGTTGATAATTCCCAATCACTCCAATGAAATAATATCCTTAAGTGCCTCATTTTCTTTCCCTCTTTGGTCATTTTCTATACTTTTCTTTTTTTATCCCCATTATCTTGTTCTTTTCATTATATGTCTACATGTAAAGCATAGTAATGAAAGGTGTATCCCAGTGACAATTATTATCTACTTTCTTTCACTGCTTGGTTATTGTCTGTATAATTCCTTCTTTTCATCAAAATTCTTCTTGTTCTTATCACTAAAGTTTTATTTTGCCTATGTCTAGAGTACAACTTTGTTAGGTGTGATCCAAGTTCATTCACGTGAGTGTCCAGGTTAGAACATGTTAGAAAGTGCATTTGGTTCAGTTTATTTCTGAAATAGACCTAACTTGCATTGGTTTCACGCACTTGTGTTAACTTTAAATGTTACGAAATAAAGAACCTGAAACTAAACATGGACTAACGGGGAAAAGGGCCAATAAGTTTATTTTTAAAATAATTTTTATAATGCATGAATACTATTCTTAAATGATGTTCCAGAGCAGTGGCGTAATGAGCAAAAAAATTTGAGGGGGCTAAACAAAGGCATACGCGGCACAATTTCTGAATACTTGCCAGCAAGCGAAGCGAGCGAGGCCCCCCCCCAAAAAAAATCGACCTTTTTAATGAAAATGTTATTTTATCACAAATCTAGACCTACATCCTGTAGGTAATTTCAATTTTTTCTTTTTTTCTCCCCCCCCTTTTTTTTTTTGGGGGGGGGTTTGGAACTTTTGGGGGGCTGCAGCCCCCCAAGCCCCCCCCCCCCCCGCGCAAGTACGTCAGTGTTCCAGAGTAAAATGAAAACTACCATGACACCAATGTTATACCGTTAATTCTAAAACTTGGTACGTGTAGTCTTACTTGTATATTGCTCCAGGTCTACGCCACTTTTTTAAATTTCCTTCTAATCTTCTGTCTTGTACAAAATACGGTTTTAGGTATGAGGCGTTTAAGTTGCCTTAAACTGATTCTCCTGAACAGGATTTGGAAAATTTCTTCTAATTTTCCCATCATGCACCATTCTTTCTTGCAGAAGTTTAAAATGTACCTGCTCGCAATTTTCTACATATGTAAGTCAGAATTAATTGACCTAGATCTAGTTTGAAATTTACAACCCCCAAAAAACTTGCTTATTTTCCAAGCCAGTTGTTAGTTAAAATTGAAAGTAAAATGTAGCTAATCTCTAATTATAATCTTAATTAATGCCACTTTAATACATGAAATATTTCCAAAGAGTTCTTGTTATCATTTATGACTCTATGATAATGAGATAATTCAAAGACCTGACTTATTCAAACCATTTTGTGTAGATAAACAAGATAAGGACTTTTAATGAAAATACTAGTTCGGTGCATATTTTACGTCGTATTGAATATTGCCTACATAAAATGAGGTGAGACGTTCTTTTATGACCCATACAAAGCGACTCTACATCACCTCGTATTCATAAAGCAGAGTAAACTATTCTCCTTGACGGATGAATTAAGACTGAATCAGTATACATTTGACTGGATCCCGGATTTTAACAAAATAAAATGCCTTCAAATAATGTACAGCCAGTTTTTCTATACTGAGATAATTTATTCTATGACAAAGTGTGGTACTGGGATACAAATGTTTCAGGCATTTAACACATTGCCTACGGGAACTGGGCTATGTATGTATTAAGCCTAATGGGAAAGAGAAAATGCAGTAGTCAACTGGTTAACGGGTTCATTTTCTCTCACGCCAAACTTGCTGTACTAAATCTATTATCTTGTGACATTCAGTTTTGCCCTTTTCGATTTGTTTAATTTTGTTTGGAAAGAAATCAAGAATTTTCCCTAAAGTATTTTGTTCCATTGTTGATGACTTTATACACCATGTACACTAAGTCTTGAGGACCAATGATATCAGAGCTGCTCGTGCAAATTCCAGACTGGTACCGCATAGAGCCCTGTACACTCTAAGATATGTCGGGTAACATGTTACCCAATGTTGGGTAAGAAGGGAACATACATGTTTGTTGGGTAAAATTTTACCCAATATTTGGTAAGTAGTTTACCAGACTTAGGTACTTCCTACCAAATACTGGATAAGATTTTACCCCAAAACATGCATGTTCCCTTTTTACCAAATATTTGGTAAAATTTAACGCAACTCTTAGGCCTATAGAGTGTAAGTTTTTACAGCGCAAGACGAGGCTCACTCGTATACCTGCCTTTCAGCACATTGATATTTTATCACAACAACACCATGCATTATCTATGGAAATTATGGAATTTGGTGAAAATTATTAATCAAAATGGGGAAAGCCAGGGTTAAATAAACAAAAGGCATTGCTGTATCATGTAAGAAATAATGTTGCACACAATATTTTTTTTCGATATTTCAAACGTTTAGAATTTATCACAATTTTGAAATTCTATTCTAGGTATTTTACTTGAAGAAATAACTTTAAAAACCTACCATAGGAATCATACTACAAAATGTTCCAACTTTAAGCACAATATTAGTTCTCGAGAAACTGTCTCGCCCATTAACGTAATGAAATGCTTAACACATTGACATGACTGCAGTTTTAAATTCCTCTTCTTCTTGTTTTCTCTATAAAGGTGCTTCCCCAAAAGTTACACGACACATTTTTTTTTAAATCGTGGTTTGTTACATGAGATCTTTACGGGGTCTGGAAATATAAATCAGAGATCAGAGACGCCCAGTGAATAAGTACCAAGGTTTTAAAAAAATCACTTTCTATTGCTATAGTACGTGGTGAATAGTTTGCATTACAATCTTAACTTATGATGAGGATTTGAGCACTGAGAATAAATCCTTTCCATGTATGTGCAAATGACTTACATGTACATGGTTAGAGGTTCCATCACTCACAGCCCATGTTTACACAATTTGATCCTGTAAGACTGGTTAAGTTGGTCACAGTCGTATTTCTATGTAGGCCTACATCCCATTCGGCGTGCTTGGAAAAGACTGTGGCTAGGACGGATTAATGTCAACAAAATCGTGGTTGAAAGCACATTAATTATACTTTATTGTCGACACGGTTTAGAGGAATTTAAAAAGTGGGTTGGTAATATTATATCTTACTGTTTTATGCTTGTTTGTCGGTTGCTGTTTTAATGTTTGTTTGTTTGTTTGTTGTTTTTTGTGTTTGTTTTTTTTTTGGTTGTTTTTTTTGGGGGGGTATTTATCTTGTATTTATTTGTTGTTTTTTTTGGGGGGGGAAGGTTTTTTTTTTTTTTTCTTTATCACATAGAAATAAAGAATAGGAAAAGCTCAAGAATTATATTGTTTTTACTTTCACCAGAAACGAACTTTCTCTTTAACCCGTTGACTACTGAATTCTCTAACTCCCATATGCTTAATACAAGGGCCACCCGGTTCCCATAGCCAATGGGTTCATGATGGAGGAACAAGGTCGCATCTAAAAGTTCCTTGTATCTTCGACCTTCTTTCAACCCATCCCCCCCCCCAACCCTCATCCATCACTATATCTATGTGAAAGGATGTCTCAGGAGCGGCTGGGAGTTGGGGCGTGCGCCTGTAATCCAGCTAACAGTGGACATGGTGGAAGTTATAAGCGGACCCAGGTTCGGGACTGAGTCACGTCTTTCGGATGGTGACGTTACAGGACGGTCTCCAGACGTAAATAATCATATCTGATTGATACACGTCTGTAAAAGCCCAATTACACAAACACACACACACACACACACACAGGAGCGATGCCTTGTGAAAAGGACTGCTCTTGAATTTAAAACAAAATTACAAGAATCAGCGTCAATCTTTGGATAAAATTTTGATATCACATTTGTGTGTAGTATAGTCTCATACGCGTTTTTCTGTGTATGTAGCTTTTGACTTTTCAACAAGAATGAGTCCCTTTCTTATCATTTTGACGATTCCTAAACCTTACTATACATAATTATTCTTGTTATAATTATTCTTATTCTTATTCTTATTCCTAAGCACAATTATTATTATATTCTTGCGTAATCAACATTTCCCAATAACCTCGAGACAGATTTTTTCAATTCAACCATTACGCAACTGTATCATTAAGCCTCCAATTAAACTGGATATTTGCAACAAGAAATACAATTCAACAAGAAACTCCTACATGACTTAGAAGTAGAAACCACCACTGCATATTTCGTATTGTTGTGAAGGCACGCACATGTAATGTTAAACAAATAATGTTCCTACAAAAAGTAGAGGTTGAAAATGGGAAAATTTCCACTCTCTCAAGGCGCATTGTTAAACTAACACGAACAAAATTATTAGTGTCCGTATTTTCTCTTGTTTTCGTTTGGTTCTCACATTGGAATTAAAGGTACCCACTATTCGGAGTATGTTTCTATGAGAAGCGACAGTAGATTTTAGACTTCCCAATCAATCTTACGGGCAGTGTTGATTACCGTTAGAAATAAACTGGAATCTCAGAGCTATCGTTCTTTTCTTTTAATTACTATGTGAGGGCCCGCTATACCATAGTAGCAAAGAGAGCAGTTCAAGATAAAAAGATGCTTCTTTTATAAATGATAGGATTTATCTCGAAATATTCTCATGTTTAAATACAAAAATCAGTTTGGACATGATGGACAGTGAAAATAGTTTACTCTTTTTGCATGGCCATGTCTTATGAAAATGTTATTCTTACGACAACGGTTTATTTGTTTATTCCTAAATAACACAATATTCTTGAATTTTATTCATTTTGCATCATCCAAAATGTCAGCTGATTGCAAAATTATAAAGGATTACCATGTATTATAAAGGGTTACTATGTATTTCCATGCATCCCCAATTGATATGTACTATCATCAATTAGATGAAGTTCAGATTAAAGATAATACTTTAAAGTTGTGTTCCTCTCTCTTAATTTACCAAGTTTTAATGTACTAAATCCTGACAGTAATATACGTAATAAATATTCTTTTCCGATCTACCCCTGTATTAATTTTTCATGCGTTTCTTCTGTAAGTTCTGTTTCTATGTTATGACTCAGCGACTGTGGTGGAATATTAAATCGCAGTACACATACGAGGTTATTCGAAATAATAACCTTGTACCCCTGCATAGCTGTACCTGTCTGAATTCCTGTAATAGGATTTGTGTGTATTAGCCTGAAATTAGTCCAGGGTTGATCATACATGAGGAAGGGGGAAATGATTATTTAAATATTTTATTTTCATATTGGAAACCCCGAATTTGTAGCAGAGAATAACCGAAGAGTCCCTTAATAAGGTAATTTAGCAGGATCAGGATCAGGATGTTTACACTGCTGGACCAATTGGTATAATTGCAGCGGGTGAATGTAAATAATTCATTTTAATAATTTATTTACATTTATTAAGCAAATGTAAATAGATTATTAAGATGAATTATAGTAATAAAAAAATTAGCTCGGATCTATTTGGTTTGTATCTGGTGAGATGGTGATGTTCAAGGGTGTCCGAAGAGGAAAATGATCTGACTGACGCAATTAAACACAGTCACATACGAACACGCACATTCACACCTACTATTGACGGCGCCGTTTTCCGTCAGCGTTAGTTTTGCAATGAAAACTTCGATAATTGTTGTTACAATAAAGAAGACATCAACAAAAAAGTAGAGATATAAGAAATAAGAATAAAACTACATTTTGATGCGAAGATCATAGAGAAAATGAGACAACTTTTTTTGACTTACCATATTATGCAATGTCTCTCAGGAATATCTTGTAATTAGTGTCAGCCTGCTACTGTATGTGATGGTATGTGACAATGTATTCTTCTCCCACATAAAACACCTACGTGACTTAGTACAGCTTTTTACAAGTAAAAAAAACCCACTAAAATCAGAACTCGAGATGAACTATGATGACCCAATCGCATTAGTCAAAGATAACTTCATGGTGATTACTCTAGGAGGGGTGTGTCCGGTCAACTAAAAAATCATATTCCTATTGTAGAAATGATTTCGCATATTTGTGGCCCGACGTGAGAGAATTACAGCAGCACAACGATCAATACACCTCTGAATCACCCCGTGAGCTGGCGCGCAGAGAATAATGTAGTCATTGTATGGCTTTTTTCCTGTAGAGCGCTGGAGATCCGAAAAGAAAGCGGTCCTTGATTGCAAGCCAGTTCTAAAATCACCGAACAGACAATAGGATCATTCGGGCATGGATGGTTGAATAGAGCATGGGTGTGGGGGAGTTTACCCTCTTTGAACCACCAACTCGTATTGTCTCATAAGTAATGCACAGAGTAGATTCTGTCGATGGTAATGGCTGGAGAGGTGAACAAGATCGTATCAAGAACATATAGGTATTTACCTTCAAAGAGAGAGTGAGAGAGAGTGAGAGAGAGTGAGAGAGAGAGGGGAGAGAGAGAGAGAGAGAGCGGGAGAGTGAGAGAGGGAGAGAGAGTGAAAGAGAGAGAGAGAGGGGTAGTGTGTGTGTGTCTGTGTAGGTGTATGTGTGCGAGAGAGACTAAGAAAACGAGAGTTAGTCTATACAAATTAGAACGAGAGGAAGAGAGAGAGAGGGTGGGTGCGAGAAAGATAGAAAGCGAGAGAGAGAGGGAAAGAAAGAAGGAGAGGGGAGAGATAGAGTGAAAGAGAGATTGAAATCGAGAGATAGAAAATCAGAAATAGAGAGAGACGGAGGAAGAAAGAAAGAGAGGGAGAGATAAAGTACGAGAAAGAGACATCAAAAGTAGAGAGGGGGGAGAAGAAAAAAAAAGACGGGAGAGATAGAGTGGGAGAGAGATAGAAATCGAGAGACAGACATATCAGAAATAGAGAGACAGAAAGTGAGAGATAGACATATTATAACGAGAGAGGGAGAGAAAGATAGAAGGGCTGACAGGGTGAATAATAGAGGGGTGTAGCAGACAGAATGTTAAGGGCGTTGTGAACGCGAATAAAAGTGAATAACAGTAGGGTATTCAGGAGACCTGTGTATAAAACAAGGATTAAAATGTGTGCTAAGGAGATAAAGAACTAGGAACTTGTGTTTGAATGTGGAAGAGGGTACAATTTTACAAAAGTGATCTTGACAAATACGATCATGAGACGTACTGAAAGGCCACCAACAATCCGATAACGATTACAGGCCAAATGGTGAAAAGTGTGTCACTTGTCATGATTGTGGTATATAGGCTACATACTCATCATAATCATGATACTTGGAAACATCATTTTGCGAATCTTTACGTGCAACATCAAAAACAGAATTTGAAATATAGTTGGAAGCATCGCACTTAATTGGAATGAATACATGTTTAGGTATACTAATGAGTCCAGGGGGGTGTTTCATAAAGCTGTTCGTAAAGTTACTCATGACTTTACGAATGACTTAAATATGACAAGCAAAATGGGGTGCTCAATCATTTTTAACTGCATCAATTAAAGTTGAACTGTTTATATGTAGATTAACATTCTTATTATAACAAACATTTTTAATGCAAATTATATTTTTTTGCCATAATTTAATTGAGGTTATTGGAAATACAGTAACATTTGGTTAAAACATCAGGAAAAAACTTTGGGCATCCTTCATATTCAAGTCGTTCGTAAAGTCATGCGTAACTTTACGAACAGCTTTATATGAAACACCCCCCAGGACTGAGAATTCAATTCGATAGTGTCAGAAGCTGGCCGCTAAAATATATTTCGTAGAACAAAAATTAGAGCTTAGAAGACTTGTGAATCCGTTAAGGCCACCGCACACCTTACGATCGGTCTGCGATCCGATTTTTGAAATAAATCGCCATAGCATTAAATGTTGGCATTTTAACAAATTAACTCTACCCTATTCAGGTTCTGAAAAGTAATGTGAATACTAAGCATAGGGTTTTGGTGAGCTGTCAGCTTTCTACAGGGAATAAAGGCAAAATTTGTTTCAGATCGTAGGCAGTCGTACGATTTTTCGATTTTTGTGACGTCACTACGACTGAGAGCCGATTTGGCCATTCCACCGACTAGAAAACTCGGAAAAGGCCATATTATCGATTTTACTATCTGTGTGACTATTCAGACACTCAATCAAAAATATTTTTCATTTTTAAATGATTTGTCAAATGATATTACATTTTCTTCTGAAATCGGATCGCAGACCGATCGTAAGGTGTGCGGTGGCCTTTAGCGTTTCCACAATACATCAAAATAGCCATCAATATCTCCCGAGACAATATCGACAAGAGGAGGGGGAGTGAAAAACATAGCGACAGAGGAGGGGGAAAAATTGATAAAGATGTGGAACACAGTCATCAGGGTCATCAGGGCCATCGCCAGACCATTTTGAACGGAGGTGGGGTGTTGGACCAATTTGCTGACAAGGTAGCTGAAATTATTCCAAAAATTAGAGTTGTCGGATTTTCAAATTTTGCTCATGGATTTTCAGATTTTTAAGATTTGCCGACAGCCTACAAAAAGGGGGATAATCACCCCCCCCCCCCCTTCCCCTCCTCCTCCTCTAACGACGCTCCTGATGGTCATTAGGCAAAATGGTAGAAGATACAGACATGGAGGGCGAGAGGAGGAAATGTGGAGATACAGTGAGAGGAAATACAGTGAGAGTATGCAAAGGTAGTTCGAGAAATATAAAGGAGACAACAAAGAGAGAGAGAGAAAGAGGGAATAATTATACAAAATATACCAAAATATGTGAAGATACAAATCTGTATTATGATGTACTCAACTACACAGTATACGTTCTCCAGATAGTGTTTATAAGTATATGTTTGTTTTGTCTCGTCATTGGCCCCGTTTGCGCATTTAGCGCGATCTATTATTACTAGAACAAAAACATTGCTTTTTCACAAAATTTCTCACTGGAAATTTTCCTTTCATTGAGCCATGTTTGCTGCCAAAGTAATGTCTTTGTCTTCTGGAAGGAGGTGCAGTTTTTTTATATTATTTTGGTAGCTGTTATTGGTTTGTTTTTTCCTCGATGCACATAGCCTTGGTACCAGACCTTGTGTTGATCAGTTCGAAAATCTGTCATGTCTTTACTGCATTCTTTATGGTAATTGTCAAAGTATAATAGTGCACGGATTTACATATAAAGCCAAAGAAATCATGTATGCACTAAAAGAAATAGCCCCTGATCGTCTTTATTCCTAATATTCGAAATTTGGAGAAAAATAGAAAGAGTCGATTTTAATGTTACTCTTATCTGGTGATGCGAGGTCTCAGAGCGCACCAGGGAACCTTGGGATGCAAGAAAATTAATCGGTTTTCGTCAATAAAATTAGTAAGAATAAGAAGAGCCTCTTTTTGTGATGATGACATTGAATTATCACTTTCGTGTGGAGACAAGCAACAGATGCATATTTATCTGGTAATACATATGTTTATATATAATTCAATCTTTTTTATGTTTATTCAAAAGAAATTACCACCTTTTAAGCCTTACGTATCGATAATTATTTTGAGGTAAATTGCTGGTAAGGTAGGGGCGGCGCTACAGGGGGGGCAGAGGGGTTCTGTTCACTTCAATCTCGAAACTGGTATTTTTTACTAGAATAGTGCAGGTACCCGCGGGAATAGTTATTCTAGTCAAATCTTACTAGATTCTAGTCATAATTATTTGACTAGATTGTTTTTAGAGAGTATACTAGTAATAGTTTGCAACTTTGGGTCAATATTCTGATGCTGTGTCGTCCTTCCATTATGTGTGAATACCCTTTTAAACCAGTGTTTAATTTCTTCAAGAGAATTCTTTGCCTGTAGGGGTACAATACATGTATTAATGGCAGCTTAACAGAAAGACTCTCCCACAAGCTAGATATTTGTTCGCATTTTTCTCCATTAGTAAGATGAATACCAGTTTTTCCATGACCGTAATTCACAATATCACTTGACCAGTATGAAAAGACTACTTCAACAGTTCAGGCGATATAATGGCCTTACGCGGGGCACAATTTACCTTGGGTTATTACCGTTTTTATTGGCCTGCAAAATCAACTCTTTTTTATAGTTTTCAAAATCTGGGTAATTTCAAAATGACCCCCCTCCCCCCTGGTAAGTACATGCAAAGGATTCCCCGTTATTGGTACGTAAAATGCTCACAAATATTCGCAATTATTACAAAACTTTGTATACCTATAAGTGTAGATTTTTAGTCAAATCAAAGTAAATAGGCCTATTATTTATCTAAAGTATGTAATAATGGTTATATATTATCTCTGACAGATCAGCAAACCTTAAGTTTTAAAAAAATAAGTGGGTAAAGTCTGAAGGAGTACTTCTAATGTAAAAGATAGACTACATCAACAATATATTGCATTGCATATTTGTATCCTTTTTATCTTATCATGAAACTTCAATGACATTGTTCATCAATATTTCCTTTTACAAATAAGATAATAATAATAATATTTGACAGTAAAAACAAAAGGAAACGCATTTAAAAGTACAGAATACAAGCTCTATGGGCATTGTACATCAATATTCTGCAGACACAATTAATGAAAAGTAAAAAAAAAAATTAATAAATGCAATTTAGGTCAAATGTTTAAAAGTACATGCAAAATACAAAATACAAAAACGCCATCATCCGAGATGATAGAACATCTAATGTGTATATCTTACAATAACTATGCAGATTTCAGTTTTAGTTTCAGTTTGGCGATAGTAAATATAAAGGGTTGATAGAATACCTTGGTACAATATTTATTTATGTATTTAACCACGGAGAATTTTAAAAAAAAATTGCTTTCAGCTAAAAAATATCAGGAAGTCCATACAAGAACGATGTCCGTGCAAGAACAAAAACCTGCTATTTAATTACTTTTATTACATGTAAAGTTAGTTCATCATTGTAACTTTAAAAAGTGGGCATATCTAGAACCATTCAGAAAGTTTCCATATACTACTGAAGAAATATTCCACCTTGTATTTTATTTTGTTAGTCGTTGCTGCTCAGGATATGAATAAGCAAGACAAATATTGTCGTAAAATTATTCTAAAATGAACATTCGATATTATTCTTTGGTTTTGTTTTCATCGCATGAAATAAGCATGAGACCCCCCCCCCCCCATCTCTCTCTCTCTCTCTCTCTCTCTCTCTCTCTCCTTTTCTCTATCTCTCTGTGTCTCTTTATTTCTATTTCATGATTTTTTTTCTCTCTCTCTCTCTCTTTCTCTCTCTTTTATATAAATCTATTTACATGTGTATAAAAAGTTTTCTTCAGTAATAATAAAAAATGTGTTCACACGGCATATTCATAATGAATCTGTTTAAGCTGATTTCCTTTCTTGGTAACATTTAACACAGCAAAAACTGTTGTTGTTAATGGGTGTACATAGAGGACCACACCATGTATTTTACACCGGTGTTAAATTTGTGGTGTTAGTTCAACACCCAGTTGTGTTATTCTAACACGTTTGGTTGTTATTTTAACACCCTTTGGTGTTATGTTCCAACTCTATATTTCATAGGGTGTAATTCTAACACCTGAGGGTGTGGTCCTCTATTAACACCGACTGGTGTCAGATTTAACACCCCAGTTTTTACAGTGTAAGACTAAACTCGACCAACTAAAGCAGTCCTTTGTCCCCTTGTCATGAAATATTATCAGAGATAATAAACATGATGTTAGCGTTTGAAAGCTTAACCTAGTCTTAATTATAACTTCATGGACAAAGTAAAACTTTAGCATGATAAATGTAAACCCTCTCCAAATCAAGCTATACTTACTGTAACAAATATGAACCTCCTGTACTCGGGCCTTGATCAGAAAAAGGCTGCTCCTGCTATAGTATTGGTTGGGTCAACTATATTGCACGTTGTCCTGTACCGTATGAGAACTGTAAAAGTTCAGCTTAGTGATTAAAAAGTTGTGCGTATACCATGTATACCCCGCCCTTCATATAAACCCTAAATAGACTTAAACCCCAGAGGTAGGTAATAGAAAAAAGCCTTTCAAAAGCGGAATGCAGCCGATGAAAGAGAAAAAGGGTCAAAACTTGTTTGTTCGTTGGATCGTGAGAGAAGATGAATATGCCCACTTATTCCTCTGCCATTCTTCTCTGGCTCAGTCCTCTTTCTATCTCTCTCTCTCTCTCTCCCCCTCCCTTTCTCTCTCTCTCTCTCTCTCTCTCTCTCTCTCATCTCCTTTTCTATTGTTATTCTTTTTCACTCTTTGCTCTATCTTGCTGTCTACGTCTATATCTCTCTTATCTCCTCTATTCCTATTTTCCTCACTGCCTCTATCTCTATCTTCTCCATATTTCGCTTTTTCTCTTACTACCTTTTTTACGAAATACATTTTAGACTTCTTTTATTCCAAAAACTGGGGGCGTGGCCCAACATGCTTATGCCTCCACGATTTTATATTTGTATAAAGATCATGACTGTAAACGATTTGTTGTATGATATTTACTGTAATTGCACTGTTGTTTGCAGTACGTTGTTTTTTGTTTTTTGTTTTTTTTTTCATATTTAAAACTTGTGAGATGATGATATCTATGTTTACTGAATATAGAACCAAACATATTCCAAATCAAAATGAAATCAGACATGCCATTGTTTGAAATTTATTTTACACAGAATGCAAAGACTTTTAGGGTACCGACTCTAATGCCTCCAAGATAGCATTTTAATTCACTGGATGTTTTGGCCAGAGTCTAAATACAGAGCATCAATGCCTCACGAAAATAACATTATAGCTCACTGAGTGGTTTTTGGTTCCCAAATCATTGCCTTAGGGAGTGATCAATATGAGGTTTTCACTCAATATATGGGCAAGTTCAAGCTATATATTTAGTATAATAATATGATTGTATTAAGCTGATTATCCCTACTAGAGCTTGGATCAGACAAGATATCGTATAAAATTATATTTTGATGCCAGTTCATGTTCACAATATACAATTCCATAATTGATACGGTAGAAAGTGGAGCAAGTGACTGTTCCATGCTTTCAAAATTAACTCCTATCTGGCGGTCTTTTTAGAGAGAGTACAGGCTCCTGGTTGAACACCCACTCCTTTTCACGGCATTTCAAGGAGGATTTCAGAAACTTGAAAATACGTACGCTATATTGCCTATTGCGGATTCTGTAAAAAAAAAAAAATAATAATAAAAAAATAAATAAAAAAAAAAATCTTTTTTTTTTTTTTATTGCAGATGTTTCAACCAAACGCAAAAGATTCTCGTAGTTGCCATTTGCGCATGTGCAGATAAAGGTCATTTGTACCGAGTACAATTGACCTTTATACGCAGTCATTTTGTACGCACCATGATGCCACACCAGTATGATTTTACATGTTAAAGGCGGTTAGGCGGCGGTTTCAATGGAGAAAAACATAGACGTATAATAGATTTACTAGACGGAAAGCAGCACGCGCGGAAATCATTACGCGAATGGAATTAGGCCCCGCCTCTTTCGGATCATTTGAAGAGCCCGATAAGCACCCGATACGTTGCATTATTCATATTTCTTGTGCGTGTCAGTTTATTGTGAAACTTTGATTGGATGCTAGGTCATGAATATGTACATAATTCGATAGTATCGATCAAAATTTACTTGACCTCAACTTCGTCAATTCAAGACCTAATAATTATGCAGATTATATGCCAGACGTCATCCGCACGAAATGAGAGATGTTAGTTCAAAAGGACAAGGTGAGTAGAGGTCAAATTATCATTAAATTTCGTACATTTAGTTTATTAATAAAAATAACTTGTACAATTCTAGGTGATCTACGATAATTTATTTATATTTCAAAAGGATTCACAAGAGTTGTGTTGAAAAAGGATTGAAACAATTTTCTCTCGAAATTACAGTTCTAAATTTATCGTCGAGATGTAGTTTGACACGGAGATCGCTGTCCTCACACGCGCTCATGACAGCTACCCGGGCAGTCACGGGTCAGTTTCAGCCACTGGCGCGGTGGCTATTTCGACAGCGTCAAAAATTCAATACATGCAAACAAGTTGGATCTACTAAGAAGATCTAAACAGATCTAACGTTATTAAACTCTAAATGGTGATAGACTGTATTGCATAACCATAAGCTTAATTTCCTCATGTTGTTCATCTGTATGGTGCACACAAGCGTATTCGTTAGTCCAACTACGAGACTACGGTTAACGTTAGATTTGGAATCTGTGACTGTGTGGTGGGATTCTACGATATCGATGATTTTGATAAGATATGAATTAGTGCTGATATAAAATCATTAATGTTACACGAGGTTTACTGTTTTGAACTCTGAATATTTGTTGAAACTTTATTCCATAAACCGAAGTCTGAAGGATAGTCTATCTTGAGTAGATGTAGACTTGGCTAGGCCTAGGGCTAAAGCTGTGCTTGGCCTTGGGGGACAAAGTCAAAGAAGATCTAGATCTCTAACCATGTTTAATAAGAACTCTGTTCAACTTCACTTTCACGCCTGACTTTTTTTCGTTCTTAAAAGACTTGGATCTACTATATTTGGTTCAATTCATGCCATTTGGTCAATTAAACTGACTTAAATTAACTGGAGTCTGATAGAATATGATTTTTTTTGGGGGGGGGGGGGGTGGAGGCAAATGTATTTTGGGCAAAAATTCAGTCTGGTTGTTAAAGCCAGTTTAGGGATCCCTGATCAAAATTTCAGACACACGTCACTAGAAAGTTTTGTTGCTGAGGCTGTTTCTTTTTCTTTCCAAGAAACTTATGTAGCTTGAATGCACCTTAATAAACATAAGATAGCTGATGATTATTGAATTTTGACCTTTGAAAAATAATGGATTGGAATTTATTTGCCTGATAAAAACAATTATTATCAATGTAGCTATGACTGTAACAAGAAAGACCCCCCAAAAATGACAACTCTTGTTTTCATTATTTTTTTTTTAACAGATCAAAAATGGAAAGGAACCCAAGAAATGTTATTCAAACATTGCGCAAATGCAAACTGACCATACATGATGAAGCAGAAATCTAGTCTTCCTAAATTACAGGTAAGTTTACAGAACATTTCCTGAGTATCTATATGCTTATACATGTAAAGTGTAATTTGAATCATTTTATGATTATCATAAATATTGTAATTTAACAGGAAACAAGGAAATGAACTATAGAAGCAATTAGGGCTTCCAGGGGTCCCTAAATGTGTTAGTTAAAAGCATATTACAGATGCCCTTACTAGTTGCCATTGATTTTTTAATAGCTTGTCCTTAATGCAAACATTTTAAACCATTACCAACAAAGCCCAGCATTGTGTGTAAGCATGGAAAAGAAAGAGAAGATTACACTTCACATTTATTCACAATACAATCTGTGAAAACGGTCTCTTTTGAGCTTTGATCTATGATCTGAATTAGATGTATTTAGATGTTTGAGAAGATTAAAAAAAAAAAGTCACAATTAGTGGAGTACAAGTATTTCTGTGAAATATATATTTTGTACCTCTAAATTACTTTCATTTATACTTGCACTTATAAATTTATTTATTTATCCTCTTTTTACACAGCATGATTCTTTACAATGGATGGTGAAAGAATATTGAGATACACAATCCAGAGAAATGAACAAAGAGCAGATATACTGACCTGCATGCTCAAGCTTGGAGAGGTAGGCCTTTACTGTGCATAATTAAATTTGGCAATTACCCCCCCCCCCCCCACAAAAAAAAAGGTTTCAAAAAATATATCAATATAAAAAATATATAATAGGCCTATATCAGTAGTACACAACTTGAAGAGGAAGCAAGTTATTTAAAACTATTGTAATTTCCTTTCCCTCTCACCTGAAAAAGAATTTTTAGTCAAATATAGGAATTTTACTTAATTTTTATAAGGATTCATCATTTCCATTTTCATGCTTACAAAAGAACTTAATTTTAATGAATGTGGGTAAAATAGCTTTTTATCAAGCAATATTCACTCTGTTTGAGTCATGCATATATACATATCTGGCACATTGCAGTCCTTTCTTATTGTTTACGACCTTAATAGTTTTTAATTTGTTCTATTTTCTCTTTTCATTCAACAGACTTACGGATTACCACTACAGCTCTTCATTCCTGTAAGCTAGATCAGCAGTCTCACGAGTGGATACATGCAATGAAGTTGGCGATTTCATTCAGAATAAAACAATACAGATATCCCTAACAAGGGTTTCTGATTTGGAGGATTTTTGTTTGAATATTGCATTTGCTGAAATTCTAAAAAATAAGTGCCTTCAGCTGAATGAAATTTAACAAAACCTAGATTTGATTTATGTCAGTGACCATTTCAACAGTATAATAGAATGAAACAGTTGATATGCATATTGCTTGAGAACTTGTGAGAAAAACCAAATATTCATTCAGTGATATACTGTACTAGTAAGTGATATGAAAATTTGACTTACCACTAGACTTCTGCAAGGATGTGCAATTTCAATATTTCTTTTTTTTTTCAAATTATAAACTTGTTATTTGAATTGATATTTATTGTTATTAAATAGACAAAAAAACCAAAGGATTTAGTTCATCTCTTTTATCATGTTAAGGGGATGGAAAGTCATCTATCTAGTTACCTTTAACATTTACATATTCTGAGAGCTTTTTAATTCTAACTTGAATTCTCATTTTAGTGGTAATGTTCATGTGATATACTTTTACATAGAGTATTCAAAGGGGGGGGGGGGCAGGGGTTCCATAAATAGAAATGTTAAATGAAAAGTTTGTGTGAAAGGTAAGCCAGAGTTAGAATGGAATGAGAAAGATAAAAAATGAGAGAAAAAGCAGTGGTATCGCTCGAGGGGGGGGGGGGGGGGTGGAAGGGGGCAGTATCAGATTTAGGGGGCACTTCCGGCCCATGCCCCCCTTGATACAGAGTGACATACCTTCAGTATACAACTTCAAGATTGTACCCCCTCCCTCCGCCTCCTTTGAAATGACCTTTTTCAACTTGTCAGAGAATTTTCTGCAATGTGTGCCCCATCTTTTACAAAATCCTGGATGCACAACTGGTGTGGCGGGATGGCAATACACCTTAATATTTGTAACGTTTCAAACTGTCAGTATTTTGGCATGTCCAAAAATATATAAAAATATAAACTTCAGTTTTACTTTTTCATTGTTGGAAATTTGTGGGAATTTTTTTTCTTGGCACAGTTACTATTGCCCCATTCATAATTCTCTAGCGACACCCCTGTCATGCCTGCGTATGTGAAAGGGAGAGTGAAGACAATAAGCTTTGACTGGAATGGTCAATCATAAGTTGATGGAAATGAATAGTATTGTATAAGACTTGTGATTGAGTGGTGACTTACAGGCATGAAAGCTGGAAAGGAATGGCAACAGTGGCGTCTGGACCTTGGCGTCAAGAGGGGTTAAAAAAAAAAAAAAAAGGGTAATCAATGGCGACAATTCCCCCCCCCCCCAACAGCCCTCCAAAAGTTGCTCCGGGGGGGGGGGGGGGGTCGAGATTTTTTTTTCGCCAGCCCTCCCAAAGTCGCTTAGTGGATCGGGGGGGGGGTTATCAGATTTTATGGGGTCCAGTTTTCCTCCATAATTCTCTGACAAGCATTAAAGAAAAAAAAAAAGAGGAGGTCAGTTCCGAAAATTGTTCGCCAGCCCTCCAAAAGTCGCTCAGTGGGGGGGTGTCGAGAATCTTGTTCAGGAACCCGATAACCTTTTTTTTTCTTCAAAACTTGTCAGGTGGCACTCTGCCCCCCCCCCCCTGCCCCCGGCCCCCTTGGGTACGTTAGTGAATGGCAACATATAAATTTTACTCACAAATGCAAAGTAAAAGTTAGAAGATAATTCTTCCCGGTATTTTGATTGTTCCAGTGGCGCTCAGTGAGGGGGGGGGGGGAGTTATCAGATGTTTTCCTCCATAATCATAATTCTGTGACAAGCAAAAACAAAAAACAAAAAATTCTAAATTCTAAAACTCTGCTTGAAGGGAGACCCGTATTTTTTTCTTCTCGCCAGCTCTCCCAAACTCGCTCAGTGCGGTACTTTTTTCCCCCAGCCCTCAAAATAGACGCTCGGAGGGGGGGGGGGGGGGGGGGGCGTTATTACATGTTTTCCTCCATAATTCTCTGACAAGCAAGAAAAAAAATTATACCCCCTGCCCCCCCCCCCCCTCCCCCTCAGCTACGCTAGTGGATTGTTCCTTTTAATAAAATAAAAAATCCCTTTCAAAAAAGAACAAATGTACACTTATATTATTTTTAAAAAATAAAAAGATCATTTACATCAAGACTCCCCAGCCCTCAAAATAGACGCTCGGGGGGGGGGGGGGGGGGGGGGGGGGGGGGGGGGGGGGGGGGTATCACATGTTTTCCTCCATAATTCTCTGACAAACAAGAAAAAAAAAAGGGAGGAAAAGTTGTCGGGGGCACCCTGCCCCCCCCCCCCCTCTCCCTCAGCTACGCTAGTGGATTGTTCCTTTTAATACAATTCAAAATCCCTTCTAAAAAAGAACAAACGTACACTTTAAAAACAAAAAATCATTTATATCAAGACTAACTAAAAAGTTAAAGAAAAACCTCAATTAACTAAAGGACCCCATTCCCTCACCCCCAAATGAAGATCATCCTTTCTGTTGTGAAAACCATCCCTGAAAAAAAATCCTACACTGCAAGAGGGGTTTTTTGTTTTTGTTTTTTTCATTATACATATATGTTTCATTTATTTATTCATTTATTTATCATTTATCCTTTATGCATATCAAATGAATATATTTACCGGTATTAAGTATATCAACAACAAAAGAGACTTATGCCACTGGTGACGTGTCAAGTACTTTACATTTACTTTTACATTATCTGTATCCATGATTAGATTTGATTCGGTCTGTCCGGTTACATTTTTAGCTTTATTTACTTGTTTACAAATTTGCAAAGCGATATATTTTTATTCGGAGATCGATTACAATTAAAGTGCATTGACCGAGTACCGTCTGCCACAATTAGAAATTACCGACGCTGATTCGCCGAATCTGTACGTTGAAGCGATGAATACATTACCATAAATGCATATATTACTGAATTTGACCTTTCTTACTGCGCATGCTCTAAGCTGATGCGCGTAATGTGTTTCATACCGCGTACAAACTAATGCTACTCTCGGGGAGCATCTTACAAAATGAATCATGCATTTACGCTCATGAATTATGCAAAGCTGCTTATCGGGCCTTCTAATGGACCCCGACAAGATGGCAGAGCTTTAGGGGCCTGGAGAAAAAGCTGTGTTTGCTGATGCTGCAAAATAGTTCGTGCGCATACGAAACTAAGTCTAGTGGAAAGTATATTGAGGATCAGCGAAATGTCCTTCTCCTCGGCAAAAATCCGCATAGATCGCTGTGATGTGTACGTAAGTTGATGTGTACGAATACGGAAATCTCCGAATTCGCCTTCACCTGGACTCCATATATAGAAACACACGGGCACCGCCGACTGACCGCCTTTAACAAGTAGCGCGTCCACCAAAACAACTGTGCGTGCGCGTACAAATTGAGGTGAATTCAGGGTCATTTGTACCATGTACTAATTTCATTTCATTTCATTTCATTTCTTTTATTTTCCATTTTCAACAGAATATAACAACGTAATTACATCATAATTTCATGAACCATTTACCAACTGGCTTTTAATAAAACACACGCAATTTATTCGCGGAATTTGGAATGGTCATGTATACACATTTTGATGGTTTGTCTACACACCAGGGATGATTAGCAATTCTGGGCTCCGTTTCATTAGACTTGTTATCAATAACAACTGTCCCATTTCTATGACAAAATTGCTCTCAGCCAATCAGATGCAAGTATTTCAGTAGCTTATAACTGTTGTTGTAACTTGCTATTGATAACAGGTTTTATGAAACGGGGCCCAGGTCATGAAACTACAAGTTCGATAGGATTTTGCTGAATGCAATCCTAAATGGAATCGATGCAACTGACAGGTTGTTTGGAACCCAAGAAAAGATTCTACTCGAAATAATATCCTAGGTATGCGTGGCGCCATCTGTGCATCATTGATACCATACTGGGTTACTTTGTTTAAAGGTATCGTACAGTAGTGGGAAAGGTGGCGCTTTGGATATTTAACTACTTTGTCAGCTGGAATGGAAATTATTACATATACTGTTGTGAAATGATTAATTTCGAACATAGGTGACGTTTGTTTGAAGAAAAATGGTTTAGAAATGGCTAAAATGTCCAAAAAAATAAACATCGAATTACAAGTGCGGTACCGCGCTTGTAATTTGATGTGAAAATAGTGTGTGTAACAAGTGTGTGCGAACCGCTATGCGCCGTTGAGCCGGGAGCGTCGGGGTAGGTGGTCCTTAGCGAGGGTATAAGGTAACCGCTGATATTCGATCATTTGAATTATTTTACTGAAAATCACCGGAATTCATGAATAGAATACCGGATTATCTCACTCATGTATCTTTTTATTGAAGCCGAACAATATGAGACTATATTTGAGCAGTTTCATGCCAACTTTCATTTTGCTACCACTACTGTTTATTACCTTCATTGTCGGAAGATAAATTATTCCCTATGAATTCCTCTCACTAATGTAGATGTAACCTTTCATTTTCACCTCGTTTTATTTATTTATTCAGTTCAAAATGGAAGTAAAATTACATAGTATATAATGTATTTAATTTTCATGATGTGAAAACGGAATTCCAACAGAACTTGGAGCTCCAAGATAAATAAAAGCTTGATGCCTTGTGAGTCCTTACAATTAAATACAATCCTGATAAAGGGGTGGGTCCAGGGGGGCGTTTCATGAAAGGACTAGTCAGATATTTTATCCGACAAATTTGCTCTCAGCCAATCAGATGCAAGGATTTCAGTAGCTTATAACAGT
Organism: Heliocidaris tuberculata; assembly: GCA_025618425.1. Lineage (NCBI taxonomy): Eukaryota > Metazoa > Echinodermata > Echinoidea > Camarodonta > Echinometridae > Heliocidaris > Heliocidaris tuberculata. The sequence goes on from CM046833.1 coordinate 12,951,673, forward strand.
TGTCGGATAAAATATCCGACAACTTCCTTTCATGAAACGCTCCCCTGGTGATGCAAAACAGCAAGGAGAAAGGTGAACAGGGACTGAAGAAAGAGGGGAGAGAGAGTCGGAGAGAGAAGAATCAATGAGGATATAAAGAGTTGTATAGTCCTTAAAGTGAAACGATAACCCTTTGAAAACATAAAGATACAAAACACATGTAATCACGTTACATAAAAGCTTGTAATATTTATAATATATAAAAAGTGAGATCGTTGCAAGTCAAAGCATTACGCAATAATATAACATTATATAATAATTTGATATAACATATAATATAATATGAACAAAATAACAATTAAGGATAATAATATGTAATAAATTTCTTTAATAAGGCGCTCTTTCAAAAGTTAAAAAGCGCAAATAACAGATAAGCAAAGAAAGAAAACAGTACAATATAAATAAAATTACATGAATTGTAAACAAAGAGGCATATTAAAGGGAAATCAATTTCTTAATGGCAAGTTGTTCTGAAAGAAAGGGGGAAGATCAGAGAAGCAGATTGTTGAAAGTTTGAACGAAATCGGACAAGCAATAGGAAAGTTATGAAGTTATTTTTTGAAAGTTGTAATCACTATACATATGGGAACTTCAAATTGGCCGAATAGGTAATGTCACTGTGATGTAGCTGCGGACAACTCCCCCATTTGCTTCAACACACAAAGTGACTGAAATTTCATTTTTTTTTAAATGTATTACTCGGTATGATCTTTTTCTTTCATGAAGACCTGTAACAATATGCTACCTTCAATATATTTTGAGTACTGGCTCGAGGGTAAAGGCGCTTAGGAGAAAAACGCAAATAATTATATTTTTGTGTACGACAATCGGGAGACTTGTCCGCAAGCACGCCACATGTCACCAAATTGCCAATTTGAGATTTGCACATATGTAGTGATCTCATTTTTCAAACATCCATAACTTTCTTATTCCTTGTCCGATTTCTTTCAAACTTTCACCAATCTGCTTCTCTGATCTTTCCTCTTTCTTTCAGAACAACTTGCCATTAAGAAATTGATTTCCCTTTAATATGCCCCTTTGTTTATAATTCATGTAATTTTATTTATATCGTACTGTTTTCTTTCTTTGTTTATCTGTTATATGCGCTTTTTAACTTTTGAAAGAGCGCCTTATTAAAGAAATTTATGACATATTATTATCCGTACTTGTTATTTTGTTCATATTATATTATATTTTATATCAAATTATTATTATTATTATTTTCTTATTTTTCTACTTTCGCACAAATCATCTTATTACCAAGGTTGGATTGCACTTTAAAATGAAAAGATAATCCCGTTGAATATCTTAAAATGCAAAACATGTAATCACGTTACAATGACTGACGTAATAATATAACATTATATAATGATTTAATATAACGTATTATATGATATAAGTAATGATAATAATAATAAATTTGTTTAATAAAGCATTTTTTTTTCTTCAAAAGATACAAAGCGCATGTAATTATATTAAGTATAAACAAATAGGAATATTAAAGGGAAATCCAACCATAAGGGCAAGTTGTTCTGAAAGAAAGAGGAAAATTCACAGAAGGGCTATTCTTAGTCACGTGGGTGAAAAAAAAACAACAACAGGGAATTGGACTATTGTGAGCCCTATAATTTTAATAAACTTCCAAGTGTGTCGGTTTTTTCCTGTATATAAAGCAAATACAGACACAGGTTAATGGATTAAATAACAAAAAGGGTCAGAGATAATACATGTTCTACGTAAGAGGTCAAAAAGTACAGGTGACGTGTCTGACCTCGCACAGAAGATTGTTTTTGAAACTCATATTTCATCTTTAAATCTCTGTCAATTTTCAAAAGCTTCTGTTCATATTCATTGGAGGTATATTTTATAATACTTTTTCTTAGAAAAAAACATTAGTTCTGTTAAAAGTTGCATAAGATTTTTATTGCGTAATATTTTGTATCGTGATGTTTGGTCACGTGTGTGACATGCCGTAGGTAATGTGTACAGATGTGGTGAACTATTGAAAAATCATAATATTTACTATTTTTAATTTACATATATTTTGCAATATATGAATTATCATTGATATGGTAGAAAGTGGTTCTCAGATCTTCTCTTTATGAAAAAAAAAACAAAAATACAAAAACAAAAACAAAGGGAATATGGAATTGTTGTTTTTGTTCATTTTCATACATTTATAATACTGTATAGGTGTTTTGTTCTAATGGATAAGAAACCGGACTGTAGATCACGAGGTATAGGGTTCAATTAATTGCCATGGGACTAACGTCCTTTGGCAGTAGGAATTGTTATCTACCCTGGGTTGACTAAATGGACACAAAGACAACTCTGGGTTGACAATAAACTAAAATGTCTATAGGATGATTGTTATATAGGCAGTTAGGGTTCTTATCTAAGCTGGGTGGACTAAATGGCTACAAATACTGCTCTGGGTTGACAATAAATTAAAACATCTGGGACATCTGTGATATAAATAGTTGTAAGTGTTATCTACCCTGGGTTGACTAAATGGCCAGAAACATACGTAAAATGTTTAAGTTCCCTAATCGACCCGGGGTTGGTCTACCCCTACCCCGGGTAGACTCTCATTCAACAAAGTTTCCATCCAAATGGTGTTAATTTAAGGTTCGGGAGACCATAAAAACCAGGCCTGTGGGGAAAAATGTTTCGAATTTCAACAAAATGAGAGTAAAACAGGAGTAAAAAACAGTAAAAATGAGGTTGAAATACAGTCTTGCTTCAAGCCTCCATGCACAAGTTCAAAACTCTCCCTCACTATAATGTTTTTATCAATAGCTGGCGGTCTTACACTAATTTGCACAGATTGGCATCTACATTTTCCGGCCCCTTAATACGGGCTAGCAGTTGAAAAGTACATCTTAACTACAATCAAAACCAAAAATTAATGAACACATGAAACTCTCATGATGTGAACACTGACTTCCATAACTGAACAAACTTACAAAACCAAGTGTCTTATTACAATGTAATACTCTGGAAATTGAAGGTAACTTTTTTTTTTCTTCTTCTTCTTCTTCTTTCTTTCTTTTTTTTTACAATGTAAATATTACAATACTACTTTGAGTAAAACAAACAAAAACAATAAGTTCAGTAGATTTTTAGGTGCATTGTTTTCATCTGTTAAATGTTCCAACCTAATCAATATATTACATTTTTGTATGAAAATTCCTGCTTCTTCACATGTAATTCATATGTACTACCTACATTTCTTCACTCTAGAAGTATAGTCAACAAAGGAACCATAATATTCTTAGCAAATTACTTAATGTATCTGCCAGTGAAAATGCATTCATTATAACGAAGACAAATAAAGCTGTCATTTTTTATGTGTTTTTTCCTACCAGTACTTTTTGAACTCTTTATCTTGCATCCTTTCTTCCAGAAAAAGTGCAATGCATGCAAACACCCAAAACAAATCATAGCCATTTCCAAAACAAATGTCTCTAAAGAACTTTCATTATGTATATACTATGCTTCTATATCATACGTGTACTTCTATGGGCATTTTTGGCATTTTCAAATAATAATGTCCATTAGTATCATAAAACAATACTACTACTTGTTTCATAATTGTAGAATTAACTCCCTATTTCTTCTAAAACTATCATGAAACAAAAACTTGAAGATAAGCACATATTTCTACTCTACACATTAAAAACCATCATTATCACCATATTGTAGGTATCTAATGTAATTTCTATTTCACCTTTCAACTTAAACAGTCACAAATAAGCTTTGATATGTTTCAGTGGTTTAACAGGTAAACAAGTTTGTTTGAATTGCTGCTGAACAAACTACATGTAAGCAGACATTAGACTTGATGATGTCAAGACACATATAAATCAATACTACACTGTCAATACATTTAAGTTTCATGAAAATAACCGTAAATGTGTCCAAATTCAATATAAGCTCAGTAATGAAGCCTTGAAATTTTTCAAACGTTTTTCTAAAGGTTACTTAGTTCTCTATACACTGTAATATGAAAACAAAGAAATGTTTGTAATCCTTACCAACATCAATAGCTTTTAGACAAAATCTGATTGTCATGCCTGCATCCTGTATGCCAGATCTCCTGGGCAAAATTTTCAGTTTATATTTCAAATTACCCAAAATTTACCTAGTCATAATGTGCAATTTTGCAAAGATTCTTCTTTTCTTACAGTATCAAAGGTATTTTCCCCCAACAAAATAATCTTACCTTTTATCTTAGAAAGATTATCATACAGTATGTTGAATGAAGACAAAATTAAAAAACAAGTCAATTATTCTACAACATACTTGAGCATATCCACAATTTACCAGTTCCCTTAATTTAATTTCTTGATTGTATCATGTAGCACAAAGGCCACAAATATACATGCAGTCATCATATACATGTAAAGTATCTCATCAATGAATACAAATGTAAACAATCCCCTTTTGCAACTTGGGATGTAAACAAATAACTAAGCCTCTCCAAATTTAGCCTGTTGCACAGAAATTGTTCTTTTATTAATCCTGCACCTTTGAACACGTATTAATGTAATAAGCTTTCAAATCATATTGCCGGGTAATAACTTAGTAATTTTCTTCACCTTATGAAACAATATGTGTACAGCATACATTGTATAGCATTTCCTCCAATAATTTGTCATGAGCTAAAATACGACCCATTTCATACTGCATTCATAATCTACCTCTTTTCTCAATCCATTTTAGTCTAGTGTCTACATGAAAAACAACTTCAAATCATTATCATGTAATGAATGCATAAAATCAGCTTGAAATCTATTTTGACTGATTTTGGCAAAGAAAATATTTTCTTCTTAACAAACTTCTTAACTTAACTTTAATGAAATGTACCAAAAGACATATTGTATCTAATTGCAACCTTTCATAACATTTACTAAGTCTCATATAACCAATATTTAAATTGTAACAGCAAAAATCTTATTCTATAAACAATTAATAAAGTATCAAAAGTTTGTCCCTTGAATCCTGTTACATCGTTAATGTTCATAAACGTCTATCAGATCGGCAGTTCAGTCTTTTCTTGATATGACAAGGCTCGTGGATATCAGACAGTTTCAGTTCCTGATAGTTTCTTGATATTTGGCGTCCAATTCTTCACTTGTTGACTTGACATTCTTAATGTCGCAAAATCATAAACGATGCCCATTGATTGGTGGCAGTCATAATTATATTAACCAAGACCGATAAAACATAATATCAAAACATTTAAAGGCAATTCACGTGGTTCCATGACGCTAGCTGATTGATGATCCACACTAACATCTGCTGCACTGATACAAATAAAATTTCACAAGTGACGGTGCTTGGTTCTCACCGATTTCATTTTCATAATTCACAAAAATGACTCTTTTTCCGCTTTACATAATCAATGCTCCAACTAGTTGATCCAAATTTGAATTTCGTTTCTAGGTCATGGCTCCAAATCACATTCCCTTCAGAAATAAAGGGTCCAAAACAAATTTTAACTTGTAAATGCACTTGTTGCTTGACATAAAATTTGCTGGATTCAACTTATTGATCATGAGATTATCTCACAAACAAGCACATAATTCAATAGGCGATTAAATGATCTTCAGACAATCTGCATGTCTCCACAAAATTTCATGAATCTCCTTCCAAGATGAGACATAGCTTGCTGATAGGTCGCATATAATATGCACCAGTCTTGGTTTTCACTTCCACGCGACGGATCATACCCTGCTTATCTATAGTGTGGTGCACGTGATCAGACCCATGGGCCAGAAGTTCCGCGGTGCCGTCTCGTCCCCCACTACCATGACTACATCTCCCACTTGCACGTTTAGACGTGGACCCATTTCTGCCTGGCGTAGAGCTGAGGAAGGTACTCTAGTAACCATCGTCGCCAGAACACATCTGCTAGATAATAGACCTGGCGCCATCTTCGCCGTGCGTAGGCATGGTAGGTGTCAGTCTGCTGATTGAAGTTTCGTGGTCTTACTAGTGAGCTTTCTGTCGAGTAAACCTTATGTAAATGTCGGTCTCGAGAACTGTCGGTCTATTGCAGTGGCGTATCTTTGGCGGCAGGGGGGCACATGCCCCGGGCGGCACTTGGAGGGGGCGCAAAACGCAGAGGAAAAAAGGGAAAAGGGGGGAAATGAAGAAAGATCATAATCCTTAATCCTTAATCCGGATTATGCGCCCAAAATCCACAGGGTAAAGGCACTAGAAATCTAGTTTTTGAGGGTTTGAATTCCGAAAATTTTCCAAAGCTCGGTCGCTTTGCTCCCTTGCGTAATTATTTTATTTCAGGATCTCATAAATTCGCGTCCCCACTATATAGTTTTTTAATAGCTTAAATAGTTCCAAATAAACGTGAAAATAAATTGCGTGAAATACTTGATGAGAAGATCGCTAGTCTCCAGGATCTGGAAATTTCTATTGATAGCAAATTGCAGCAACTTCGTGATATTGAGAAATCAGTTTCTGATAACACAACTAACATCAATGCTTTGTCGAATAGGCTTGATCACATCGAGCAATACTCCCGCCGAAACAATATTCGCATCCTGGGAGTAAAGACTACTCCAGAGGAAGACACCGATGAGATTGTTAGTAACGTAGCCCAACGGATTGGTATTACTCTCAGCCCTTGTGACATTGATAGATCACATCGACTTCGCAGACCAAACAACAACCCTCACGATGTCCAAGGATCGTATGCCGGCGCGGCTCGTAACGCCAAGTTATCACCCCCGCCTATCATAGTAAAGTTCACTTCTTACAGGCCTAAACTCCAGATGATGAAAAATCGAAGAAAACTAAAAGGCTCAGGTACAGTGGTCGTCGAAGATTTGACTAAGAAGAATTCCAATCTTCTCTTCCAGACGTCGAAACACACAAACGTTAAAGCTTCTTGGACCATTGACGGCCGCGTTTTCGCGTTAGTCAAATCATCAGGCGGACATGAGAAGAAAAAACTTATTACAGGTCTTCCCGATCTTAACTCTATATGATGTTTTACTGTTATGCCATTTTTGGATTTGATCAATACCTTTTCCGGTGGTAATTCTCTCTTGCTGATACTATACAAATTTTGTCAATGCTTTATATGTTGTTGATTTTTACTGTATATATAGTTTTTTTGCTATGCCTGATCGTGATTTGTATCTTCAATTTCTCAAGACTTTAAACTTTGCATCTTTATCTGATCAATTATCTCCTTTTACTGATGACGAATGTACTTATGGTCCTCAACAAAACATTTTCATGCCCGATGAATTTAATACATTTGCTGCTACACAAAATCTGAATAAACAATTTTCTTGTGTTCATGTGAACTGCAGAAGTATCAAGCAAAATTTTTTAAGCCTAGTTTCCTTTTTAAATCTGATCGATTATAAATTTTGTGCAATAGCTACAACTGAAACATGGCTAAAAATAAATGACCCAGTGTATAATATTAATGGTTACGAATTTGTGGGCAACAGTCGCAATACTCGTTCTGGAGGTGGGGTAGGCATTTATATACGTGATGATTTAACTTTTTCTCGTAGGTTGGATTTGGATATAAATACTGCTGAATTGGAGTCTGTTTTTATTGAAATAAAAATTAAAAAGAAAAATATAATTTTTGGCACTATTTATAGACCACCAAACACACCTATTCGGACGTTCATCGATGCTTTCAATACAGTTGTAAATATAGTAAATAAAGAAAATAAATTTGTATATTTTGCTGGAGACTTTAATATAAACCTACTCAATGCTAATTCTTGCCCTCAAGTTAGTGATTTTCTTGATGTGCTTATGGTAAATTCAATGTTCCCAGTTATACACTATCCAACTCGTGTTACTATAAATTCAGCTACATTAATTGACAATATATTTACTAATAACATAGAAACAATCAGAAGTGGTATTATATTTGCTGATATAAGTGATCATCTCCCAGTGTATTGCATTCATGATACAATAATCGATAATACAGAATATTCACCCATTGTAAAACGTGATATGTGTGAAAATAATATCCAAATATTCATTGAAAAGCTTAAGGCCGAATGTTGGCAATTTGATAATGAAAATCCAAATGTTAGCTATGATTGTTTTTTAAATCACTTTAAGTCTCTGTATGATGATTGTTTTCCGAAAGTTCAGAAACCATACAAGCCCAGAAAAGACAAGTTGTGGTTTAATGATGATTTACGTAAAATGTGCAAAAAGAAATACCGCTTGTATAAAAAATACATAAATTGTCCAACTCCTAAAAATCATAACTCTTATAAATTGTATAGAAATGAATGTAATAATAAAATTAAAAGAATTCGGAATGAATACTATCATCAAAGATTTTTACAGGTGAAATTCGATATGAAGAAAACATGGAACTTAATTAATAAAGCCATGGGAAAATTCTCAAAAAAGACACATGTTGAAAAACTTATTGTAGATGATCGATCCATCAATGATAATAATGATATTGCCAATGAATTCAACGATTTTTTCATCAAAATTGGTCCTTCACTGACGCAAAATATCCGAGATAATCATTCCAATTCTACATGTAATTATAAGCAATATTTAGTAAGAAATAATCAATCTGCTTTTTTTTATCCCGATTACTCCAAAAGAAATAATTGATATTGTTTGTAATCTTAAAAATCGATCGAGTACTGGTTTTGACGAGATAGATATTTCTATTGTAAAAAGAGTTGTCCACATTATCTGTTTTCCATTGTGCAATATTTTTAATTCTTCGATGTTGTCAGGAATCTTTCCAGATAATTTAAAAATCGCCAAAGTGATACCTGTATTTAAAAGTGGTTCTACTGTAAATACTAATAATTATAGACCTATTTCTGTGTTACCCGTATTTTCCAAGATCTATGAAAAGTGTCTTTATAATCGATTGTTTAAATTTCTTGACCATTACAACATTATATCTAATAGTCAATACGGTTTTCGCCCTGGGTACTCCACATCTTCTGCTTTAGTTGATTTTGTTTGTAAAGTTTGTAATACACTTGATAAAAAGAGAACTTTGATTGGATTATTTCTTGATTTGAGCAAAGCTTTCGATACCTTAGATCATTCAATTCTGTTATATAAATTGGATAATTGTGGTATTCGTGGTGTTCTTTTAGATCTTTTTAAAAGTTATCTGTCTAATCGTAAGCAGTATGTTTTTGTTAATAATCATGAATCTAATTTAAAGGTCATCGGATGTGGAGTACCCCAGGGGTCAATACTTGGCCCACTTTTGTTTCTTATTTATATGAATGATATTTGTAACACATCTCACATACTACAATATATATTATTTGCAGATGATACCAGTCTGTTCTTGAGCGATAATAATATTAGAAATTTGATTTTTAATTTCAATCGAGAAATAATCAAAATCAGTTTATGGCTAATTTCTAATAAGTTAATTCTAAATATAAATAAAACCCATTACATGATTTTTTCAAACAAGTCGATCGATTATAATGATATAGTTGTTTCGTTGAATAATAATATTATTGATCGTTGTTCTTCTTTAAAATTTTTGGGTGTGACTATTGATAGTAAGTTATCCTTTAATGAGCACATTGATGTCATCTGCACAAAAATTTCTAAAAGTATAGGTATTCTAAATAAGTTAAAGCATTTTCCACAGAACATACTCAAAATGATATATAATTCTGTTATCTCACCTTATTTTCAATACTGTAATCTTGCATGGAGTTCCTCGACTACATATTCAATGCTACGTTTATACAGATTACAAAAAAAGGCAGTAAGAATCATTTCGCATGCCAATTTTCTTGCCCATACAAAGCCGTTGTTTAATCACCTGAACATGTTAAATATATTTGATTTTTCTGATTATGAAATTGCAATTTTTATGTACTTGTGTTATAGAAACTATATACCAAACAGTATTTCAGAATTTTTTTGTCATAATGCCGATATACATTCCTATAATACACGTGGATCTTCTAACTTCCATTTACCTAAAATACGCACCTCGCTAGCAAAGAACTGTATTTTTTTCAAAGGGCCCATAATCTGGAACAGCTTATCATTGTATATTAAATCTAGTCCATCACTTAATGTTTTTAAAAGGAGATATAAAACCCTATTACTCAGTAGATACGTTAACAATGTTTGATCAGGTCTTGATTTTTGTTTGTTTCTTTGTTTGTTTGTTTTGTTTTGTTTTGTTTTTTGTTTTTTTTTTTGTCTTTGTCTTTATTAATGTAAGTTTGTTTTTGTTTTTTTATTTTGCTTGTTAATCTTATCAGTTTCTATATGCTTACACTGTATTTTTTTTTCTTCAATCTGGTCTTGTTTAACTCTCATCTTATCCTAATTTCAGATTTTCAGTTCAGTTTTTTGTTAAGGTGGCAGCACTAATAAGGCATTACCTTTCTAGTTGTCTCCTCATTCTCATAAATACTCTCTTTCCCCTATATTTTCTCCAGATTACCTTGGTGATGTATATTCTATTTTATGATTATCTTCGTAATATATGTTATTTTGACCTTATATGTATGCTATATTGTATGTTATTTTATGTAAATGTTTTTTATGATGCATGAAATAAATTCGACAATCAATCAATCAATCAATCGAGAAAAAATTTGAAAAATAAAGATGTAATTGTAGTTGCTTTGCTCGCTATCATGTAAGTTTCATCTGACTGCTAAATATTGCGCCCCCAATATAGGATAAAGTGTATAAAACTGCATTTGCAAAGGTTCAACATTTGAAAGAAATCTCAACTTCAATTCGCCTTGCTGAGTGTCTCGACTATTTCGCAAGGGTTTTCGTTAGTTTTGCTCCCGATTGTAGAAGTGAGTGAATAGAATCAATCAATCCATCAATTAATCAATCAATATATAAACTTCGATCTTCTCTACCACTCAGCTGCAAAATTTCCTGGGTAAAATGCACAAGAAATTGCGTTTTTTAGGGTTAAAAATGGAAGAATTTTCCGCTCGGTCGCTGTGCTCCATCGCTTGTACAATGACGTAGATAATTTTGGGCACTCGAGGGGAGGGGGGGGGGGGGCGTAACTTCATTGTTTGCCCCGGGCGCCATAATCTCTAGATACGCCACTGGTCTATTAGCATGACCCAGTTCGTTTATTTTGTTTGTTTTTCCTGTCTTTCTCTGTTGTTCCAATAGGGTAAGATTTAGATATATATGTTATATATATATATATATATATTTTTTTTTTTTTTTTTTTTTTTTTTTTTTTTTTTTTTTTTTTTTTTTTACTGTAACAAATATTTAATATATAGTTATTATAAAGAAATATGTGCGTTTATATTTCTTTTATATGCCCTTAATATCACTTCAAAAATAAATACCGAGTTTGGTGCCGAGCTAAATATTTTTCTTCATTAATTTACAGAGATCTCGTAAATAACGAGAATAATCATTATTCTTCTGTTATAGTTAGTGGAATCCTTTCATGTATATTTAAACATGAAACCATGCAAAGAAAATGAAATACATACTGATTGTCTAAAGTCTAAAGATTCTCAAACAAATCTCTAACTGACTGACAATGGCGACGTTTGCACATACAAAGTGAAGAAAAAGAATTAAAGAAAGATTGCAATGCGAGTTAAAACTGATTTCTTTCATGTTTGAATTTTCCATATAACTTCCGTTTACCTCGCATGCAGGTTATAGTGAGATACATTAGGAACAAAAACCGGGCAGGATATTGGCACAGGTGATAAAAGCAACATTTTTATTCATCACCAAATAATATCCTTTGTACTTTTTCATGAAAAATTAACAAAGGCTCCAACAGTCTGGATGATGGGATGAGATATGATGTCATTATTACGACATATGCTAAATATTGCACAGATTACAAGGAAATATAGAATGTTGTGACATAAAAATGCATGTTTATGAAGTCAAGGAATTCAATACATTAATCCAAATAACCATTACTTGCTCTGTTTAGTATATGACTCATTATTAACTCAGTACTAATGTAAGTTTGAGTAGTTATAAACGATTGTAGGCTTTCCTACATAATGTAACAATACCGAATTCGTGATAAAGAAAGCAATATGATAAAATCTAGAAAAGGGGTTCGATAGAAAGTGCAATATACCGAGCAAAGAGCAGTGCCGTCACCAGCTTTTTTCAAGGGGGGTGCCTTTTGGAAAAAAAAGACAAAACTTACCAACTCCAATGTCAGGCAGTGGTGCTGGTGGCGCAGATATGAGCTGTTCGACACTACACAATAGTGCATATAGCCGGCCGGCCGGCTTATTTGACGCCCCCCCCCCCCCCATTTTTTTTTTTTTTTTTTTTTTTTTGTCTGGAGGGGGTGCGTTCGCACCCTCCGCACCCCCCCCCCCCCCCGGTGACGCCCATGAAGAGCAAATACAAATGAAAAGGTCCAGCCACTTGGGTTTGTCAAACATTCGAAAGATTTGGTTTTCTTTTGGAATTTTTTTTAGCATTTAAACATTGACAATGATCTTTGAAGTTTGAACCCTCTTCTGTATATGCTTCCCCCATTTTATTTAAGAAAAAAAAGCATTTATATATGGTATTGTACAGAACATAATACATGATATATGAGCTGAACCCTTTCCTTCACACCCCTGCAAATATTCAAGGGAAAATTCATGGGGAAATAGTTCATTTCATTGCAAAGTAATATTCATTTTATTTCGGTATTGTTTTACTTCATATTTTCGAATTATATGTACTGAGTTTCCCGTTTATAATTCAAAATTATACTGGAAATATTCATTGATGAAAGTACCTTGTCTTCGGTACGCCTCTTTGGTACACGTATATGTATGCCACCAAGACATGAAACTCTTGCACAGAGTTACCCAAAACAATGAGGATCTTCATAAACGGAAGATATCTAGACTTTACATCATTTGTGAGATGCCTCACATTTTCTTTTATGGATTTTTTTTCTTTCTTTAAAGGAAACCAATTGGTGCAAATAATAATTATACCGAATTGGCACTGAAAGAAATAATCAAAGAAAGCGTTGGAGGTCTCCTGCTTTTTAATAATTTTGCAGACAGTTCTCGAATTTGCTTTAATTTGTTTTTGTGACTGTTCAGTTTTACTCTTTTATATAGAGGGGGAAAGCAATCACCATTTCAATGAGTTCGACGTCTTCAAAATAATGATAATCTTTAAAGCCTAAAACGTTCTGAAAACCCTTTTCTCATATATTTTTAAATTTGCTTTGATATGATTCTCTGATTTCTTAGCTTTACTCACTTGTTGTGGGGATGGAATGCATATTCAAACATTGGGTAGCGGTAATGTGGTGTAGTGGATAAGTCTCCGGACTGTGAACCACGAGGTATACGGGGTTCGAATCCCTGCAGCAGCACTTTGGCAAGACAATAATCTATATTATATCTATAATCTCGACCAGGTGAAGTAAATGGGTACCTGGTAGGATTAATCATTGAAATGCACCGTTCGCTAGTAACGGTTGCCGGAGCTAAAGCCGGGGTAATAATATCCAAAAGCTCTTTGGAAGCGCATATGAGGACATTATATCTGACATGTGCTATACAAGAACGTAATATTGTTATTATTTTCTCCTCGGTATTATTTGCTCGGACTTCTTCATTGTTCGTTTATTATTTCATTTCTGACAAAGTTGAAGGCCATTGTCGATAATGAGGCGGGGTGCACTTGGAGTCTTCTTTTGTGTCAGGCTAGTCAAGCGGAGGTTTACGCCCCCCAAGGCCTGGGCTGTACGTACCCAGGAATAGGGTGTATGATCGGGTGATAGTGCATATCGTGTACCCCATCTAGTTGCGTACTAGTATTTGTTCGCTAGTGGCGTTGGACAAAGTCTTAATTTACAGTACCTGATTCAGGGTCGGACCTCAATATTGGTCTTCTCATTGAGCATCTGTTTGAAACTGTTTTTGGAGCACGGAGGGATTCCAAAATTGAACCATTTTCGATGACGGACAGGCACCTAGGATAAAACATTTTAAACCATATTCATCTCAGCTCCTGAAGGTGATTTCCAGTCAGTGAAATGGCGGAAGCAACGGAGGGAAACCAATACGAGGTAAGAAAGTATTTTTACTTCTTCATTAATCTCAGAGGTATTTCATAACGTATTCTTTTCAATTTATGCAAGATTAGTGTGAACTCCATATTTATTTCTTTGTCATTTCACTTTCTTATTAGAATAACACTTCTTCTCCTCCTCCTTTAGTTCTTTTTTTTTTCTTCTTCTGATCATGCGTATGTTTTTTTTTTATATATATTTAATTTCTTTCTTTACGTTTGGAT